>OZ012688.1:24623606-24665650 GCA_963942565.1 Maea johnstoni
ATTGACAGGTATGCGTTGGTTATGTAATGAGGTGTCCTGCATATTTTTATGGCTCCAGGCGGAGCCACTGTCGATGGGGTCCTCCTTGACCTAGATACCCGGATGTTCACATGCATCGACGCAGCAGCTCGGCACACAACCAGTGACAACAGTGGGTGTATTTTACAATCATGCCGAGTACACTGTGTTGTGTGCCTGGCTGTTCAAATAGAGGAGGTCATACTTGGCCAACGGACCAGATGTTGTCCAGGAAGTGGTTTATAGCAGTCCGCCGCGACTGCTGGAGACCGACAAAGACCACTGTTGTTTGCAGGTCACATTTCACCCCACAGGACTATGTCAGTGAAACTGCTTACGGTGAGTCAGGAGAGGGCCCTATTAAGAAACAAGTTGAGGGTTTCACATGTGTTATTGAAACAAAGGCCCTATTAAGAATCACCTTGATTCTGTTTTAAAACATTTTTTTTGTAAATAAATTGTTTTGCAATTCAAGTGAATTTACAAACAGATCAAATATTAGTGGTTGCTATTTAACTCAATAATCATAAACATATGTCCTGAAAGAATAAAGATATTACTCATTGTCAGTTAATGTGTGCCAACTTACTCCCCCTCAACTTATCATTTATATTGCTGTTAAACCCTGCATGTTATATTGTGAATTGTAACAGGGGCGGATCCAGCTTCGCAATTTGACCTATGCACCATCAGATTATTGAAAGATTGCCACATGTTTTCTTCATCAAATGCCGCAGGGCGGGGGGTTGGGGGGGACTTTTCTACATTTCAAGAATTTAACAGGTAACCTTGTGCTCACTTAGCCTCTTGTGGGTAGTAATTTTTTACCGTTTTCCCACGGCGCAGATCTTTTTTTCTTTTTTTTTTTGGGGGGGGGGGGGGCTTAGAAGACCAACACGTGGAATGGAACATGCTAGCCTCAACCAGTGTCAATTAATAGTCGCTAATAGGTGCTCTGGGCACCCCCAGCAGGTGGTGGAGATAAGGTTTCTCTGTAATGTAATCGATGCGGGAGCCGTGATTGGTCCTTGTTCCCATGTGACCTCGTGCTGCTGCCTTATCTGCTAGTCCTGGCATGAGGCTAGCATGTAACTATAGGGCATATATTATAGTAATTGGTCTCTTGTTACATATCCATTCTTTTCTTAATCCAAGGGGGGGGGGGGGTAAAAACTGAAAAAAATACTCAGAGATAAATAAAAACAAGTGAATATGAAACCAGCAGGTCAACCTGAACAGGCTACTCTCATAGAATAGCCCAAAAGTTGTGGTCTGCGCATGTTGGCGCTCCGGTTTCTATGGATTGAAAATGATACGAGAGCCCTGATTGGCCGGTCTGTGTTCCGTGTTTTTTGTGGATGAATGGAAGGCTTAATTTCACTTGTTAGATGGTTGCGCCTTAATGAAACCAAGTCTATTCAGTATCTTCAGACATGAGTGGTATATTAGTACATAAATAAGAATACCACTAATAAGATGACCCTTTTGGTGACAGACCAGACCCTAATATTATGATCCGCTATTATCGAAAAATGGATAGATAAGCTAAATATAAACTCGCTAATAATTCGAACTTAACAGTATCTAATTATGGTTCATGCCTTTTTACATTAATTTTATTCTATTTGTACGATAGGAACGCCCCCACAGAGAAAGCAGCTTAAGACTGGCAGTGTCCCTAGCATTTTTCACTGGAGGCAGGGCATCACTGCTGAGGAGACCAAAAGATCTGACCGGGCACACAAGCGCCTAAAGCGTTTTGACATTACCTCCCAAGAAACCCCAGAGGTTGGAAATGAGGTGGACATTGAAACAGAGTCTGATCAATCCTCTGCTGTAAATCTGGATGTTGAATCTGTACAGGGTTCAAAGAAACTGATCTCCACAGCAGCACAAACTACAAATTCAACTGAACCTCCTATGTCCATCGAGCGATTCTACAATAACGATGAAGCAATACATCATCTGACTGGATTGGAAAATTATCTTAAATTCACTTTCGTCCTTCAAACTCTTGGGCCAGCGGCATATGAACTGAACTATAAATGGCGGGGCTCTCGTCAGGCGCTATCTGTTGAGAATCAGTTTTTTATGACTCTCATGAAACTCAGACAACACAGATCAAATCTGGACCTTGCAATTATGTTTAATATTTCAGAGTACAATGTTGGAAATATCTTTGTGACCTGGATAAATTTTCTTTATTGCCAATGGAAAGAGGTAGATATTTGGCCATCGAGAGATCTAGTCACATATTTCATGCCCCTCGATTTTGCAAAGAAATTCCCTAGCACAAGGATCATCCTTGATGGTATGGAGTGTCCCATTCAGAAGCCGAAATGCCCACTCGCCCAGCAAGCAACTTTTTCCACGTACAAGAATCGAAATACTGTGAAATCTGTTGTTGGTTGTAGTCCTGGAGGTCTTGTTACACATATCCCACATGCATATGGTGGATCCACCAGTGACCGACAGTTTGTTGAGCGTAGTGAACTGACTACTCAGTGCAGCAAGGGGGATAGCCTGATGGTAGATAAGGGAATGAATGTGCAAGATATTTTTGCCCCTGTAGATATCACTGTCAATATCCCTACATTTCTGAAGAAAGGGAATAAATTCAAAACAAAAACTTTAGCTCGTGACAGGAAGATTGCAAGTAAGAGAGTGCACATTGAGCGAATCATTAGCTTGGCTAAAACTTATAAGATTTTGACCCAGCCAATGAATTCCAGTGAATCTATCTTATCGAATGAGATTATCTTTATATGCATGATGCTTTGCAATTTCAGATCATGCATTATCCCCACAAATGCATAAGTAAAGCAATGAAATGAAATTGATTTGTGAGTTGTGACAGTCCTAATGTGCATGTGTGTTACTCTAAAATTATAAACAACAAAGACGGTGTATTGAGAAGTTAATAAGTAATTGTTATTCTTCAGATACATCTTAAAAACTCTGAACCAGTTTTAATGTATATTCTGTTTATCAACATCAAGTTAATGCCAAATGCAGCCCCATTTGTGCTATGTACTAGGGCTGTCATTGATAAGAAATATTTATCGATTCGATAATCGACAAATTTATTACCGATACGCTACTTTGATTCGATTCAGCGGATTGAATTCGAAATGAATGAAAACCAGCAATGTGCTTATGAGGAATGGTTGTAGTTCTCATGTGGGATGATTTTTCGACCTATTGATCACAGCCCAAATTAGGGATGTCATCGATAGTTGACAAATCAATGAATTGTCATTTTCAATCTGTCAATTAAATCAAATCGAATGGTCGGGTATCGAATCGAAATAATCAATATTCTGTACCCCAATAATGGCATATGATTATTAATAAAATATATATTTTTCCCAGACATTTTCTTGTTAAACTAATGCAAAGTGAAACTCTAACTTAATATTGAAGTATTTTCTATGGCTTTTGTAAGAGGAATTTAAGGAATGGTATGCTTTACTCAGGCATATGGCCAAGACACAGTGTATCCAACAAGATAAAGGTATACCAGTGACATCTCTATAAATAATTGTGCCCTACGAGCATGTTACGGCATATCAAATCGAATCGAATAGAAAAATATATCAAGTGATTGAATCGATAACATTTCATATCAATGACATCCCTAGCCCTAACCAAACACATTCATCTGTGTTAATTCAAGGATAAATGGAATGGACGCACACAGTTGTAGTGGGGAGTTTATGTGTTGTCCAAGCTGTGTTTTCCAGAAAAGTAGTTTATTTACCTAATTTGCATATGAATTGTTATGTTGTGCCTTCTTCGATATCGATAATCAATAGTTTTTTTGTCGATTCATCGATACAGACTTTACTAACAGCTATTTTTGTCCTTTCCAAAAGAAAAGTTTTCGTAATTTCTGAACAAGTACTTGTTCAACAATGCTGACTTGAAAAATCCTTCATAAAATGCACAGAGTTTTGAAACCATCGCCTCAATGAAAATATCATCACGTGGGATTCTAATAATTTTCGTTTCACTCTTTGTGTACACTACAAAGTCACAGTTATTTCTCTTGGAACAATACAACTGCCCTTGAATCTGGAAGTAATAATCATGTTTCTTACACAGGGTAAGTTTGTGATCCAAGTCCAAATCCAAATATGGCACCGTTTCAGCAGTTATTGGTCTATCCCTCGCAGAGTATGGGCATTTAACTTCAATAAGCAAATCTGAATCTATAATGCCATCAGGCGAACTTGATAAATATGGGCGATCAGGATTTATGAAAATACCACATGGTTGTACTCTATTACCTGTTGTAGCAGAGTACTGTTCTATGGCGACATTTTCATAGGTGCGGCCATACTCTAAAGATGCTGATTTTACTTTATTTGGCAAAGTATATAGCTTAGCAAGATTGGCCATATCTGTTCTCTCAGTAGCCTTGCAAATGCGTCCAAAGTTTGATGAAGTAAGGCGATTAAGTCGCTCATTTTGCCATTGGGGATTGGATACCTGCCCACGTGTTTCATTTTGCAGGATTTCACACTCTTCTTGGGTGATCTCAGTGACTCTTAAACTTTTGAGTAGATGATCAGGGCCACTGAGAGAACAGTAGTCATGGTCATGTATAATAGCATATGGGTTGGCTGGCTCTACCATTTGCATTATTGGCATACGAGCATTGTTAGAACCTTTACTGGAATAATTTACAGCTAAGTTTCTAATATAATCATTGTAAGAGGCATGGTTGCGTAGATGAAGTGGTCTGGGATCAAATCGTAGGCTGCATGTTGAATCAGGGGCAGGTTGCTTTGCCATCTTTCCAAAAGAGAGATCCGATATCTTGATTGGTGACCCTGTAAATTTCTTTGCCTTGTGAAAAGTTTGAAGTCTCTCAGTACAAGTCAATTCTGTATTCAGTGTTCCTGACTGAAAAAACATGACTGTACAGAATAACACTGCAACAACATGTTTGCAATGAGAAGCTGGTCCCATGCCAGCTGCGCACTCACACTGAGCTTGTCTAATATTTCCTTTATTGTCAACCTGGACGTCTACATTGTATGTCACATTCTTTTTCATCTCTGCTCTACAATTACCACGAAAGAATGTGTGCAGATCACTTTGGGCCCAGCGCACATAACGAATGAATTTTGACTTGTAGAGTCTGTTATTAGTGCCAAGCTTCTTTTCAAAGGGTAGAAGGTACTGGTTTGTAGCTGCCTCGTCCAACTTAGGAACCTGCATAGAAACAAGGAATTACAGACAGGATATGACTAACAACCTGTACGTTTCCCAAATGTTGATACTGAGAATGATATTATACAAATATGACATCCCTGTGGGGTTTCCACCAAGAATAACTTCCCCGAGAGAGGATTGTTGCTCGAGGGCGTAAACCGAGGGCGATAATCCTCTCGAGGGGAAGTTATTCCTGGTGGAAACCCCACAGGGATGTCATATCTGTTTTATTATACCGAACAAATACAAAACACAAAAGGGGGTAAAATTACAAACACCAGAGATTATGGATAAATACTCGTCGTCTGCCTGGTTGAACTAGTTTCACCGGTAGGTCACTCACTGCCATTGGACTCTGGGCAGACTGGGACCACTATGGAAATAAGTTTCTAACTTTTAGTGTATATATCCTGTGGTGTCTGGTTGAATTCTATTGCATAGCAGTAAATGACTCTCCATCTAGTCACTGTTATATATGATTTTTTGTGTGCCAAATGCTATGTAATGCACATCTTACTAGACCGAATAAAATCAAATCGAATCAAATCACTATTCAACTATTTCATAAGCTGTTCAGGACAACAGCCTGTCACTAAGGAGTGAGGAAATCATGACGATTAAGGTCCTTCAGTACAGCATAGCGGCGCCACTGGTCTCTTCAATCGGCTGCAGAATGAGGTGCGGCCTTCTGACCGCAGACACACCAATCTCAAGCATGGGCGCGTTTTTTCAACCTTGACCACATTCATGCCTGTGATCCCAAACACTGACCTGGTTAATTAAGGCATTCTCCTGTGTTCCGAGTTATTTCAAAACTAGCCAAAAGTGAACTGTTGGTCGAAAACGAATTAAAAATCAAAGAACGTCTACTTTGCAAGCCCTATTAATGCACGACTGAAATTAAGTTTATTTTGGTCACAGGCAATTTCAATCTTAATTTCTATATAAATATATGTATATTTTGTATGTATCCAAATATATTACAGCAAAGGAATTTTGAGTGGTTGAAAATGAAATACTACAGTAACTGTCTGCGATGTGCGCATAACAGACAGACACACCACTAGCAATCAATAACTACCATTCTCCGCTCTACAAGACCAACCAGAATCAAGAATCTTCATGTGAGGTATAATAAAACTTTATAATTCATATTAGGTCAATGTTTGCACTTGGGCTTCATTGAGAATCATGGGTGGTTGCATAATTTAATAAGGCTAAGCCACTTCCTTGAGTTATCAGGTGCACTGGATTTTCAACAAATATTACCTCTGACCTCAACCAAAATTGAACTTCAGATTTTCAGCAGATACACTGACCTCTGACCTTGTCCTTGAGGTCTGGGTCACCAAAACTTGAACTTGTCTGAGATATCTAGCAGATACATCTATGGGTATCAATTTGAGAAGCCTACATGATTTTGTATTTTTGATTTTGCTTCTCGTCACATTTATGCCAAATGTGGCTAATTCGTGACCTGCCAGTTGTATGTGGTGGAGGAAACCACCGGCGAAAAACCACCGCCGAAAACCACCGCCTAACCCCAAGTCACTGGCAACTTTCTCTTATGCCCAGGCCAGGATTTAAACCCAGGCAGTGGTGAAAGACAGCGTACAGATTATGATCAAAATAAACAAATGGCCATATTTTTCGACAAAAACAGTACCAGAATATTTACGAAATACTACTCGTTTAGCGGCAGAAATAGCTTATAAATGCTGCTCGGATGAAAACGTGGGCAAAATGATTATGATGGATCATCGATTGGTTGTACCCAATCGATGATCGATCACAAAAATCAGAGCCGATTCCTATCACTCGTGTTTAAAAAATACAACTGGTCACTAAGGAGAAAAGTGCAGATTAAAACAAATTGCCCAATAAATGGCAACGTTTGCTAACTAGGGATTCAAAAGTGTATTTTCTTGGAAATCTTGGCTATCTTTTCAAAACTCACCATAGCCCCTGTATTTAAATCCTTATAGGCTTCCATTGGGGGAAGCTCCAACCTATAGACAATATCTTCTTCAGCATCTTGCACCCCAAAGTTCTTGTTTCTCTCATAGGCTTCCAATCTAGGCAACAATATAATATCAACCTATAGTCTCTCATTTACAAATTAGGGTAAAATAATTTTTGTTATTTTATAAAGTTTGGTCCAGAAATATGCCTCAGGTTAGACCCTTCTCATGCTGAGTTAATATTGAAACATATGATGTTTTTAACACTTTCTACAATAGTAAACAAATGGATGAATATTATATTATGTAGAGAAAATTTAAGGTTATTACCAAAAAATAACCCTCCCCCCCACAAAAAAAAAAGAAAATTAAGTCTATAACTAGGCCTTTGAATTCATTTAAGATAAAGGAGTTGCATATGAAGCATGACGAAGGTTAATCCCAAAAACTGGCATTTCTAAATGAAATTACACAATATTGACTCTGAACAAATATTGCCAATTGCACATAAATTAACTTCCATGCCGCATATTCCTATTTTCTTTTAAAACAATATACTAGTATCACAATACTGCACTGAATATTCATTTCATTTGGCTCCACCTAATCAAAAAACTTAACAAGGGGAACAAAAGCAAAGAGAAGTTTTTTCTTATTTTTGTAAGGGAGTCCTTTATTTTCAATTATTCCTGTATGGAGTATCAAAAGAAATTGAACATTTTTAGGAAAAATCTCATAGAAAAAAATCCAAATCCAGCTGACTGTAATATAAACTGTCACTGCCAAGTTTTATGTCTGAGATCCCCTAGGCATACCGCTCAACTAGTTCAGCCTTTCTGCCTGTTGTTTTGGCCCCACGGCTCTTCAGCTCCTGCTTGATGCGGGCCAAAGTCCACTCTTGATACTTGACACTAGTGTCCATTATCAAGGCTAGGCAAGCAGCTTTAGATCTTATTAGAGATTTAGTATTCACTGTATAACAAAAGCTGCTCAGAGAAGCCGACTTGCTGAGAGCGGTGACAATGACAAACACATGGATGCACTCAAGCGTCGGCCCTTGACCCGGAAGCTAACACAAGGACCTTATCGCATGTGGCGACATCTGCAGGATTAGTGTGCAGGGAGCCTCATTATGAAACCAGAAAGCCAAGAAACCACCTACTAATTGTACTGTAATATTGGTATATTAATACTAATTCATAATAGCTATTAACTTGATTACTCATTTACAACAGGTAAAGGATTTTATTCATTTAAGCAGAGACATTCGTGGGGACAACATCTATTTGTGTGCCTCATTCTTAGTGGATTTACAGGCTGATATGGAAAACCTCCTTGGCAGTGGCCATTTACTGTGTCACACAAACACATAAAATTATATCAATGGTATATTCAACTTATTTTACAAGATGCTAATGCTAATCTACTTCTAAACTAATGCCTACAGTTTACAGAGAAATACAGCAAATATAACACATTTTGAATTTTGCTATTGACCGTATATTGATCATGTTTCAATGGTACATGCGCTTATTTGGAGAATCATAGTTGCATCCAAAAGCTTGACAATTCACCATCTTTGCGCTCAAGTTGTGAGCTGTCCACAGTCTCAGGGTTCATCTTTCCAAGGGGCAATGTGCCCCTAGATTTTGCTGTGGGCTCCTAGATTTTTCAAACTAGGGGCCCAAAATAGTATGTATAATAACCAGAAATCCTCTTTTTGGCCAATAGTTTTTGTCAAAAGACCTTTTCTGGCCCCTAGCCTGAAATCTAAGTGTCAGACCCTGGGCCCACTAGAGCTAGCCCCTAAGCTCCCTCACTAGGCAGGAAGTCACAGCATGTCATCACACGCATCTAATTAACATCACTAATTAGGCTCCCTCTGAATAAACATGGCAGCCCCCATAAAGTTACCTTTAAATGGTATTATCTCAGTTTATCTGCAGAGTACAATTGTAATCAAGGTGTCCTATGAAAGGTGAGATTGAGCTCTACAACATATCTTTTTTAATTTTGAAGGTGAACTTACACTTTAAAAAGGAATGCAGGAAAAATAAGTTGTAAGTTGTTGTGTGTTTTTTTTTTCGATTGGTCATGGATGACTGGTAAATGGATATCATCGTTCAGTTCTCATTGTGAACATTTGATGTTCAACGGGGGGGGGGGGGGGGGGGGGGGGGGGTGGGGGGGGAAATGTTCCAGCAAAACAAGTATGAAAATCTTGTACTGATAGATGTTTAATTCACAACTCAAAATAATGGTAATTAGTTGTGTTTTTATCAATTATTCATGGATGACTGGTTGAATATTACATAAGCCGTGATTATTACATAAGCAGTTGTTACAGTCGTTTAACTGTTTTGTGTTATTACATAAGTAGTCAATTTCTTATTACGCAAGCGGTTGTATTACATAAGCTGTAGTTATTACATAAGCAGTTGTTACACACGTACCATGATTTAAGAACTTATGGCCAGTTTAGCGATATTCTCAAAATGAGGCATCTCCGTAGTATAATAGTATACCGTAGGTGTACGTCCTATACATATTTCGCTGTTTCGCTATTCGCGGATTACCGTAAAGTCGTTCCCCTTTTTCGACATATTAGCTAAAAGTACACGGGCGCGAAAATATGCCAAAAAATTTCCCATATATAAGCTTCAGACAATGTTTCAATCGCACGCATGACTTGATTTTTTGGCCGCTCAGTTTCATCAATAAACTCGCTGCCATAAACCGTTATTACGAAGAATTTCGTTATCGCACTTTTCCCTATACAACTAGTATATTGCCAACTTGGCGAGTGGCAGCATGCTGAATCTATGAATGTCCTACGGGACGTGCTACCTTACAGCACGTCTGATGCCGAAGTGGGTCCAGAATACAGTGAAATGAACATATGATTATTGTTCTCTTGAATTTTAGCTCCCAGATCAAAACCTTATGGAACATTTAAACGATTCCCAATGGATCCAAGATCCAACAAGATATTTGGATAATGAGGATGAGGTCATATTAAGATTTAAGTCGCTATGTTTTGTATTGGCAGTATAATTCAGAGCTGTGGCATATGACAACAAAGTTCTTTAGAGTGTCTAATAATCCACAGATTAAATATTTCTCAGGCAATTAAAATGTAGGCTACAAATCTATATAGAAACCGTTTTTTCTCCCCTATATAAAGTTACCTTAAACGATCATTTTTCTATTTACATCTGTAGGCTTTCCAAATTGGTTTTACCTAATGGCAAAGATTACCCAAGGAAAAAATTGCTTGACAAGGATTCATTGATTAGAGAAACGTATACGCAAGTGCAAAAGGATATTAGTAGTAGACAGGATAGACACTCCATTGATAATTATTCATTTTTGAGGTTTTCAACTTATTTGAAAATTTATGATTGAAAAAGTAGGATCAGATTGATAGGAATTATATCTATTGATGCATTATAACGAAACACTTACCGTATTAGATACGAAAAGAACGATGTCCGGTGCATTTTTCTGGGCAATTCTGAATGCAATGGTGCCCTCAAATGCTCCTCCAATAGTTCCGTTCATGATACTAAGATGTGGAGCCTTAGTACTGCGCATGCGCAAATTCACAACACGATTTGGGAATTTCTTCGCCACCTGTTTGTATCGAAGTATAGCTATTTCATCGGAATGAAAAAAGTACATTTCTGGTTTTTTATTTTAATGTATCTCATATGGTAAATGTGTAACTCAACTTTTGACATACCTCTGCTTTTTACTATTAACCTATACGAAGTATACACTTCCTTAAACGTCTCAAAATAACCCTAATTTCTCAAATCCACCCCAAAAGTCATCTACATACCTACAATCTAGGTAAATATTCCCTTTACTGGAAATTTCAAAGCAGAAGTAATAGTATATTATAAGTACTAAACTATACATAAATAATTATATAATCGCCATTAAGGTTGTATAATGATGTTAAATCACACTCTTCAAATACCTACTGAAGCAGCTTGATAAGTCGAAGAACAATAAACACGTATCTTACAAATAACTAGTGACGACATAGCCGTAATATGGCTGAAAAAGAAATTAAATTCCAAATACAAACAAAGTACATGTATTACCTGAGGTACAACTGATCCGATACAGGGAACGAATCCTTGGCAAGTTGTGTTCATGATGCTACGATACTGTGCAGGAAGCTAGGGAATAAAAAAGACATATCACAAGTGCATTTGATTGTCATGAAAGGAATAAATACATAGAGTATGACCTACAGTCAGTTGTGTAAATAACCACGGTCAGGAGAAAATGGAGTGGACGAGTGCAAGACTGAATTTAATTTGAATCAAAGTAAATGTGAGAGTGCCAATATTCATTTGCCTTATACATAAGTCATATAGCCAAAGCAGCGAGAAGAAATGGAAATGTATATACATATAATACATATATATATATATATATATATATATATATATATATATATATATATATATATATATATATATATATATATATATATATATATATATATATATATATATATATATATATATATATATATATATATATATATATATATGTGTGTGTGTGTGTGTGTGTGTGTGTGTGTGTGTGTGTGTGTTACAGTTAGATACATGTAGACAAGACAGGGATTTGGCCAAATCCCTAAAACTTTCAGGTATTTGGCCAAATCTCTTAAATGTCTAGGGATTTAGGTAAATTACTGAAAATAGGAGGGTCATTTTTGACTTGTTTACTGGACACATTACAGGGGGATTGCCAAATGACAATAAGCTTCCTTGGATGGTTAGTTGAGTGCTATTTATGATTCCTGACTCTCAAAAAATTGAGGATATGGCTCAATACTTGGTATTGTGCTGAATGATCCATGCTCAACCAAAATTTCTTGCTTGATGATGATAATAATTAGTATCATAATGATATTAATATACATATATATATATATATATATATATATATATATATATATATATATATATATATATATATATATATATATATATGTATGTATGTATGTATGTATGTATGCATACATAAATACACACACATTTATATGTGTATGTATTTATGTATGCATGTGTGTGTGTGTGTATACAATATCATTTCAGCAAAGTAGTAGATACTTATTAGTCATTTTGAAGACCAAGATCACTTCTATTTGAGTAGAAATGTACTATTCTTCACTTACATCATCTTGTGTAAGGTTCTTTGCCAATGCGCCCTTTGCAGCCTCTGGGATCTTCTGTAAGGAGTATCCCATGGTGTTGAAGACGTACTCAGACAGGCCAATGTTTACCATGCGAAGAGTTCCAGGTAGATCTGGTATAGGTGGCGCGCTGAACGGAGCCTCTCTCTGGTCATCTACCCAGAATACTTCTCCCTGAAAACATACATTAGCTGACTTCAAGTACGGTGTTACATTTAACACACATGGTAACACTAACGGATCTGTTTATCTCAGCCCCTGAACACAGTGCAAGATGTTAACATCTAGGCCAACACAGATGTTAGCAATGGTGTTACATCTTTGAAGATGTGTGTCCTTCTCGATCAAATCATGTTTGGCATAGACATAGTAAAGAACAGCAACATGCTAGGAAGGTGATACTTTTATATTATTATACACTTTCAATTCATAGACACATATAAGATATTTCATTTGGATAATACAAACTTGAAATAAAAATTATCATTAGTTTCATTTTTATTATTTAAATCTAAGATGAAGAAAAGAATGGATATGTAACGAGGGGCTTTCTTATCGTTTGCATTACAGAGAAACCTGCATGGCAATATGCGCAGAGCACAACTTTTGGGCTATTCGTTGAGGCTAGCCTGTTCAGGTTGACAGGTTGGTTTCATATCTGCTTTTTTTAAAAAGTTTAAGTCATTATCATTTATAGCTTATAATTATTCTCATTTTATTCTCATTATTATCCACGAACCTTTGAAATGAAGGGAATTATACTCAGACAACCTTTTTAACTTATAAGGTGCAATGGGTCGTCAGTAGCTGAAGATGGTACTCCACCATCATTCATAGCAAATGTTTTATTAGGATAATACAAATTTGGAATTAAAATGATTGATTTCATTTCTATTGTTTAAATCATCATCATTCATAGCTTATAATTATTCCCATTATTATTTTTATCATTCTCATTCTCATTGTTAATATTACTATTATTATCAATGGACTGTTGAAATGCAGCGAATTATGCTGACAACATTTTAACTAGTTGGCTCGTCAATTGCTGAAGATGCCAAGGTACCCAACACTAACATTGTACTTAAAGTCAAAACGGTGTTAACACCTTTTATTATATGCCGTTACTGTTAAGGCCTTCAGAAAGTATATGGGATTTATGCTCTCTTCAACACCTTTCACTGATCAACACTAACATTTTCTGTTACATTTTTTTTATAACAATCATATTATGGGATAGATGTGTGTTCCCACCTAACATATGCACTTCACTACAAATAGCGTGTTACCACCCCTGGTAACACTAACACCGATGTTAACATCTGTGTTAACACCATACTTGAAGTCAGCCAGTGTAAGCGTAAAAAGGGCATGCACCCGGATAGACATTGTATACTTTGACATCCAATAGTTAATAACTAGTTATCAATTAGCTAGTGGCAAGCGAACTAACAATTCGGTAAATGCTTTACAAGCAGTGTGACGCCTCTTTAGCCTTGCCCTAGATTAGTAATATAAATGTATATATAAGTATATATTGTATATATATATATATATATATATATATATATATATATATATATATATATATATATACATATATATATATATATATATATATATATATATATATATATATATATAAATATATATATATATATATATATATATATATATATATATATATATATATATATATATATATATATATATATATATATATATATATATATATATATATATATATATATATATATATATATATATTTGAGTGTGTCCGCCAGTGTGTGTGTAAAATACATTTTAAAAATGTTTGGAAAAAGAAATGAATTTCAAGAAAACAGAAGAACTAGTCTTTTCATGATATCATACAATCGACAGACTTATTTACTGAGAGTGCAAGATTTCTTGATTTCAAATAAACATTAGTTGTTAATAAGGATATACAATACAGCGGATTGTCAATTTGTACAGAAATTTGTATGATTGTATTGCTGGGCTTGGTTTGGTTTGTTCATTTGTTTCTAACAATAGGAAATATTGCAAAGAGATAGAAACGTGGAAAACGTGGATGGAATTCACCTCTATCAGCAAGTAGTGGAATGAATTCTCTCAAGCAAAGAGATTGTATAGCCATTCCCGCACGTTTGTATAACGACCAGGCTAGCCAACTGATGAAGATCCGGCTGAAATTCTGAATTAAATCTCATACATGGGATCCAGTGGTATCAGGACAATAGCCCCCCTCCCCCCCCCCGGACAATATCCCCCGGACAATATCCCCCCAGACAATATCCCCCCAGGACAAAACCCCACCGGACAAAATCCCCCCGGACAATATCCCCCGGGATGATATCTCTAATAAAACATGTATAAGTAAAAAAAAATTTAAATTCAAGTGTTTTAAATTATCCTAAAACATGTGTTAGTAAAAAAATATAAAAATTTTCAATGCTTTAAATTATCCTAAAACATGTTCTTATATTTTTTTTAAGGAATTAAAAAAAAATCCAGTGTTTTAAATTACCCTAATAAATGTGTTAGTAATTTTTTTTTAAATGTGTTATAGTAAAAAAATCTTTTTTCAAAAATTCCAGTGTTCTAAATTATGTTTTAGGATAACATAAAACACTGAAATTCTTTTTTATTTGATTTTTTTTACTAACACATGTTTTAGGATAAATTAAAACACTGGATTTAAAAAAAAAATACTAGAGATATCATCTGGGGGGATATTGTCCGGGGGGATATTGGAACAGGGGGATTTTGTCCGGGGGGTTTTGTCCTGGGGGGATATTGTCCGGGGGTGTTGTCCTAGAACAGATCCAGGCGTGTTACCACTAAGCCATGGCTGGCCATCTTTATAGACTGGCTGCATAACATACCTTAACCTTAGTTGTCATGACGTTGGAAGTGAATGTGGGTGGCGCCATAAATCGGTAGTCAAGTGACAGAACATCGCCGATAGGAACTTTGACTAAAAGTTAAATGAAAGATATTTGCTCATTTGTTGAGAAAGCTTTGACAGAAATATTATCAAAACTAAAACATAAGTCCACGAAGTCTGAATTTCTTTTAAACAAAATATGTTATAGAAGAATAAAATAATATCATAAGATATTCTCTAGATGTTGTTTTTTCTAATATCGTTTTATTATCTTGGAGACGACTTTTAGAACACTGTCTAAGCTCGTGATTGGCGGACAGTAGATGATAATGGTACACCTTCAACGTATTTTTAGTGCAAAACCTACAGACTGCATTAAACTATTTTTGAATTTAGAATAGAAAATATGAAGTTAAAAAACAATAGAGCAAGCGGTGATCTTTATCATGTGGATAGTAAGAACAGTAAAATGAAAATTACTTCCATGTTACGTACACGTTTTTGAAATTACTTATTAAGTATTAATCGCTTATCAAATAACAGACGAGTGCTAGTAATTTCTTACCTTTCATCTTTGCCAATGATGCGTTTCCCTTGACAATTGCCTTCCCGGCAGCTGAGCACATCTGCAGAATAAACGGACACGTACAGTCAACCTTGTTAAAGGTGGCTTAAGGGGTACATTTGTGAACATGGGGTCATTTTGATTTTTTACATATGTTAAAGCATACAAGCCTGTTCATAATCAAAGTGGCAGTGTCGATCGACACTTAGCAGAATAACATATCAAGCATAGAAGCTTTGACAAAAGTTTAAGTTACAAGCAGAAAAGGTTATTGGCTATTTTCTTTATTTTGAATTTCTCCAAAACAGTTGTCAGTGACTTGGTGTAGGTAGTTGTTTTCGCCTGGCACCTCGGTCTGCCTGACCACTTATACCGAGTAAGTCAATTTTGGCAAAGAAAGGGACGATAACAGAATCTTAAAATTCCATCTTCCAGTTGCCCACCCCCCGTATGCAAAATGAGTTTCGCCTACATTTCGATAAAAATTTTCGATCCCTGGCCTAGATGAAATGAACACACGTACCAGATTCCTTAGATTACGCTTAATGGCGTCTTCCGCGACTCCGTTGAACAGGTTGTAGAGCCAGCTTGCGCCGCCGTGAAACTTCACTCTAGCGTTTCCAACATCAGCAGAGCATGCTTGCGTGGCCATCGTCAATCTTCCATTAGAATCTACACCTGATGGACGAGGAAGAGGAGGACGAGTATTAAGAATTTACGTCGCTTTTTACCGTTTATCTTATATCGGGATAAGGAAATAAATCAGAACTGAGACGAAAATTCCCTTTCCTTACGAACAGTCTGATGCAAGGGCTCTTTCAGTTATTATTAGCACCTTAAGCACAATTATGAACCATCTGATATTTCAACATTCACCACATAGCCTTTTTGTAACCCATGTATTGCTATTTAGGGTATTTGTGTTAGGATTTCCCCGGGAATATCCAGTGTACTCTGAGGAAAGCGAACCGATCAATGCAATGATTAAACTTCTCCAAAGTTAGTTTTTGTATTGTTCAGCAGATGCCTACTGTACAGCGCATCCGTGAGGACCAGCCTACTAACCCTGTAATACTTGGTTAACTTATGTAAGCTTTACTCACCAAATGAAACCGTTACGTGAAATTGAACGCCGCTAACAGAAACGTCGAAACTGCCCGAGTCTGACACAGAGATACTGTGGAGAAGCAGAAAAGATAGATACTTTACTGATAAACATTGTTCACAATCTACATAAAAGGAAAAAGAAAAACATGAGTGTATCAATATGACGTGTTCTGTGACAAAGGAGAAAAAAATAAGCCTCAGGCCGGACCACACTTTCAAACAGGGCGTAACTAATAATACTTTAATATTACATTACATATCATATCACGTCATCTTCTAACAAGCTCCAAGCAGAAATCAAAGAACTTGTGCGTCGGTGAGACACACAGAGAGAGAGAGAGCAGTCAGTACTGTAAGCATAAATCGAAAACTCGCTCAAACATGGAGGCAAACCTCTAGTTGCCATGACGATGGTGGACATAACAATTATTGGGATACTAACATCGACAATTACCGGTAATGAAAAGCAATGTAAGTACCCCAATACAGTCCAGAACAACAAAGCAATTGGCCAATCAGCTCATTGTGTCATATAGGATTATATGTTACATCATGTATAACATCATTATTAGTATTTTGTTTTTGTGCAGCTATCCAATGTGTTGTTTCTAAAGTAGCAACGTGACGGCCGTGTTTTATATTTATTAACGTTTTTCATGTTTTGTATATTTTTGAATTCTACATTGTGTATTTCAACTATCACGATTGTAGTCATTAAAGTAAAACGCTCTTTGATATACCATAACTTACAATCCCAGTTTGTACTTGTAGTGCCAGTGGCCGTCGTTCAGGCTTAAGCCGGCGTTAGAGGCACTCCATGTAAGACCTTGACCTTCACGAAGCTGGATCAAGGATGAAGGTCTTGTCCAGCTGGAGATACGCATTCTGTGGAAATAATAAAACAGATCTAAAAAGGTGAAAAGAACTATACTCTGTATCTGATATGATGAGCGTAATGTGTTTTGCTTTCATTTATCAATTATCATCATCATACCTGTCAACTCTACTGATTTGAGCAGTACTCTACTGATTTCAGACCCCAAAATTGCTGTGTACTGATTGGGCACCTGATTTGAAGAAATCAACTGATTAGCTACTGATTTTGCTCACTTTGAAAAATCCCCCATCTTTTCCTCAGCCAGTAGGTCAGTTTGCTACCTTCTATCCAGTGCACCTCACCTGACCCAAATACTGTGTGTAGTAATTGATTACTATCAGTGGGTATTAATTGCTAATCCCTCACTAATTGGAATTATCATGTAGCCATGTATTGTTCTAAGCACCTTTTAAGAGAGGAAGTTGCATTGTGGGCTAGCATCATCACAAAGCATCTCAAGAAAAATCTATGATGGCTGACAAGGAAAATTCACCACCTCTTAAAATACACAGGTATCTGTGTAAATCGAATGACAAAATGGCTCGAGAATATCCTGACATTAGGAGCAAAAAGGGTGATTCTTTTGCTTAAAAGCAAATCTTTTGTGTAAAATGAGGGAAAACATGTAAAATTGCATATAGGGGCTCCTGTACATGAGAAGATTGCCAGGACAAAATCACATCATTTGCTAAAATAAAAAGGACGCTATAGTGTTACCCTCGCAGAAACTGTTTTCGAACATCATTGCTCAACAATTCAACAAGCTTTCAAAGCAAATGTGATCTGCTAAATAATAAAAAATATTTCATTTACATATTTGTATGGCTATCAATTTGCCCAATTAAGTTTAATATAGCCCACTCCTAAACTAGAACCTGACCCCTGGTGGCCAGGATTGAAACTAAACAAAATGCTGCGGACAAGGCCATCCACGAACCGCGTGAAATCTCCTGATTTTGGCTGGTTGAATGTTGACAGGTATGCATCATTAGCATCATTCTGAGGATGTTACGCTAACTACCGTACAGGTAGGTAGATTTTCTCTTACCGAGAAAATGACAAGGTACAAGACCAGGAGAGAGTCTCATTTATGGGTTGGCATGGCCGCTATAGAAACGTGAAGCGTTGAACTTAAGCTAATCTTACAACTGAAAGACCCTTAAGACTTCAATATATAACTACCATTTTTATTCTCTATTGCAACTACTGTCTCCTCATCAACTCACCTGGTAAGCTCGTATTTCACCTTGCCCACCTTGAGGTGCGCCTCGCCCGTCTGGTCAGGGACACTCTTACCCTGAACGTCCTTGGATAAGATGTCGATCGCAACATTTGCCGCTGCAATAGCAAACACTAGTTGAACTGGCCATTATCTTTAGTTAGTCATCTGAACGACTATGGCATTTTATAATGCTATTTATGGTATTGCAGGAAAATAATTTTATTTCTCTATGGATATATATGTATTTTATTATTCAAAAACATAATATTGATAATCGTTTACTACTGTACATATGCGGCAAAAGCACAAAAGTGTTTAAAGAAAATAATAGACTTGAATAATAGACTCAAATATACATAACATAATACATACGATTTATTTCATTCCTTTCACTTATAACTAAGATGGGGGCCATATACGTTCAGAATTACTCCCCAAAACACTTTCCTACGGCGTGTAGTAATTTGTGAAATATTAGAAAAGTACTTTATACTATTTCTAATTTCACTGCCAAGGGAAATCCCCGGTTAATTTAAAGTTTAGAAATTCAACAGACGTGCCTTCATCCAACACTATGTATTCACACTCTACTGCTGTGAATACGTATTCAGGGCAACCTCAGCCAAGAGACAGCAAAGAGGAAGTAATAGGTTTCGGTTTCGAGTTTGACCTGCATACAGCGTAATTTATCTAACACCATATTACCATATTTGGTGTTTACCCATTCATGTTTGCAGCAGCCCAAAACTCTTTACTCATTTAATTATTTTGATAAGATTATTTTATTTTCAATGAATTTCTAAATGAGAAGTATTTATCATATGTCACCCTTCCATTCTCCTTCCTTTGGTAAATTATGTTTATTTTTTGCATACTAATACACACATGCAAAAAAAATGTGTAAGTGTTCACAGAGTTGTATGTTACTGGTCAGAAAGCATGGTTTCAAACGATGACCACGCAAAACTACGTGTCTCTGCATCATGGAAAGTTACAACCATACGTCTTTACAAATCAGCTGCTAGAGAAAGGTATACCAACAAATAAAAACATGGTGACACGTCTTTGTGAACAATGAAATGGGTCTAGTAACAAATTATATATTTTCTATGCACGCACACACACACACACACACACACACACACACACACACACACACACACAGTCGCGGTGTGCCTATATTCTCGATTGTCGTACAGCTGATACCTGGATAGTGATGTTCTTTTAACTGTTTACTCACCATAGTCCAGGGCCTTTTGTGTTATCTGTACCTGACCGCCAGGTGGGGTGCTGAGGCCCTCTGTAGACATGCACACACATAGCACCGTGGCGAGGAGCAGCAAAACACAACTCAACATATTCATGTTTGTAGGTAAAATGGCACCCCTATGCTGATCAGCCAGACTAGGGAAACCCCAAGTTAGTAATAACTTCCTTGTCCTATATGTGGTGTACCACGTGATTCGCCATGTATCATTTGCACACAGCTGAGTGCGACCTCTAACGGCATAAACAGAAGTTATTATTTTACTGGGATCAGACGACCGCGGTGGACTGTGGTGCTTACGAAGTTACGCGGGGACTGTGGTGCTTACGAAGTTACGCGGGGATGTATCCTTCTAGGTGTGACATAGGTTCTAAAGTTTAATAAACCATTAACAGCAGCAAAATCATCAGCATCAACAGTAACAAAGGAAAAACACTAGACAACTATACATTTACTACAACTACTACTACCACCACTACTACTACTACTACTACTACTACTACTACTACTACTACTACTACTACTACTACTACTACTACTACTACTAATGATGATGATAATGATAATAATGATACTACTACTACTGCTACTACTACTACTACTACTAATGATAATGATAATAGTTATACTACTACTACTACTACTACTACTACTACTACTACTACTACTACTACTACTACTACTAAATAATAATAATAATAATAATAATAATAATGATAATAATAATAATAATAATAATAATAATAATAATAATAATAATAATAATAATAATAATAATAATAATGATAATAATAATGATAATAATAATAATAATGTTAATAATAATAATAATACTAATAATACTACTACTAATAACAATAATGATAATGATAATAATGATAATAATGAAAAATGAAGAATGACTAATAAGTTAAATTTAGAGTATGTCTAAGACAACATTTTTATTGACTATATAGATTAGTCCCAGGAAATACTACAAACAATGTCATACTGCAGACTATCTTTATTGCATCATCAGGATGTTAATAATGAATGAAAAAAAAGGAAACGTAACACTAATACAAACCGGAACAAAATAAAGACAGAGGCGCTTCACAAGCTAAACGTACAGACATTCGAAACACCCGTCGTAAATAAATCATAGATAAAAATACGAGTTCTTAACGTATGTAACCGTACCCAAAACATATACCGGTACCTCTTCTAATGTGAATTCCAAATGGTTTCCACCATCATCATGATGATGTTGCATTTCGCTAGGATATGTGTGGTAAATTATGATATTAAATCAATGATTTTTTCATCAACACATACATTTTTGAGGGACGCGAAATTAGGCCGAATATTTGCTATTATCACCTTCAAAAACCTTGCTCTTTAGTTAAGGAGAATTGAAAGAAAGTCGCATTGGCGAGAGCGAATCCGTGAACATTTCCATGTCGTTGTCGTTGTGTATTGTTGCATGATGGTAATAAGTGCACGACTCCCTCAGCGCACGATTGACATTTAAATAATGACGAACGTACAGTCCTGGCACATAGTAAATTACAGTATGGGTCGTACTGGATGTTTATCATGGCTTCGTTGAGCCTGTTATGAAAAAAATCCTATGGAAAGGTTTGTTTGTTTGAAATCACCACATTTCTACATTCGACATACTGATATGGTATGATATGTAAGTGACGATTACTACAGAAAAAACTGAAATATATCCAAAAACAATGCGCCTCAACATATACATAAGAACAATGATATTCCAGTTGGATGAATGACTATTATATATTGCCGCTATGGGTAATCCATATTCAAAATGAGGTTAAAAACCATTACTATATGGAGAAATACTTTCACTATACCAATAGGAAAAAACAACAATAACTGGACAAAAAGTGCCATATATCAAAAGTTTATAGTGGAGATGAGTAACACATCGGTTGTACATACGTTCTGAAATTGTGCCGTCTCACAATTTCTTATATTCTACTTACTGACAGTACTTCAAGAGTAATGTATAACTATCACAAACTAGACAATGCAATTTATCTACACACTATAGAGTATCGGTACATCTCTTATTCAGTACAACGCCAACCTCACACTCCGCTTCTTCTATTTATCTTGATATAACTGTACTTTAATTGTCATGCAATTAAATAACCAAAAATAAAAGTAGTCAAAATGCTTAGTTCAAGCCATCCTGTTTTGTTTTTTTATAAATTTGAGATATAGAGTAAAGCACCAACAACATTTCCTGCTTGTGTGCAAGACTTTAGGAGCATCTGTATTAGTTGGCATTTACTGTGCGTGCTGCTCCAGTTGGCCTCATTTGATTATGAAGGAAGAGGTGTTGGCTCATAAATATGTAAAGATATAAAATAACCCAATATTTGCAAATAAACCCCAAAGGCCACCTCAATTCTGTTGATCAGTGCCCTAGAAAAACCTAAATCTGCTCCATATACAGCTGCAAATATCTACACAAGTGCCAAGATTATTAAGAGTGGGTATTCCATCATTATTAACTTGAGTTACTTTCTCCTGTATCCCATCAACCCATTCATTATTTTATACCATTGCAAAGAGTCCTACACGATAGATTTGCTTCTATCGAACGCAAACTTTTCCACCAGATGCAAAAGCTCTTAACTATAACCTTAGACAATAGAGACCAATCAATGATACTACAGAACATTACTTTATTCATGCATCTATAAATACCAAGCACTGTTTACTACTTTATGATACATTCTACTATATCTAGGACTTAACAAAAACATATGCAAATTCCTCTCTTCGTGCACCCGAAAAAACCTAGAGCTCATTACCATCCAGGAACTGACAGTTGCCAGAATGACCATAGTTAGATATGTAGCATTACAGAGTTCCATGCTTTCCAACCACCATGAGTATTATGTAGTGTTAGTGCTGCGAAAGCTTACCTAAAACACCTTACACTAATGCTAACCCATTACTGTTCACAGCAGCCAAAAGCAGCCTAACAAAAGCAGTAATAGGAAATATTGAAGGAAAAATATCATACTCAGAAGACTACCAAACAACTCTCCTCGAGACATTTTGTAAAATCCATCTTAATATCCAGGTTATTGTCAAAAGTGTCAAGGATTCGCATGACATTTTAAGAAGTCACTCTAAAGCATCAATAGGTTTATAAATATTCAGCCAAAATTACGTTTTGATTAGTTTTCAATATTTTCAAAAGTTTCATCAAAACAATACACATCTCTGCAATCATTCAATGATACTTGTGATTTTGCACAGTGTATGCTTTATCTCTGGCCATTGATTGACATTGACTCGCTGTAGATTTAGAATATCCAACTAATACCAATTGCCATTTGTTGTCTTCCTTAAATGCCATCTGTTATTTTTGTTGCCTATTGCATATTATATTGTGCTGTGCTCTTTACATGGTTATACATAATTCATATCAAATACAAATTTGATATTTGAAATTAACCCTTCCAATGCTGAGGCTACTTTCATCCAAAGCACAATGACGCAAAAAGCATCTAAACCCTGTCATGTTGGTATTTATTAGAAAGCCCTCGCTGAGCACGCTCAGATGAGTTTTTGCATCATTTTGTATTGCACAAATTAGGCACCAGGAGCATAAGGGTTGAATTCCAGGTAAAGTGTCTACCCATCATCAGTGTTTTTGCATATAGATCACTTTCGACTGGCGTGTCACAATTTTACGAAGAATGTAATAATAGTTAAGCTCATACCAATAGGGTTAGTTTAGAAATAATATCCAAGTACATAAAGTGATGATCTTGACCATGTCGCGAACAACGTCGTCTCTGATTCCAATGCGAGAATCTGCCACTCGAAGTTCAAGGCTTGATGAAAATAGCCATGGTATCCGCCCTGTTATAATCTATAAAGAACAAAGGCCCTCTCAGTATGCACCAACCATTGTAGGAAAACAATGCTATTGGATAGGTAATACTAGTATTGTGTTATGCAAAATTAACGTTTCAAATATTATGACACTTAAATTATATAGCAATTATGGGGCTAAATTAAGGACTTTCAGAAACACAATCTAAGCCCCAAATGTGTATGTCAGAACTGCCAGGTTTATATTTCACCAAGAAATGGTTACTAGTAGATCATCTACATAATGTTCTTAACAGGATGGGATATAGACAATGACAGGTCATTCCTTTAGTCTCTGAACCACAGACGATTAAAATTTGCAAATAATTTGAGGAACTTGGCACCGTATTTACCCATTCGTTTATGTTATCATTTAGCATTACAGCCCCTGTTATAGATAGATATTTGGTCATGAATGCTTTCTAAACACATGTTCAACTATCGAACTCAATGGATATTAACGTAACTGTAGGCAAAGCACAATGTTCAAAACTGTATCTTGGGAATATTTATAAAATGAAGGTATTGCCATATGGGTGCATATTTAATAAAACTGTTTTAAATAGAAATAGATATTTAATTTTTTTTTTGTCCAATACTCAATTGGTGTCACCGGTTAAGAGTAGAATAAGACTTAAAGTATCTATGAAACACACATATACATTCATGAATGTATGTGTGTACGTATCAATGTATGTACATGTACCTATGAACAAATGTACGCATGTTTGTGCTCCACAACTGCCAAGAACCTCTCTCTCTCTCTCTCTCTCTCTCTCTCTCTCTCTCTCTCTCTCTCTCTCTCTCTCTCTCTCTCTCTCTCTCTCTCTCTCTCTGTGAGTGTGTGTGTGTGTTAAACATTCTAATGCTGTGGCAACTTTCGTCCAAAGCACAAGGAAGCAAAGTCTTTTGAAAAACTTTTAAGCTCTGTCATGTTGGTATTCATTGGATAGCTCTCGCTGAGTACTCTCAAATGTGTACTCATGTGTAAAGGGTTCAATTCTTTTCAGGTTTTGTGCATCATTTTGTATCGGCTATTAATCAGCCAGCAGCAGCAGCATAAGGGTTAAAGCGTAGTGAATGCTATACCTGTAGGTTCGCGGAAGGCAGCGACGGTGGTCTTGACGCTGTAGATGAACCCGGGGGATGGGAGATTTGGCTCGTAGGCAGGGCAGATACTCGTCACGCCAGGCAATATCTCACTGACGAACATCCAGCCAAAATCCAGACAATAGCTCAAACCGAATTTACGGTTGACGTAGAATCTTCGCCAGTGTCTTTCCTTGCCTGTACTGAATAAAAATAAACACGCTCAACAATACGAAAACAATTTCTTTGAAAAAGTGCCCAATACTATATTACAGAAGAGAGTCTTAAGAATTGGTTTAATTAGAATTAATGCTATATAAATGTTTGCAGTAGTAGTAGTAGTAGTAGTAGTAGTAGTAGTAGTAGTAGTAGTAGTAGTAGTAGTAGTAGTAGTCGCAGCAGCAGCAGCAGCAGCCGCAGCAGTAGTAATATCATTATTATTATTATTATTATTATTATTACTATTATTATTATTATTATTATTATTATTATTATTATTATTATTATTATTATTATTATTACTATTATTATTATTTTTATTATTATTACTATTATTATATTAATTATTATTATTATTATCATCAACATTATTATTATTATTATTGTTATTATTATTATTATTATTATTATTATTATTATTATTATTATTATTATTATCATTATTGTTATTATTATTATTATTAGTAGTAGTAGTAGTAGTAGTAGTAGTAGTAGTAGTAGTAGTAGTAGTAGTAGTAGTAGTAGCAGCAGCAGCAGCAGCAACAGCAGCAGCAGCAGAAGTAGTAGTAGTAGTAGTAGTAGTAGTAGTAGTAGCAGCAGCAGTAGCAGCAGTAGTAGTAGCAGGAGTAGTTGCAGCAGCAGCATCAACAGTGATGATACTTACATGAGAACCTTTGCAAAAGGGCTGATCCAGCCCTGGACACTGAAGTAGTTATGTGGTGATGAGGTGGTGCTGACATCTGTCCACGAGCTTCCCAGCAGTCGACTCTGGCTCAACCAGTTCATCTTTGTAGATCCGGAACCATCAAATTCCAAGAACGCCTTTTCAGTCCCATTCTCGTAAAAAGCGTATTTGACCTTTTAAAAAAGATGTGAGCGTTGCAAAACATTGCAGGAAATAGAATGACAATATAATCGATAAATCACTTAAGGTGTCTGACTTTTTTGTGATTATCTGGGTATAGACAATGTCTACTGAGCCACGCATATATAAACTGTCACTAAGGCCACTCATGCTCCACAGCAAGGAAAAGTAAATTGATGTTTAAAAGTATCACTTGTGCAAGGCTAAGTCGTGTACTGAACATGGTGAAGTACGCCTCCTCTGAGATAGAAGGATTAGCTTCTCGCATACTTCCGATAGAGGATATATTGTGACTGGCCAATCCTTAATGGTGCAGGAGACCGGAGTCTCTTTGGAAACCCCAAGTCACTGGAAACTTCCTCACACACCTCGAACGAAATCATATCCATACCGTGAGCAGATGTTGGACATAGAAAGCACTTAGTGCGCAATGCGTTAGACCGATTGGCCATGGGGCATGGGGAGAGCTACCCTCCCGAACGAACGGAGGTCAGAAAACCTAGTTAGTACCTACCTACATAGCAAAAAAGTAGCACTCGTACGAAATATACAGATAACAAAAAGAAAAACACATCAAACAATAATGAAGGACAAAAAGGTTACGGCTGAGAGATGTGCGAGATGTAAACATGGTACCATCTTAAGACGAAGGCAGACTAATCTATAGAAGAAACTCAAACGAATTAAAGAAATAGCATATCCAGTAAACAGAAATACCACAGATTGTTTTAGATGGACAGGAAACATGAAACTCTGGTATTGATGATAATGAATATTTGACTGCGAAAAAGGTCATGTCTCAGAGGAAGCGCATCAATATATACAATATGGTGTTCCCATGTTCCCTTCATGTACCATGCATGCTTTATAAGTGCACTACGCATATGTAAAAACACTATAATTATTGTTTTGTTCTCTGTTATCCGATACATCTTTTTTCTTTTATATCTAGTGTTTACCTTTTTGATCCCCAGTGTCCCCCACAGCTCGACGAAGGCCGCCTTGTAATGCCGCTTTGGAACGGAGGGCATCAGGGTGAGAGAGTGGTCAGTGACGTTTGTTTCCGCGGAGTTCCATAGATCGTATACAGACGCAATGGCGCCACTTGAACCTTTGAACGCCAGGACCCAGTCTTTCTCTGAAACACAATCTGACATTTGTAACCATTCTCACTGATTATCAACAACCCAGTTCAGTTCCTGTTCGAGTATCTTTCAAAATGAAACCCAGCAAGGGGCACACATTATGGTGTGGTGTGCAATAGGAGTTGGAACCTTCAGGGGAACCCTAAGCTTGAGTGGCACCCTGCTCGCCTTATAAAAGAAGGGGGTGTGTGGATCTGTCTATGGATACCCTTCATCTAAAATATCCCTTGGTCCTCTTTGGATCTGAAGGCTCTGCTCTCACTCTCACTCTTTTTTCACTCTTTAATTATGCTCTGTTATTGTTGAAGAACAATGACAACCCATTATTATTCTATAATTATTATTATTAAAGAGCCGCTTTTTGCTAGTATCTTTTGGCAATAAATGACTTGTGTCTATGTGCCATCAAACACATATTCATTCATTCTTTCAAAATGAAAAAGATATGATAGGAAGAGATTGTAAAAAGCAGATAATTGTGTCCTCCGTAGATTAACATGTACAACATATAGTTTTACAATGTACTTTAATCTAATAATTGGAGACGTATACATGTTGCCATTGTAACCATTTTTTGTTAAATTAATGTTTCCATGGCAACCGTTTCCAGACGTTTCACCTTAAGTAGACACTTTAGATTCTATCAACATCATTTACCAGATTCAAAGTTTTAGAGATTTTTGAAAAGATTGACACTCGGAAATAACCGTTTAGTTTGGCCTCAATCACAAAAGCCTTAAGTAGCTCAAAAGGTAGTAAATAGTTCAGTGACTTACCTCCCTGCCCGCCACCTCCCTGCTGTTGGTCACTCTCTGGCTTGCTCTTCGTGTACACATTGCAGTCTGCACTGTCGTCTAGATAGGCACTAAACTGACCTCCTACATCTGAGAAGGAACAACTAGAGCTACCATGACAGTATTGAAAAGCAGCGCATCTGCTCTCCGTACCGCATCGCAACGCACACTCAATCCTAGACAGCGAACCCACCGACGAATAGACACTTTTGAACTTCTTCCTTTTAACCGCGGCATATGTATTGAATTGTTTTTGTGCCATACAAGTTGCTATACCAAAAAGTACAAGCAAGTGCAGGTATTCCTTGTGCAGCATGTTGCCTTCTCTCGTTCTTTGCTTACTGCAGAAATAATATTGAGAAGCACGCAACACCGATCACTTGCATAAATTATGCTGATTAGAAAAGGAGGAGGCCCGAATAGTTGAGTGCCATGTCCTCAGAATGGGCCTCCCCTCGGGGGTCGTCTATTGTGGCAACAGTGATATAAATGTCATTCCTTTATGAAAATGAGACAAATAGTGACACGTGCAGTGTACTGTACTTATAAATAATTCAGCAATATTAACTTTCATCCACTTTTTTCCATTAAACAATAGATGCAGAATGTTTTTCTAATGGCACTGGGGTGGAGTAAAGACGTCACAGAGTGGGTTAACATTATGGGTGGATACTATGTAATAAAGGGAATCGCTTTAATTAAGCTTGTGAGTTAATATCTTTGACTCAGTTTTCCCCTACCCTGCTTTCATTTGACAATTTAGCCTAGACAAAGTGCGTATCGTCTGGAAGATGTCCTGATGAGGGATGCATTAACCCTTATGCTGCTGGTGGCTAATAATGCCAATACAAAATGATGCAAAAAGCTGAGAACTGACTGAAACCCTGGCACACGTGTATTAATCTGAGAGTTCTCACCAAGAGCTTTCCAACGAGTACCAACATGACAGGGTCTAGATGGTTAACAGAAATCTTTGCATCCTTGTACTTTCCTCAAGAGTAACCTTAGCATTGGAAGGATTAAACACCGCAAAAGTACCCCCACAGCAGGGTGTAAGATAATTCAAGAAAAAATTGAAAAAACAAACAAACAAACAAACATGCAGTGTCTTCAACAATTTTAGACAAGTGACCTTCAAAGTACATTAATGTCGAGGAAAGATCATTACAGAGGTAAAGGTATCACATTTTTTCAAATTTTTGCTCCGTTCAAAATTTACAACCATTTATTTTTCAGCTTTTGTATATTTCAAATTTACGAATCCATAACTTTTGAAGAAAGGCAAAATTATACAGGCAGTGATGGCCTTCCCTCAAAAAAGTACCCTTAGCTATATTAATTATGCCATGTTCCGAGCAAATATTTGATACCCAAAACGCACGTTTAAAGCGGTCGTATTTCAGTGATATTCAGTATGGAAAAGGGTCAAGACACTTCCTGCTTGGAGCTTCTGTAATACATTGTCTCTCACTCAGTGATTGCCTAGACAGTCACAATTGATCTGATTATGAGGAAGAAGGTGTATAACATTCAAAATCCCCGTATGTTCACAATTCTGCACCAACACGCCACTTGTTTGGTAATACCCTACCCTTTGTATGCCGTATGCGTTAAATTTGATACAATCAAAATCAACCTATGTAAAACTGAAAGACGGGTTATTCACAAGAAAAATTCGAACATAAACACTCAAAAGCATTAGATTTAGAATGTTTTCGTTATGTAAAACCTTTTAAAAATTGAATCTTTGCACTGTTAACTCGGTGCATATGAAGTGTTTTGGAATTTGACTATTCAAATGTCAATTACGGCAAAGGGCAAGCAAACATGTTTATGTACAACTGATACAGACGTCATGAAAATATTATGTGATTTATTGATAATTAGGATTCCCAGCAGTCGTGAACTTGGTTAAAAAACACACGACAGTGCTACCTGGTGGTAGACACAACGCAGTGGGAGCAGTATAATGATAAACAACATCTGACGTGAATTCCCGCTACACCTAAACACTCTGCAGTGTTGTCTTTGCAACTGAACTCAATACCGTACGCGAAAGCACTGTCCTAAATAAGTGACAAACACTGTACCGAATATGAATCATTTTACCGTCATGATGTGTCTGATATATATATATATATATATATATATATATATATATATATATATATATATATATATATATATATATATATATATATATATATATATATATATATATATACACATATACACACACAGATATAGCATAGATAATTCCTAGCATTGGGAATTTGGAACTTAAATTATCGTCATTTTATCCAAGCCAGATTATGACTTATAAGCCAGTTGTATATGGTGGAAACCATCGCCTAACTCGAAGTAACTGGTAACATTCTCACCTAACCCGGCCTATATCTATATTTCTATATAATTTTAATAAAATGCATGTATATTAGAGCATCATAGTAAACAAACCTAGATCTTCAAAATCATACGGGAATAAAATGATATATAGTCGTACATTACAGCCATAGGCAGTGTCTCTGTCCACAACCAAACCTTGAGCAGAGAAAGTGGACTTGAATAATTAGTAACTAAATTGTCCGTCAGAAGGCAGATCGAGTCAATCTCTGCTCCCAATTCCATCCACTGATTCTTAGGATGATGTCATTGGCGACTCATAGAGGGCGTTCATCTTCTCATTTAGCTTTTGAAGCTCTGTATAATGTTGACGACGACCCCTTAGAAGAAATCAAGGTTTACCCCTCCCCCCCCCCCCCGCCCCCATACACACTTCATATAGTAAAGGTCAGCAACACGATATACGTCTGCTATAGGGAAAGAGGACATTCATAATGTTAAACATTTGACCAGGGTGGACTAGGTTTTCTGGTAAAGGGTGGGGGGCGTTCAAACCCTTCAACCATTCTACTATGCCCCTGCTTTACCCCCTACGCCAGCTTAGAGACTGGATGTCATACTGAATTTCAGATCCATGAAGATCACTTCAAATTCTGATCATGAATTCGTAAAAAGAAATGTTCATCTATAGATCGAATTCATGAAATTTGAAAAAAATTGGGTAATTTGTATAGTAAACCAGAACAGGTCCTTACTGGTTTAACAAAGTTTAAACAAACTTTTTGAAATTTTAATTTGGACCAGAATAGAACCTTGGTGGGACAGTAATCAGATAATCTCTCAGTGTCAGGGAGCGTGCCGAAAGAAGCATTCATGCATACACTCAGCGTTTATGCTTCAGGAGGCAGTGGCTACGTCGAGGGATGCCAACGACAAATGCTTTGTTGCCTACTTCGACGTAGCCAAAGCATTTGATTCTGTATGGATAAATGGCTTGTTTAAACAATTATATGACTTAGGTATACAAGGTAAATTATGGAGATTATTGAGAAAAGTTTACATAGGTTTTAAAAGTAGGGTTAGAATACATACTAAAACATCGGAGTGGTACGCAATGGATTGCAGAATCCATCAGGGTGGATTTTTATCATCTTTAAAATACATTGCATTCATTAACTCTTTGCTAGTGCAATTGATGGACTCCGGTCTATGTATTAGTATTAGTGGCATTAAATGCTCCCCAATCGGGTATGCAGACGACATGTCTGCTGCTTGTATTTCGAAAGATAGGTTACTACTTTAGTTAACCAACATGGCAATAGATGGCGCTATGAGTATAATGCTCGTAAAAGCGCTATTCTAATACTGTAAAACTGGTAATGTTTGCGTGTAGTAAATATTGCGTTTTTTTTCATTTTCTCTTTTATGCGTGTTTTAATTAATGCGACGCCACCAGACGTCAGATATCTGAAACAGAAGGGACAGATTTATGCGTGTTTTAATTATTGCGTCCTCATGCATTCGCATTAAAACGCAATAATTAAAATCACGCAATCATTACCAGTTTTACAGTATATGGTGAGGACAAACGAACACATGATCATAATGTTCAATATAGAAATTTCAATCTAGGAGAACATTATGATCATGTGGGAGTTAAAGCATGTATTTATGAGGATAATGGTCTATTAGTAGAAGACAAAATATCCAAGGGTAAGAAAACCCTAAACGCTTCTACCAGTCTGGGTATTAGAAGAGGAGGACTTAGTATGGCTGTATGTTACTTAATTCTTTGGATGGTGATAATACCAATCACCACCTATGGTTCTGAGATTTGGACAATGACTCCCATAGATCATGAAAATCTCGAAAGTTTTAAGAGGTATGCTGGAAGAAGATTCCAGCGGTTTAAGGGGAGCTCACCAAATTTTTCCAGCTACTATGGACTTGGATGGATAGGAATAAGCACCTATATCTGTATTAAGAAATTAATGTTTGCTTTTTCAATAATCATAATACGGCAAGTGTAGGACAGGAATGTAATGGGAACACCCCAGTATAAGTGTGTAACAAGATAGTTCTCCTATTTCCCCTCACCACCATACAGTTGAGGCAGTAAGTAGTAGGTAGTGTTTACAACCTCATAATGAGATACTTCCTAGCTACCCAAATTAAAGTTATCCTACCCTTGGATTAAGGTCCCTTATACCCAAATGTCATGTATGTATATAGATGCTAGCGGGCTCCGACATCTCAATTTCTGTAGCATACTCACCTAATGTTACACTTGTATGTTCTCTGTAAGACCGCCTGTGGTCCCCTCTGTGTGTATAAGGCACATAATTATGTTGGTACTAACCCCTGTAATTCGAGGTAGTCGGAGTACGACACGCAAATTATTTCTGGTTAAAGTTTTCTTTCTTTTGTATTTGTATGTAAGACCGTTTGTGGTCCCAGCAATGTGTATAATCCCGTTATTTGGTTTATCTGCATCTTGGTAGGATACACAGTCTCCTACCTGGACCTTAAAATGTTCGTTAAATATCCCATATGGGACAGTACTGGTTATAATAGTAGTCAGCGCATGACTCATAACCAGTACACCTTGTATATTATTAGACCGTACAATGGTCTCTAATATTGGTATAATACTACTCAGTAACTTAAGTATTAACCCTGGTATTACGGGTTGTCGGTGTACGACACTCAATTAATGTACAGGCCAGTGTACCTTTTTCTTGTGTTTTTTCTGTAATGTAAGATCAGTTCCAGTTCTAGCAAAAAATGGTATTTTGCGGCACGCAGTATAGCTTATCTCTGCTGAAAACTCTTTAATTTGAAAGGCTTCTCATTTACGCCTGGGATAAGAATGAGTATAGAGTTAGTCAGTGGATGACATAACAACCAGTAATTGACTTATATGTACCTGTTTATTTATCAGTATACATAAAGAGGAAGAAGCATAGTCTCCTCTGTCTTTTGTAATTTGTATTAATCTTAGTTACCTCACACACCACTAGATGGCGTACGAGTTTGCGTGAACTTAACACAGGCTTCGGACTGTAGCACATAGTAATACCTAGTATTACGCGTCACTTGCTATTTTGTATAATTTTTGTTTTTCTTTCTCTCGTTAGAGCACAAGATACTCTTTATTTCTTTTAAATTCATTAAACTCAGTAAATGTGCCACACAAGCATTAATGCCTGAAATGTATACTTAATCAATGTTGGGCAATTTATGGTGTTCTACAATATGCTTAGTATGTATTACAGTTACTGTTGAAAAATATTTGTAATTGTATGAATTTTTGTAACTTGATGTTACAGCCAATAAACGTTCAATTCAATTCAATTCAATTAATAATGAATGAACAAAATTGGATACGTCAGCTTTTTAAACAAAGAGCAATTGATTTTAATGAGAATATTCAGTTAGGTATGTTAAACAGATTACGCAGCCCTACATATGAGATACTGAAAGTTGCTATTAATTTTGGGGTATATGACTTGATTATGAAGCAAATATTTAATCAGGAAGTATATACAAAAAGCGACTGGAAATCAATAATATGGAAAGTGGCGTGGAAATTGGAAGACAAGTTTTGGTATATGATGTATCCCATGCAAAAGAAATGTTTCTTTCTTGTTAAAACCATTAATACTCCACACTACTTAACATGGTGGTACCTATCTGATGTGTACCCAAGTATGATGTCAAGCTGTGAAGATATGGCAAAGTTGGTTTGTAACGCAAGCATGCTAAAATCTGATGATTTAACTTTAGCAAAGGGGACTTATGGTGCTCGAATGTGCATAGAGTGTGATTTGGGAGTAGAAGAAAATGTTAAACACATTGTTATGCAATGCCCTATGTATGAAAATAGTAGAAAGATCATGTTTCAAAGAATCAATGATTTACCAAATGATATTGGTGTTGTGGTTCTAGACGAGCCGGGTGAGGTACTATATATTTTGCTGGGAAAAAGTGATCAAAGGTTGGATACAGAGCAAATGATACAAGTATGGCTAATTAGCGCATCCTTTATCAGAAGAATGTACAGAACCTCTGTAAAGAGAAGAAGACAACTAGAAATAAACGTTAAATAGAGTTCTTATGCTAATTTTAATTAGTTGAATAAGACTTTTGCACCTGTAGATGCATTAATTATTTGTATTTTGTCTAGTTGGTGTAAATAAGACACATTTTTGTCTGATAATGATAAGAGACAACAATATATCTAGTTATAATCTGTTAGTGTAATATTTTTGTTCCAAGTTTATTTAGTTTACTTTTGTATTAGATTCAAGATATATTATGATGTACTTTTGTAGAGTTCTACAGTCAATAAATGATACATACATACACTGGACATTTGAAACCAGTGATTCGCTTTATTTGAGATGGAACTCTTGGACATTCACCTTTCTTGTGAAGGATATAGTATTTAACCCTTATGCTGCTGGCGGTTTATTTGACCAATATAAAATTATGCAAATAACCCGAAAATAGGGTACTCATCTGAGAGTACCCAGTGAGGTCTATCCAATGAATACCAACATGACAGGTTTAAATGTTTTTCAAAATTCTTAGCGTCCTTGTGCTTTGGACGAAAGTAGCCCTAGCAGTCGATCCTCAGCTTGAAAGAAATATTGATAAAGCGAACTGTATTGATTTACCGAATTAGCTTCAACGGCGTTCACGGTACTCTATGGGTCCATTGCATGTAGTAATATTATTTTACAGGTACGTTATCTAGATAAAATGTAGAATATAGTTACAGATATTTTCTAAAGAACTAACCACCGTTTTCTCAAAGCAGAGTTATCTTAGTTCCTTTGTCTTCCCTTGAGCACAAGAGCCCATTTCATAGCAACCAAGACTGGGATGACCATAGCGACGATTGGTTAATGGTGTTTACCCACTTCGTGTTGTTCATAATAAGAATGACTCCTTCGGCATCACTCTGAAAATTGCTCATTGTTTGTAGACGACGAAGTTTCCTCATAAACTCACAAGTGTTTACTGATATCATGCCAACATGAAGGATGGATGAGGATTGAAATGGCTAACACGTCAAAGGGTTCCGATTGCAATTAGGAGAGAGGACGGGTTGTGATTAAAATGATACAAGCATCAAAGAACAATACATGTCACCCACCCATATATATATATATATATATATATATATAAATTCACTTATTAACAACAAAAAGCCTATTTTGCCAAAATATAAGTTGTTGGGGGACAGAAATGGCAACAATAGGAAAATGAGTTTTAAAATATCATTTTTCTTTCATAAAACGATATCATTTGGATAATAAATCAAATATATGACCACTTGGTAAGTTCGAAGGGGATTTTTGGCGGCCTTTTACCTCTAATCCACTCCCAGGACATCTTTTTTCTACTTTACGATTTTATCTTGTTTATGCTTAAGGGATTGAAGTTACTATCAATTTTGATGTTTAATGATTTGATTTCGTATTTCATGAGGGTCTGCCTTGGTAGCCGAGTGATCCAAGGCGTTGCCCTTGACTGCTCACTGTCTCCTACCATTGCCAGGTTTGAATGCCAGCTGAGGCATGTGAGAAAGTAGCCGATGACCTGTGGTTAAGAGGTGGTTTCGTAGGGTATCCGACTGCCAATTATAACTAGTAGAAAAAATGATCCATCAAATGATCCAAAAAATGATCAATAATCCAAACTTGTCTTTTGTGTTCCTATTCATAATATGTTTGGTGTAACTTTTAATACTGTGAATCAATATAGATACAAACACACATATAAACATACATACAGAATCATCATGCACGAGATGCAGTGAACTTTCATTGGACTAGACGTTGAGTGGCTGGTGAGCGGAGGTGAGAGCGGTCTCGTGTAACACACCAGAGGCGAGTGTATGCACATGTACAGTACAGACATTTAATTCCTGCGCAAGTCGACCGGACGTCTGCCAGTACCTGGTTGTACAGATACACAGGGGTAACATGTCAAAAAATAAGCCAAGCCCATCAATGACCCACGAAACCTGCAAACCAATGCTACGTGCAGTTGTGAGGTCACCAATGCACCGATACCCTGAACACTGGATGGCATTTGTTGGGCGTGCAGTCGTGTATGATGCCCGGGCTGCCCATGCATTCAATGCAGGAACTAAATGTCGGCACTGTTGTTTCCTTACTTGAAATTATTTCCATTCAGCTAATGACTATTCTGAAAGTACGTGGAAGTCATAAACCTTTTTCCATAGAAAACTAATTTATACAAAGACAGAATAAAAAAATGATAAATGCTGATATTAGACTATTGCAAAGTATGCAAGTACATATATTGAAAAATTGAAAACAAGTATGAGGTATTCGTATTTAGTGCAAAAGAAGGTTAAGCAAGAAAACGTAGGTAGTAAAGAAATGTGTGCATTTTATTTTGAATAAAAACAATGGTTAGACATGCAACACTTTATATCCTTATGTTTCATATTCAGCTGCACAAAACATAGTTCGAATAAATTGTATCGAGATTCAATGAGAAAACACGTCAAGGTAAATAAACACATAAAGAGAAAAGACCAAATGTTTAAATCTTGTATGAAAGAACTATCTGGAGAAAAAGGTGCCACCTGTACTTAATTGAACTCGCGGTGGAAGAGGTTATTTTTCAGAATTAAAGGGCAAATGCACCATCAGAAAGAGTTAGGTTCAAATTGATCTTATATATGTCAACTTTCAAATAATACCTCCCCCGAACCTGTCCTCTTCAGCACTACTCAGTTATAGCTTACAGAAGTTCAGCAAGTAACAGTCCTCAGGCAGCCCTAGAGGGCCTCCATGCATCCCAAGATGCACTTTGTTTTTGACACCTTCTAAGCACCGGCCTGTGTCACCAGTGCTTAAGAGATAGCAGTAGCAGGGAAGCCTGGCTTTCCCTTTCTTGCTAAAAAAATTCCTGGCTCATCCCTGATCACAAGTTTTGGAAGCAAATAAAACTTCAAGAAGTAAAACTTACATAGTATGTCAGAATTGAGCGATCAGGAATTTGGAGGAATGGAAATATCTGACTCACCTAGGGAACATCTCCCTTAGAGCCACATGATTCATTACTCAATGGTGCCAGGTTCTTTACTCAAAGATAGCATCTTGATAACAGGAAGTGGAACACACACACTTGAAGTCCTACACTATTCCCATGAGTGACTGCTAACTGACACAAGTGTCGCAATTTCCTGTATTAAAGTGATTAGCACAAACTGATTTCATAGCAATTAGGAAGTAATGGTTTCTACCCAACAATAAGCTACAAATCAAAGACAAACCAAATAGTATAACTTCCAAGGATTGTTGGAATATACAATAGAAAATTGAAGAAGTTCATTCTTTGGGAATTGTGACAACTCAATGAAAGCCAGTAATGAAAATCTAAGCAGGAAAGGGGAACCCAGCCACCTATTACTGCTATCTCTTAAGCACTGGTCACACAGGCTGGTGCTTAGAAGCTGTCAAAAACAGAGTGCATCTTGGGATGCATGGAGGCCCTCTAGGGCTGCCTAAAGACTGTTACTTGCTGAACTTCTGTAAGCTATAACTAAGTAGTGCTGAAGAGGACAGGTTTGGGGGAGGTCTTATTTGAAAGGTGACATGTATAAGCTCATTTTGAACCTAAATCATTCTGATGGTGCATTTGCCCTTTAATAGGCTATACGTTAATGTGGGAGAATACGTCTTGAGAATGCATCTTCCCGCTGTCTCTTCCAGGTAGTGTCTTGAACCTTTGTTGAGTAGGCGCTCAATGACCGGTGATGCCGGGTTATTCTTCTCAATTACCATCCCTAAAGGGAGTTTAAGTTACCAAGCACGAGATCCGTCACTAAGCGACAGTACTGAGTACAAAAAGGTCAGGGTGAAGTGAGTTCTTTGATAATTCAGATTCGTATTTGGGATTGTTTTTTCGTTTTTCGCCACTTTTTTTGCCAGTAGTAAAGCAAACACTAAATCGTAATTAGCTATGTTGTTTATGGTGTCCCCCCCCCCCCCCCCCAAGTCATGACAGGGGCCATTTTCACTGCAGCGTCTCTCTCTCTCTCTCTCTCTCTCTCTCTCTCTCTCTCTCTCTCTCTCCGCTTTTATGAATACGGTGTATCACTCCCTCCATGTAACTCTCTCTCTCTCATTATACTGACGAATGCATGTTATAACTCTCCATTCGTCCCTATCCCTATACAATCTCTCTCTCTCTCTCTCTCTCTCTCTCTCTCTCTCTCTCTCTCTCTCTGCCGCGACCAGTAGTGAGAGTTACTGACGTCATAGTTGGTTAAAGAATGACGTCACACAGTAAGATGACTTTCTTGCATATGAATGAGCATCATGTACTCAGGCTCCCAGCACGGCATACTGATGTGTGGTGTTCCCAGATTAGATTTGACTGTGTGCAGACGCTGTGTCTGAGGATTGTGAAGCTCACATGCGGTGGCCGACGTCCAAAATGTTAACCTGTTAAATCCCTAAACAAGGCCTAACACGGTCTGACGTGTTTGTCAAAATCTTCACATTTAAAAGCATTTCCGGAAACATATTTCAGGGAAAAGGGTCCATTATCCCAAATTCCACTATTACCCATCAACTATTTTCCAAGCTTACGCAATGTACCACAGTTGTTCCTTATAGTTTCAAAAACCAGACGTCACTTTGTAAGGGAACTCGATTTAAGCGTTATACTATTGGTTAGTTGTGCCGAGTTTAAGCAGTACGAAAAGTGAATCATACTAGTATGATCCACTTTTGGCAGTACTACTGGCCCTGTGCCAACAAAGGCACAATGTAGTTGTATTGGTTTAGGTGCCATCACAAGTTTCATCTTAGTGACAGTATGAGCTTCTGTATAAGCTTGTATAATCTATACGCTATGGCATTCTTGAAATGTATTGTCACACGTTATATTCCCGTCCAAGAATAAACGAAACTACTGCTATTATCATCATCATTCTAAAATCCACCAGAGTAGGGAGTTAATCAATAAAGTAATAGATCTTCATTAATCATCGGCCTTAACATCTTCAGCAATGTCGTCAATCATCATCAACATCAGCATCATTATCATCATCATCGTCATCATCATCATCATCACCACTTACAACAACAACAACACATTCACAAAAAAGTACCAGAATCAACAAGAACAACAAGAACAACAATAACAGCAGCAGCAGCATCAATCGATCTGATGGATTTTGTGTGGTCAGCATTGTATTGAGTTAACTGTTAAGTATGTGTGCGACTTGGTGATTGTGTTATTACGAGTGACCATAGTAAATATTGAATAAGCTTTAAATAATTCATCACCGGTTACATACATTATTCGCCTGTTTTCCTCTGACCATACACCTACCACTGGCACTATAAGCAGTTTGAATGGCTGGTGAACAAGCATTTTCTCGTTCTTATCGCCAGTTTCCCTCTGACCATACACCTACCACTGGCACTATAGACAGTTTGAGTGGCTGGTGAACAAGCATTTTCTCGTTCTTATCGCCAGTTTCCCTCTGACCGTAAACCTACCACAGGCACTATAGACAGTTTGAATGGCTGGTGAACAAGCATTTTCTCGTTCTTATCGCCAGTTTCCCTCTGACCGTAAACCTACCACTCAGGGGCGGATCCAGGGGGGGTTCGAGGGGTTCGTCCGAACCCCCCCTGGCTGGTGAGTCACTTTGCCCCGCCACGCCACCTGTGGACAAACATCAAAACTAATTGTTTTTCTTGCCCCGGCCACCAGTTGCAATTGCAATTCTTTTGTTTCCCCAGACCTTGAGTAGACAATAGGTTGATTGGTGTCAGCCTGGGATGAGCGCGAGTGGATGAACATCCTGCCTGACTGGATTATCTGCCGTTAACCGGCGGATACAGAATCACAGTCCAGTCGTTTGCAGACTATAATAATAGCTTCGAAAACCTGAAATTTGTTAGTTGAGGGGGGGGGGGGGGGGGGGGGGGGGGGGGGGGGGGTCGTTGATTCTCAAACATCTAGACCCACTTGATTCCTTAGTCTAGCGGATACAGAATTACAGTCCAGTCGTTTGCAGACTTGGCATAGCTTGGATAACGTGGAGTTTGTTAGGTGAGGGGGGGGGGGGGGGGGGGTTCGTTGATACTGAAACTTCTAGATCACTTGATTCCCTAGTCTAGCAGATACAGATTTACAGTCCAGTCGTTTGCCCCCGGGGGGGGGGGGGGGCACTCAGGTACAGAGGGGGGCCGCACCTTAGTTACGTATTTCGCAGAAGAAGGGGTATTTTTTGAAGACCTCCGCATGTCCGCGATTTTGTAAAAGAAGGGTACTTTTTTGTACCCAGGTACGAAGTATGGGGGTCAAAATCCCCTTACAATCCACGATACATACGCGGCTCTGACGCCGAGTGACTCTCGGAGTGACTCAGGGCTTAGGAGTTTGCTGCCGCCACTTGCTGCCGCTAAACACGCAGAGAATTATAAAATCTGAAGTTAAAATACGTGTTCCCGTTCATCCAATGTCAGTGTTTTGATAAAAGAAGGGGTGTATTTTTAGTGGAAAAAGTCAGCGTTTTTATTAAAATAAGGGTGCTTTTTTTGGCCAGAAATCAGTGCTTTAGGGGTATTTTTAAATTTTGATAACGAACGTATGCGCCCCCCTAAATACCCAAGTGCCCCCCCCGGGTCGTTTGCAGACTAAGAACAGCTAGGAAAACGGAAGTGTGTTGGGTGATTCTCAAACATCTACATCACTTTATTCCTAAGTCTAGCGGATACAGAATTACAGTCCAGTCGTTTGCAGACTAGGCATAGCTTGGATAACGTGAAGTTTGTTCGGTGAGGGGGGAGGGGGGGGGGGTTCGTTGATTCTCAAACTTCTAGATGACCTGATTCCTTAGTCTATCGGTTACAGAGTTATAGTCAAGTCGTTTGCAGACTAAGAATAGCTTGGAAAAACCTGAAGTTTGTTAGGTGAGAAGGGGGGGGGGGGGGGTTCGTTGATTCTTAAACTTCTAGATAACTTGATTCCTTCAAAACCTATGACGAAAAATACCTAACTACTAGCCAACAGATATATAAATAACTACATTTAAACCCCGTATAAATCCAACATATGTATATATATATATATATATATATTATATTATATATATATATATATATATATATATATATATATATATATATATATAATATATATATATATATATATATATATATAAATAATCACATATTAACACCTTTTGAGGTGGCTTAACAATCTGGGCACTCTAAGCATGTAGGTGATAACTTAAGTCCCGGTTATTTGTTGACTGATGTTAGTCGTATTCATTTGCAATAGG
>OZ012688.1:24665850-24695850 GCA_963942565.1 Maea johnstoni
CAAATGGTTTACTGAATTGCATTTATGATTGGCTTGTGTTTCTCATGTGCGAGAATGAGTGTTCCTCAATGTTCATGCTCGTTTTTATTTCCTGTCGTGGATTTCCAGTGACTTTATATATTCAAAATGTATCAATTCCATTATGTTTGTAGTGTGGTTTCATTTTGTAATTTTAGTGCCAACTGCATTAAAATCAGCCAAAAATACATTTCTAGGTAAGTGCGCTTCATCATTTTCTTAAAATTCTCTGTGGTAATCGTGGTAATGAACTTTGTCACAGTGATTGTGGGTTTCCCAGCACTCTACCAAATTCATCAATTCATAATTCTTGGAATCATGAATTCCTTGTTGATGTGTGTGGAATGGTTACATTCCAAGGCATTTGGGGGACCACAACAAACGCCCGCTAACGTTCCCCTCTCTGAACACCACTCGTTAGTAGGGTTCCACTATCACTCACTCGGCGTGTGCAGCGGCCGTGACTCACACACTGCATCCAGCCAACCAATCGCTGGGCCGCTCTCTCCACTGGCACACGCCATCCAGCCACCCTTCTCTTGTCACTTGCCGCCCTGCAACAGTTAAGGCAACACACTGGAGAGCTATTAACCGTTGTTAACGCTCTTGGATCACCGTCCAGCCTACAGCTTCTCAGGTTTTGGTTTTTGACAATTTCGGCACATGCAACATTAACCCTGACCGCTGCAGGACCGAATTGTGCTCCTCATTCGTGGAGAACGGACATGACTTCAATTTTCTCAAGGTGTCAAGGTACAGAGGTTGTCACGGACGTCCCAAATCAAGGTGTTTAATGGCTGGGAAAGATACCAGCTGCTTGAAACCGCATGGCGAAAAGGGGGAAAGGGAAGCCATGGATTCTGATTGCATTAGTCGACCAGTGGTTACCTCTATCATTTCGACTATAACCAGGAACCACTCTGTGAGTTTTACTCACATCATTAGCCCCGATTCACGAAACAATGGATCTGGGCGACTTGTATGGCAGAACATTCAGTTATGGGTTAAGAAAAAGACACGCTGGGACACACTTCAGCCCCTAACCATGGATACTAGACAGACAACGTTTTGTGGTTGCTGGAGAGACAATGACACAGGGGGTGCTGTCTAACTGCTACGAGTAGGCGACACTCGCTATGTACACTAATCTACCTACAAGATCTTCAACTACATAGCATTGGTGCAGAAACTTCCAGTGTGTGACTGCTCAGTGATTTAGCACACAATACCAACATCATTAATTTGTTCCTCCATGTAACCGGAATATGGTTAATGGTACACAGTGTGAACAATTCCAGACTTTGGTCAAATACCTTTGGACAGTATAGAAATTCTTGGACATTCAATCGTCTTGATAGTTTTACCTCATGTGACTCTGGCCTCCAGTAGGCTCATTATTTTAACTACATGTAAAGCAATTGTAGGCATCTTTTTATGACTATTGTTTTGATGATGACTCAGGCCTCTAGACACTGATAGCGTATTACCATGTAACACTCACTGCACTTTCCACCACATGACATGTCCCTACACATGACATGACTGAACTTCGTTAGCAGTGTTTTGATAATGTGTTTCACTTCACAACATACATGACTCTGGTCCCCAGCAGGCCAGTAATTTCATGACACTTTTCATATATTGCCAGGCCGACTATAACTTTTGTTGCTCAGTGTTTATGATGTTTTTCATCTGTTTCACCCTTGTTTTGATGACATATGTCACCTGCTAAGTACTAACATTTATGACTTACTACTAGACTTAGGCCTCCTGCAGGAAGTACTTTAGCAGCATAAAATTTTTTATTCAAAGGCTTTACTGTGCCTTTAGTTGTTTTTCCTGACACATTTCACTTGCTAAGTTGCTACCATGCATGACTCTAGTGTCCATGGAGAGTTATTTAGGTCTCTTGCAGACAAAATTTTCTTCTTTGACACGTTTCATATACTGTTGATGCTGTTTGTTATAATGTTTACACTTAGGGTTAAGAGAGTAAGTGACTCTGGCCTCCAGCAGGCTTGGGGTTGGTCCAAACTTTTACATGCTCCTATGCATGACTGTGGCCTCCAGCAGGCATGGTGTTTTGACTGAGTTAAGATGTTCCGTTAAGGAACTTATGTAAATATGTGTTCTCCCATAATCGTTGCTCCTGTTTGTTACAATGTTCATGCTTAGGGTTAAGAGAGTGACTCTGGCCTCCAGTAGGCACGGTGTTTCAATCACACCATAACATGCTCCCACGCATGACTCTCGCCTCCAGTAGGCACGGTGTTTCAACCACACCATCACATGCTCCCACGCACGACTCTGGCCTCCAGTAGGCACGGTGTTTCAATCACAACATTACATGCTCCCACGCATGACTCTGGCCTCCAGTAGGCACGGTGTTTCAATCACACCATTACATGCTCCCACGCATGACTCTGGCCTCCAGTAGGCACGGTGTTTCAACCACACCTTTACATGCTCCCACGCATGACTTTGGCCTCCAGTAGGCACGGTGTTTCAACCACACCTTTACATGCTCCCACGCATGACTCTGGCCTCCAGTAGGCACGGTGTTTCATTCACACCATTACATGCTCCCAAGCATGACTCTGGCCTCCAGTAGGCACGGTGTTTCAATCGCACCATTACATGCTCCCAAGCATGACTCTGGCCTCCAGTAGGCACGGTGTTTCAATCACACCATTAAATGCTCCCACGCATGTTTCTGGCCTCTGGCAGGCACAGTGTCTCAACACACCATTGCATGACTCTGGCCCCTAGTAGGCACTGTGTTTTAACACACCATTACATGCTCTCACGCATGACTCTGGCCTCAGGCAGGCATGGTGTTTTGGCTTCGTTAAGCTGGTCCATTATGAAACTTCTGTAAGAATTTGTCCTCCCATACAACGTTGATGCTGTTTGTTACATTTTTTTTACCTAGGGTTTAGAGAGTAAGTGACTCTGGTCTTCAACAGGCGCGCTGTTCTTACCACACCTTCACATGCTCCTACGCATGACTCTGCCCTCCGACAGGCAGGGTGTTTAACCCTTGTTTGACACAGACACCTCCAGGTCTGGTGCCTCTGTCACAGACATACAGGCCTTAGACGGGTGGAGAAGCCAGGCGGTTGCATGTTACCTCCCTCTCGACGCAGCCAGGGCCCGTGCGGCCACCTCGCTTTCAGCCGCCACCTTTCCCCCACAACCTCTCTTGGGACCTTAATTCCTAACGTTTTGGCTCCAGAACTTCATGGCTCCGCTTCCCTCCTCTCCACACTCACACCACACGCTATTGTTAATTCAGGGCTTCACTCGAAACGCTCAGTGGGTCCTTGGTGGGGAGGACGGAGGACTTGAGCCGTTTACTGGCACGCAGGTACACTATTCTCAGCTTGTTAATTTAAGTTCAAGTATGTATTCTTTGTTACTGTGTAGCGGTTCTGCAGGTAGTTAGCACGAACCCGCAGTACATATGTTTGCTACTATGTTGTTGTCATATTTTGGACACAGAGCGGTGACCCATTTGGGTGTCATTGTAGTGTCATTTATTTGGGGTTATCCGATACAACTTTGCTGGTTTTCTTCGATATAATATTATAACTCTGTACTTTACGTTTATTTGTGTATTAAATTGTTCGTTCCCGCACCTCCGTGTTTGTTTTCGGTCCTATAATGTGTGTGGAATGGTTACATTCCAAGGCATTTGGGGGACCACAACAAACGCCCGCTAACGTTCCCCTCTCTGAACACCACTCGTTAGTAGGGCTCCACTATCACTCACTCGGCGTGTGCAGCGGCCGTGACTCACACACTGCATCCAGCCAACCAATCGCTGGGCCGCTCTCTCCACTGGCACACGCCATCCAGCCACCCTTCTCTTGTCACTTGCCGCCCTGCAACAGTTAAGGCAACACACTGGAGAGCTATTAACCGTTGTTAACGCTCTTGGATCACCGTCCAGCCTACAGCTTCTCAGGTTTTGGTTTCCCACCCTTCCCGCCCTCTTCCTTCGCACAGCTCGACGCGTGCTCCCGGTTGCTCCAGAACTTCATGGCTCCGCTTCCCTCCTCTCCACACTCACACCACACGCTATTGTTAATTCAGGGCTTCACTCGAAACGCTCAGTGGGTCCTTGGTGGGGAGGACGGAGGACTTGAGCCGTTTACTGGCACGCAGGTACACTATTCTCAGCTTGTTAATTTAAGTTCAAGTATGTATTCTTTGTTACTGTGTAGCGGTTCTGCAGGTAGTTAGCACGAACCCGCAGTACATATGTTTGCTACTATGTTGTTGTCATATTTTGGACACAGAGCGGTGACCCATTTGGGTGTCATTGTAGTGTCATTTATTTGGGGTTATCCGATACAACTTTGCTGGTTTTCTTCGATATAATATTATAACTCTGTACTTTACGTTTATTTGTGTATTAAATTGTTCGTTCCCGCACCTCCGTGTTTGTTTTCGGTCCTATAATGCTTATGCAAGAAAGTCATCTTACTGTGTGACGTCATTCTTTAACCAACTATGACGTCAGTAACTCTCACTGAGAGAGAGAGAGAGAGAGAGAGAGAGAGAGAGAGAGATTGTATAGGGAGAGGGACGAATGGAGAGTGATAACATGCATTCGTCAGTATAATGAGGGAGAGAGAGTTACATGGAGGGAGTGATACACCGTATTCATAAAAGGGAGAGAGAGAGAGAGAGAGAGAGAGAGATTGTATAGGGAGAGGGACGAATGGAGAGTGATAACATGCATTCGTCAGTATAATGAGGGAGAGAGAGTCACATGGAGGGAGTGATACATCGTATTCATAAAAGGGAGGGGGGGAGAGAGAGAGAGAGAGAGAGAGAGAGAGAGAGAGAGAGAGAGAGAGATTGTACAGGGAGAGGGACGAATGGAGAGTGATAACATGCATTCGTCAGTATAATGAGGGAGAGAAGAGTTACATGGAGGGAGTGATACATCGTATTCATAAAAGGGGGAGAGAGAGAGAGAGAGAGAGAGAGAGAGAGAGAGATTGTATAGGGAGAGGGACGAATGGAGAGTGATAACATGCATTCGTCAGTATAATGAGGGAGAGAAGAGTTACATGGAGGGAGTGATACACCGTATTCATAAAAGGGAGAGAGAGAGAGAGAGAGAGATTGTATAGGGAGAGGGACGAATGGAGAGTGATAACATGCATTCGTCAGTATAATGAGGGAGAGAGAGTCACATGGAGGGAGTGATACATCGTATTCATAAAAGGGAGAGAGAGAGAGAGAGAGAGAGAGAGAGAGAGAGAGAGAGAGAGAGAGCGATTCTCCAATGCGCTGAACTAACCACAAACTGCTTGCCATGTTCCAATAGGAATCGAGTACGGGATTCGAATTCGCTGCAGTGAAAATGGCCCCTGTCATGACTTGGGGTGGGGGGGGGGGGGTGGGGGGACACCATAAACAACATAGCTAATTACGTTTTAGTGTTTGCTTTACTACTGGCAAAAAAAGTGGCGAAAAACAAAATAACGATCCCAAATACGAGTCCGAATTCCCAAAGAACTCATTTCACCATGACCTTTCTGTACTCAGTACTGTCGCTTGGTGACGGATCTCGTGCTTGGTAACTTAGACTCCCTTTAGGGATGGTAATTGAGAAGACTAACCCGGCATCACCGGTCATTGAGCGCCTACTCAACAAAGGTTCAAGACACTACCTGGAAGAGACAGCAGCGGGAAGATATTGCATTCTCAAGACGTATTCTCCCACATTAACGTATAGCCTACTAATTCTGAAAATAACCTCTTCCATCGCGAGTTGAATTAAGTACAGGTGGCACCTTTTTCTCCAGATCGTTCTTTCATACAAGATATAAACACTAAATATTTGGTCTTTTCTCTTTATATGTTTATTAACCTTGACGTGTTTTCTCATTGAATCTCGATACAATTTATTCGAACAATGTTTTGTGCAGCTGTATATAAAACATAAGGATAAAGCGTTGCATGTCTAACCATTGTTTTTATTCAAAGTAAAATGCACACGTAGAGGGTTACCTTCATTGACCATGCTGCATTCCAGAAAACAACGTGCAATCAGCCCTTCAACAAGAGATCAAGAGTACCACAACTAATATCAATTTTTTTATTCAAATTAAGCTTATTTCACTAACTTCATCGCTTGGAATGACATAATAGTTGGCATGGAAACCGTAGATATGGTCAACCCAGTCTTGTTTGCTAAGATAAAATTGTTGGAAGCAGCGCTTGAGGGGATGGCAGCTCTAGGAAGCGTTGGGTCGTTTTTAGAAAAGATGTGTAACTTTATTCTACCTTAATACAGATGATGTATAGTGATATGAATACATACAATGGAGCCAGACTCAGTATCACCGCTTTTCCTATAACAAACGTATATCGTGATGCTCCTACACTAATGTAAAGCGTAGGGGTTCATACTGGATCTTTTCCTTGTTGAAAATTGTTCGGTAAGAGTAATGCAATGGGGCTGCACGGGCTTATCATTTAAGGTGATGGGTACCTTTGCAAGCCAGTTAAAAGCTCTGTCCCAAAACACACATCAAAGCAGCATAATCCTATAAAAAGGTGTATCTCTAGATTCCTGGGTGTTATCAGGTAGAGGATATCATCGCCACCTGTCATTATTCAATCCATATTCTGTTTTATTTCAAAATTTACAACTTTTTTTTCGAATGACATATTCTCATTAATTACGCAGTTGAGGGTTACTGTAGGTTCACAGATACCTTAGGGATGTCATTGACTATGCCCAATAAAAAGTATTTTTTTGATTTCTTACTGCTGAAGACTTTTACGGGCCATAACATTTGAAAGTTTTAGTGAGATATCTTGTGTGGAGCCTATAATCCAGTGGTGGTTTAGCAAGGACAGGCGACGTGGGCTAGGAACAAAAGACAGTTGTTCAAAGACACACCTCGATGGTCGCGCGTCACAGTCAAACAATGCCGAGAGTTGGGCATGCTATAAATAGTTGAGAGGGTTGAACTTAATGCACTTGGCGTCAAAGTTCCTCACTAAAATTTTCAATGTTATGGCCTGTAAAAGTCTTCAGCAGTAAAAAATCAAAAAAATACTTTTTATTGGGCATAGTCAATGACATCCCTAAGGTATCTGTGAACCTACAGTAACCATCAACTGCGTCAATAGGGAGAAATAACACAACTCATGCAATGCGGCTCACAACAATTTAATTCGCAACAAAGTAACAGATAATCGCAACATTGTATCGAATAAGGTACAGTTAACATTTTCTAGTAAAAGTATATACATATACTCTGACCCTGAGCCAATGGTCAAACTATAGGGGCTTCCCAACCTAAGTAATTGATACAAAGTATCGAAATGCGGCTGGCCCCTGTTTAGGTCTTAAGGAATTCACTCCCGGCCCAAACGTTCATAAAGCCTGGTAGTTAAAGTTAGGCGTTTGCTAGGGTGCCCGCGACACGAAGTCGAGCGTCCAGCTCCGACAGGTAATGGTTAACTGCATCACTGCGCCAACACCCGTGGGATTGAATATCTGAGCGAGTGCAGCCCTGGCTGAAGGCCAACGTGCAGGCCCCCCGACGCAAGGAATGGAAGGTGAAGCGTACCTCCCTCTCCCCCAATGCCCAGAGCAGGGTCCCCAACCACTGCCTGGCGAGGGTTAGAGTAAAACTCCGGGGAATCGACTCCCCCCCCCCCCCCCCATGCGTGGCAGGAAAGAGAAGAGGGGGGCGTTAGTGTGGAAAACCCTCTGATCGTGCCTCACTGTCTCTAGTGCGGCAACCGGGCAGGCGAAGGAACTGGCCCTACTGAGTAAAAGTACCCAGTTGTCCCCCAAAAGAGATTGTCTTGTCTTGGACCATCTGAGGTTCAAGTGGAACCCGTTCCCCACGCTGCGCAAGTCCCCCCAAGTGGGCAAACGTGTGTCATCAAAACGACGAGCCGCCTCGGGGACCAGGGAGGAAAGTCTCGCCATGGAGAAAAAGCAGACCGCCATGAGTGCTGCAAAGACCTGCCCTGCGTGGCCTAGTGTTAAAGCCAGCTGGCAGAGCCTCTGCAGGAGAGCGAGTGGTAACGGTGGAGCGCGCGATTCCGGGTTGCGAAAGGTGAGGGGCAATGCGCGTTTCCAACCAGCCAAGAGGTTGGAATCAAAAGCTTGTGTGTCTGCCTGCAAATCGCAATGGAGGCATCGCACCGGGGATAGCGCATTGGTGATAGATTTCACCGCGGTGTATGAACGCAGCAGAAATTCTGCAAAGCGTAGTAAAGTCTCGGAGGCCGCGGGCACGTCCCTGTAAGAAAAATAAATGGTAAAGGCCACGTAAAGCAGCGCATGAGACTGATGATTACTGCGCGTGCCTGGCCTGTAGGCTTGACTGGTTCTCTTCTTCGCTGCCCGCATGAGGTCTGTACGATCTGAAAAAGAAGAAGAAAGATTAGGGGTCAAAAGTGAGCTGGAAGGTGTGTGGAGGTACGGCAACTCTCTGGGCCCCCCTTAAAACTGGGTCCTCCCTGACCAAAGCCAGATATTTATCCCCTAAATGCATGCGGGACAGCGCGTCCGCTCGTCAAATGTCTCTGCCAGGGCAATGTTGTGCCCCTAGTTCAATGTCACGGCTGGCTGTCAGATAGAAGAGTTCTCTAATACATGCTTGTACGAATAAGTCCCGTGAACGCCCTGTTTGTATGGCCAGGCAGGCGTTGGTGTTGTCACATAGCACCCGTACTCGCCTGCCTGCCCACTGGTCTTGCCACATCTTCGTGGCCACTACAACGTTTAATAACTCTAAATGTGCTATTGGGTGCTGTGCCTGTATTAGCTCGGGCGGGAAGACCTCCGCGTAATATTGATCTCCCATGGTGGCACCGCACCCGATCAAGCACGCGTCCAGTTCTAAACGGTCCTGGTACTCTACGCTGACCTAGTCCAGCACGCGTACGCCGTTGTACACTGGGAGAAGGCACTGAAAGAAAGCGAGGTCGTGTTTGAACCCTAGTGACAGCATCTCCCCTCCCCTGTCGGGCATCTCCCTCATGTTGGTGAGCATTCGGTTGGTAAACACCCTGACGGGAGGGGAGACGCCGGCCAAAAACTGTAGTAATCCAAAAAGGCTTTGTACCTGTCTCCTGGTGGCCCTCGTCCGGGTCCCCCACGTGTTCAGAATATCCATGATTTCCTCTAGTTTTGGCCGGGTATGGACATTTTCATGGCAATGGTGTCATAGAAAATGCCCAACCAAGTCATCTGGCGGGCGGGCAGGCACACTTTGTGTGTGGCCTCCACCACCCCTAAGTCCGCAAAAATGTCCTGCAGGGTCGTAAGGGCCCTCGCTGCCTTGGTTTCAGATTGTCCGCATATTCCTCTAAAAACTCTCGCCACGCTGTGACCTTCAGGCCACTAGGAACCCGTTTCCTAGCAGCGGCAAAATTGTATCTACCAGTGGCTATGACCTAGTTGAAGATGTCCCTGAGCGTCACATTGAAACACTGCTCAGGGCCATCAAGTTCTCCGTGAAGGTCACCTGTCGCCACAATGTCGCAGTGCACCTGCTTGTTGTTTTTCCCCTGAGTGTCTACTGGGTCATGGTGCACTGCCGGGGCCGCGATGACCCCCACATCTCCTACTGCATCGTTGACTATGGGCTGAGGGAACTTTACAGTTCCCTCAGCTTCCCATTTTTTTAATCATTGATTTTTCTGAAACAACAGTTCTCTGCGTGCCGACACAGCGGAGACTTGCAAGTAATTGCAGTAATTGCAAGCATGTGTAAGAGGCGGGTGATCCTTGTCATGCTCACACGTCCCTTTTTGGTAGGCTGGGCACGTTTTTGTGTCAATCGGGGCCGGCTGGTGGGTGGCCCTTTGCGGTTCTTTGGTTTCTACCTTGGGCTGCATGACAGCCCTGGCGTACTGCATGCAGAGATCCCGAATGGTCTCCTTGTCGGTCCAATCAATCCCCCCTTTCTCGATTTCTAATCCCGCCATTTCGTAGAAAGAGCGGGCGTTAGTACAGCTAAAATCCATGGTGTCACGCATCATGTGTTTGAGAATCTGCGTCATCATACGGTAATCCCATTTGCACTTGGGTGAGTCTAACATGTCGAGAAATCCAAAGACGAATTCCTCAATTCTGAGTTCGCTAAAGGTGAGGGGTTTCCTCTTGCCCCCAACTAGTCGACGGACGTACCAATGTGGCCAGTCTATTCTTTTTTCGACTTTGTCTGTGGCTGTCATTTCCGCACCGGATTTCTTACCATGGTATCTACTGTTCCTAAAAACGCCGAAATCCTCGTCGTCTGAGTCGTCCAGCTGGAGGTGGGCTAGCCTGTTTGCTGCCTGTCGCATGAGTCGGGCATCCTCGCGTAAAGTTTGAGGGGAAGTGGACGTTACTAATCCCTCTTGCACTTCCAGTATTTCTGGAGAGTTTGTCGTGTTGTTGTTGGAGTGCCTGGCCTTCTCCTCCCTCCTCTCATTTTCGATTGTGCGTACTCGATCGGTAATGTCCGTAACCTTGCCGCTGATATCTGTGAGCAGGGTTACTATATTGCGGGGAAGTTCTGCTGGCGCCTCCTTGTCGTTTTCGCGTAGTTTGCACTGTTTGCCCGTGGGTGGTTCGTGAGATTCCCCACATTTCTTGCAGTGATATACTCGAGGCATCTCGAAAAACTGAGAAGCGCAGGTCGCCGAGCCAGTGTTACACCGTCGACCGTAACTAATTGGGGTACTTGACTTGCTGATAGCCAAGCACAGATTGCGGAATGTGGAGGGCTGTGCAGTTTGCCGCCGTCCGGCACGTGCAAGCCTCTCCGTGATTGGTCCGAGCCAATCCGCGCCCCGCCCCTGCGAGTGCACCGCACTGCCACCGAGGCCGTCGGCCAATCGCGGGACTGAAAATTGACAACCAAGAAGTGTGTGAGCGTGTGTGTCATCCCCAATGCCGCAGAATGACTCACCATTCTGAACAAATTAATGAGAATATGTCATTCGAAAAAAAAGTTGTAAATTTTGAAATAAAACAGAATATGGATTGAATAATGACAGGTGGCGATAATATTCTGTACCTGATAACACTCAGGAACCTGGAGATACACCTATTTATAGGATTATGCTGCTTTGAGGTGTGTTTTGGGACAGGGCTTTTAACTGGCTTGCAATGGTACCTATCACCTTAAAGCAGTAAAAACTTTATTTCTGTTAAGGGGTCTTTGACCAGATACACAGTTTCAACAAATTACAGACAAGATGAACGCCCTCTATGAGTCGCCAATGACATCAACCTCAGAATCAGTGGATGGAATTGGGAGCAGAGATTGACGCGATCTGCCTTCTGGCGGACAATTCAGTTACTACTTATTCAAGTCCACTTGTTCTCCTCAAGGCTGTGTTGTGGACAGAAACACTGACTATGGCTGTAATGAACGCCTACATATTATGAATATGACTTTTAGGATCTAGGTTTGTTGACTGTGATGCTCTTATAGACATGCATTGTATTAAAAAATATGTATAAATATAGATATGGGCCGGGTCAGGCGAGAATGTTACCAGTGACCTTGAGTTAGGCGATCTGGTTTTCGCCATGGATACTGGTTAATACGTCCAACATATACAACTGGCTAGTCACGTGTGTGTGTGTGTGTGTGTGTGTGTGTGTATTAGACAAAGTGATTCATATTCGGTACAGTGTGTGTTACTAATTTTGGACATTGCTTTAGCGTGCAGTATTGATTCAGGTTGGAAAGACAACACTGCAGAGTGTTTAGGTGTAGCGGGAATTCGCGTCAGATGTTGTTTATCATTATACTGCTCCCACGGCGTTGTGTCTACCCTCAGGTAGCACTGTCGCGTGGTTTTTTAACCAAGTTCACGACTGCTGGGAATCCTTATTATCAATAAATTACACAATATTTTCATGACGTCTGTATCAGTTGTACATAAACATGTTTGCTTGCCCTTTAACCGTAATTGACATCTAAATACTAGTACTAGTAGTCAAATTCCAAAACACTTCCTTTGCACTGAATTAAAAGTGCAAAGAGTCAACCTTTAAACGGTTTTACATAACGAAAACATTCTAAATCTAATGCTTTTGAGTGTTTATGTTGAATTGTTTCTGTGAATAACCCGTCTTTTAGCTGTACATAGGTTGGTCTTGATTATATCAGATTATGCATACGGCATACAAAGGGTAGGGTATTACCAAACAAGTGGCGTGTTGGTGCAGAATTGTGTACATACGGGGATTTTGAATGTTATACACATTTTTCCTCATAATCAGATCAATTGTGACTGTCTAGGCAATCACTGAGTGAGAGACAATGTATTACATGAGCTCCAAGCAGGATGTGTTTTGACCCTTTTCCATACTGAATATCACTGAAATACGACCGCTTCAAACGTGCGTTTTGGGTATAAAATATTTGCTCGAAACATGGCATAGATATAGCTAAGGTTTTTTTTGAGGAAAGGCCATCACTGCCTGTATAATTTTGACTTTCTTCAAAAGTTATGGATTCGTAAATTTGAAATATACAAAAGTTGAAAAATAAATGGTTGTAAATTTTGAACGGAGCAAAAATTTGAAAAAATGTGATACCTTTACCTCTGTAATGATCTTTCCTCGACATTAATGTACTTTGAAGGTCACTTGTCTAAAATTGTTGAAGACACTGCATGTTTGTTTTTTTGTTTTTTTTATTTTTTTCTTGAATTATCTTACACCCTGCTGTGGGGGTACTTTTGCGGTGTTTAATCCTTCCAATGCTAAGGTTACTCTTGACGAAAGTACAAGGATGCAAAGATTTCTGTTAACCATCTAGACCCTGTCATGTTGGTACTCGTTGGAAAGCTCTTGGTGAGAACTCTCATATTAATACACGTGTGCCAGGGTTTCAGTCAGTTCTCAGCTTTTTACATCATTTTGTATTGGCATTATTAGCCACCAGCAGCATAAGGGTTAATGCATCCCTCATCAGGACATCTTCCAGACGATACGCACTTTGTCTAGGCTAAATTGTCAAATGAAAGCAGGGTAGGGAAAACTGAGTCAAAGATATTAACTCACAAGCTTAATTAAAGCGATTCCCTTTATTACATAGTATCCACCCATAATGTTAACCCACTCTGTGACGTCTTTACTCCACCCCAGTGCCATTAGAAAAACATTCTGCATCTATTGTTTAATTACGGAAGCCTATTAGGACCACTGAAAATTTTAATTTTTTTAAAAAAAATTTTCCTTAGAAATCCGAAAATCTAAAAAAAAAAAATAAATAAAAAAAAATTGTCTCAAGATCCTTGTTCGGATTTTTTTTTTTTTTTAAATATTTTTTTGTGTTCTGCAAAGTTACTAATATAGATAGCCAATCACTGCCTCGCTCGTGTAGCCTTGTCAATCACACTACACGCGCGTGAGGCAGCGCCGGCAGTGGCATTCTTGTCTGAACAACGGATAAATACACGTTTTATCTACATATAATTTAGCCTGTGTTATTTTTCATTCATTTTTCACTCATCTGTATCAGTATCTGTATAGCTGATAATGCTCCTTAAGGAGAACTGTCACAGCTTGAACAGGCATACAAACACACACACACGCACATACATTGTCGGGACTCTGCGAGCATCAGATCGTTCTGGTTAAGACGTAGGTGACATGTCAATCTGCGTGCAACGCGCTGGGCGTGTGTGTGCTATAGACCAGGAGACTTGCCCCCCCCCCCCCCCCCCCCCCCTCAGGCTGTCCGTACCGTTCGCCGTGTATAGGCGAGGCCCGTCAGAGCAACAAGCATAGGGCCGTAACGTTACGGCACGGAGGGTCTGTGTGTATACGTGTGTGTTTGCATGTCTGTTCTTAATAAGTCAAAAAAAAAATTCTAAGACCGCTTACAAGGTCCACAATTTTTTTTTAAATTTTATTTATTTTTGCTTAGAAATCAGAAAATCTTTTCAAAAAAATTTTTTTTTTTAATTTAATTTTTTTTGCTAAGAAATCAGAAAAATAAAAAAATAAATTTAATTTTTTTTTTGCTTGGATATGAGAAAATCTTTAAAAAAAAATTAAAAAAAAAAAGAATTCAAAAAAAAAAAAATTAAAAAAAAAAATATATATCTCAAGATCCTCGTTCACAAAAAAATTTTCAAAAAATAAAAATATATTTGAGAAGAGTTACTAAAAATAGTAAGCCAATCACTGCCTCGCTTGTGTAGGCTTGAAGGAGTGCCCGGCCTTTGCACCAATCAAATCGGTCGTTTTATTTGGAGCTCAGTTCAGTGTATCTCCAGGAACCTGGAGATACACCTAGTTATGGGATTATGCTGCTGTTAGGTGTGTTTTGGGACAGGGCTTTTAACTGGCTTGCAATGGTACCCATCACCTTAAGACGTAGGTGACATGTCAATCTGCGTGCAACGCGCTGGGCGTGTGTGTGCTACATACCAGGAGACTTGCCCCCCCCCCCCCCCCCCCCCCCCCCCCCCTCAGGCTGTCCGTACCGTTCGCCGTGTATAGGCGAGGCCCGTCAGAGCAACAAGCATAGGGCCGTAACGTTACGGCACGGAGGGTCTGTGTGTGTTTGCATGTCTGTTCTTAATAAGTCAAAAAAAAAAATTCTAAGACCGCTTACAAGGTCCACAATTTTTTTTTTAATTTTATTTATTTTTGCTTAGAAATCAGAAAATCTTTTCAAAAAAAATTTTTTTTTTAATTAAATTTTTTTTGCTAAGAAATCAGAAAAATTAAAAAAAAAATTAATTTTTTTTTTTTTGCTTGGATATGAGAAAATCTTTAAAAAAAATTTTAAAAAAAAAAAATTTCAAAAAAAAAAAATTTCAAAAAAAAAAAAAATCTCAAGATCCTCGTTCACAAAAAAAATTTCAAAAAATAAAAATATATTTGAGAAGAGTTACTAAAAATAGTAAGCCAATCACTGCCTCGCTTGTGTAGGCTTGAAGGAGTGCCCGGCCTTTGCACCAATCAAATCGGTCGTTTTATTTGGAGCTCAGTTTAGGTCGTCAAAACTGGCCCATACAGTACGCCTATATATACCAGAATTGTGGATACCAGAATTGTTCCTTCAATATTCTGGTACGTACCACGATTGTCCAGTTGGGTATGTACCAATATTGTTCCTACAATTCGTGTAAGTAAGAATTTTTTTTTTTTTTAATTTTTTTTTTTTAATTTTTTTTTAAAGATTTTCTCATATCCAAGCAAAAAAAAAATTTAAATTTTATTTTTATTTTTCTGATTTCTTAGCAAAAAAAATTAAATTAAAAAAAAATTTTTTTTGAAAAGATTTTCTGATTTCTAAGCAAAAATAAATAAAATTTTAAAAAAAATTGTGGACCTTGTAAGCGGTCTTAGAATTTTTTTTTTGACTTATTAAGAACAGACATGCAAACACACACGTACACACACAGACCCTCCGTGCCGTAACGTTACGGCCCTATGCTTGTTGCTCTGACGGGCCTCGCCTATACACGGCGAACGGTACGGACAGCCTGAGGGGGGGGGGGGGGGGGGGGGGTGGGGGGGCAAGTCTCCTGGTCTATAGCACACACACGCCCAGCGCGTTGCACGCAGATTGACATGTCACCTACGTCTTAAGGTGATGGGTACCATTGCAAGCCAGTTAAAAGCCCTGTCCCAAAACACACCTAACAGCAGCATAATCCCATAACTAGGTGTATCTCCAGGTTCCTGAGTGTCATCAGGTAGAGAATATCATCGCCACCTGTCATTATTCAATCCATATTCTGTATTATTTCAAAATTTACAACTTTTTTTTCGAATGACATATTCTCATTAATTACGCAGTTGATGGTTACTGTAGGTTCATAGATACCTTAGGGATGTCATTGACTATGCCCAATAAAAAGTATTTTTTTGATTTTCTACTCCTGAAGATTTTTACAGGCCATAACATTGAAAATTCTAGTGAGAAATCTTGTGTGTGGAGGCATGGGAACCCCTTTGATAGTAGTGGACATACCTCGCTGATCACTCCTGAGCACTCGAAACAAAAGAGAGTTGCACAAAGATACACATCGACGATCTCAAGACAATGGCTTGTGGTCAGGATGCTATAAATAGGTGCTAGCTATGAGCAAGTGAGGTCACCAAGTAAAGTTGGCGTGGAGATTTCTAACTAAAATTTTCAACGTTATGGTCTGTAAAAATCTTCAGCAGTAAAAAATCAAAAAAATACTTTTTATTGGGCATAGTCAATGATATCCCTAAAGTAACTCTGAACCTGCAGTAACCGTCACCTGTGTAATTAATGAGAATATGTCATTTGAAAAAAAAGTTGTAAATTTTGAAATAAAACAGAATATGGATTGAATAATGACAGGTGGCGATGATATTCTCTACCTGATTACACTCAGGAACCTGGAGATACACCTAGTTATAGGATTATGCTGCTTTGAGGTGTGTTTTGGGACAGGGCTTTTAACTGGCTTGCAATGGTACCCATCACCTTAACCAGAACGATCTGATGCTCGCAGACAGTCCCGGCAATGTATGTGCGTGTGTGTGTGTTTGTATGCCTGTTCAAGCTGTGACAGTTCTCCTTAAGGAGCATTATCAGCTATACAGATACTGATACAGATGAGTGAAAAATGAATGAAAAATAACACAGGCTAAATTATATGTAGATAAAACGTGTATTTATCCGTTGTTCAGACAAGAATGCCACTGCCGGCGCTGCCTCACGCGCGTGTAGTGTGATTGACGAGGCTACACGAGCGAGGCAGTGATTGGCTATCTATTTTAAGTAACATTGCAGAACACAAAAAAAATATTTAAAAAAAAAAAAAATTCCGAACGAGGATCTTGAGACAATTTTTTTTTTTTTTTTTTTTTTTTAGATTTTCGGATTTCTAAGGAAAAAAATAAAAATAAAAAAATATTTTTTCAGTGGTCCTAATAGGCTTCCGTATTTAATGGAAAAAAGTGGATGAACGTTAATATTGCTGAATTATTTATAAGTACAGTAGACTGCATGTGTCACTATTTGTCTCATTTTCATAAAGGAATGACATTTATATCACTGTAGCCACAATAGACGACCCTCGAGGGGAGGCCCATTCTGATGACATGGCACTCACCTATTCGGGCCTCCTCCTTTTCTAATCAGCATAATTTATGCAAGTGATTGGTTTTGCGTGCTTCTCAATATTATTTCTGCAGTAAGCAAAGGACGAGAGAAAGCAACATGCTGCACAAGGAATACCTGCACTTGCTTGTACTTTTTGGTATAGCAACTTGTATGGCACAAAAACAATTCAATGCATATGCCGCGGTTAAAAGGAAGAAGTTCAAAAGTGTCTATTCGTCGGTGGGTTCGCTGTCTAGGATTGAGTGTGCGGTGCAATGCAGTACGGAGAGCAGATGCGCTGCTTTTCAATACTGTCCTGGTAGCTCTATTTGTTCCTTCTCAGATGTAGGAGGTCAGTTTAGTGCCTATCTAGACGACAGTGAAGACTGCAATGTGTACACGAAAAGCAAGCCAGAGAGTGACCAACAGCAGGGAGGTGGCGGGCAGGGAGGTAAGTTACTGGACTATTAACCCAATGTATCAACTTCATTTTGAGCTACTTGATATAATGCATGTATGATTGAGGCCAAACTATTTCTGAGTGTCAATTTTTTCAAAAATCTCTAAAACTTTGAATCTGGTAAATGATGTTAATATAATCTAATGTGTCTACTTAAGGTGAAACGTCTGAAAACGGTTGCCATGGCAACATGAATTTGCTAAAAATGGCTGCAATGGCAAAATGTATACGTCTCCAATTATTAGAATAAGGTACATTGTAAAACTATATGTAATACATGTAAAACTACGGAAGACATATTTATCTACTTTTCATATTTTTTTCATTTTGAAAGAATGAATGAATAAGTGTTTAATGGCACATCGACACAGGCCATTTATTGCCAAAAGATACTAGCAAAAAGGGGCCCTTTGATAATAATAATTATAATGATTATAGAATAATTATGCTTTGTCATTGTTTTTCATCAAAGACAAAGCATAATTATTCCAGGTGAAAAAAGAGTAAGAGCAGAGCCTTCAGATCCAACGAGGACCAACGGATATTTTAGATGCAGGGTATCCATACACAGATCCACACACCCCCTTCTTTTATAAGGCGAGCAGGGTGCCACTCAAGCTTAGGGTTCCCCTGAAGGTTCCAACTCATATTGCACACACCATAAGGTGTGCCCCTTGCTGGGTTTCATTTTGAAAGATACTCGAACAGAAACTGAACTGGGTTGTTGATAATCAGTGAGAATGGTTACAAATGTCAGATTGTGTTTCAGAGAAAGACTGGGTCCTGGCGTTCAAAGGTTCAAGTGGCGCCATTGCGTCTGTATACGATCTATGGAACTCCGCGGAAACAAACGTCACTGACCACTCTCTCTCCCTGATGCCCTCCGTTCCAAAGCGGCATTACAAGGCGGCCTTCGTCGAGCTGTGGGGGACACTGGGGATCAAAAAGGTAAACACTTGATATAAAAGAAAAAAGATGTATCGGATAACAGAGAACAAAACAATAACTATAGTGTTTTTACATATGCGTAGTGCACTTATAAAGCATGCATGGTACATGAAGGGAACATGGGAACACCATATTGATGCGCTTCCTCTGAGACATGACCTTTTTCGCAGTCAAATATTCATTATCATCAATACCAGAGTTTCATGTTTCCTGTCCATCTAAAACAATCTGTGGTATTTTTGTTTACTGGATATGCTATTTCTTTAATTCGTTTGAGTTTCTTCTATAGATTAGTCTGCCTTCGTCTTAAGATGGTACCATGTTTACATCTCGCACATCTCTCAGCCGTAACCTTTTTGTCCTTCATTATTGTTTGATGTGTTTCTCTTTTTTTTATGTGTATATTTCGTACGAGTGCTACTTTTTTGCTATGTAGGTAGGTACTAACTAAGTTTTCTGACCTCCGCTCGTTCGGGAGGGTAGCTCTCCCCATGCCCCATGGCCAATCGGTCTAACGCATTGCGCACTAAGTGCTTTCTATGTCCAACCACTGCTCACGCCCGTCTGGATATGATTCCGTTCGAGGCGTGTGAGGAAGTTTCCAGTGACTTGGGGATTTCCCAAGGGACTCCGGTCTCCTGCACCATTAAGGATTGGCCAGTCACAATAAATCCTCTATCGGATGTATGCGAGTAGCTAATCCTGCTATCTGAGGAGGCGTACCTCACCATGTTCAGTACACGATTTAGCCTTGCACAAGTGATGCTTTTAAACATCACTTTACTTTTCCTTGCTGTGGAGCATGAGTGGCATTAGTGACAGTTGATATATGCGTGGCTCAGTAGACATTGCCTATACCCAGATGATCACAAAAAAAGTCAAACACCTTAAGTGATATATCGATTATATTGTCATTCTATTTCCTGTAATGTTTTGCAACGCTCACATCTTTTTTAAAAGGTCAAATACGCTTTTTACGAGAATGGGACTGAAAAGGCGTTCTTGGAATTTGATGGTTCCGGATCTACAAAGATGAACTGGTTGAGCCAGAGTCGACTGCTGGGAAGCTCGTGGACAGATGTCAGCACCACCTCATCACCACATAACTACTTCAGTGTCCAGGGCTGGATCAGCCCTTTTGCAAAGGTACTCATGTAAGTATCATCACTGTTGATGCTGCTGCTGCAATTATTCCTGTTACTACTGCTGCTGCTGCTACTGCTGCTGCTGCTACTACAGCTACTTCTGCTACTACTTCTGCTGCTGCTGCTGTTGCTGCTGCTGCTGCTACTACTACTACTACTACTACTAATAATAATAATAATAATACTAATAATACTACTAATAATAATAATAATAATAATAATAATAATAATAATAATAATAATGATGTTGATAATAATAATAATAATAATAATAGTTATTATAAAAATGATAATGATAATAATAACAATGATAATAATGATAATAATGATAATAATAATAATTATAATAATAATAATAATAATAATAATAATAATAATAATAATAATAATAGTATTACTACTGCTGCAGCTGCTGCTGCTGCTGCGACTACTACTACTATTACTACTACTATTACTACTACTTCTTCTACTACTACTACTACTACTACTGCAAACATTTTATAGCATTAATTCTAATTAAACCAATTTATAAGACTGTATATTGTAATATAGTATTGGGCACTATTTCAAAGAAATTGTTTTCGTATTGGTGAGCGTGTTTATTTTTATTCAGTACAGGCAAGGAAAGACACTGGCGACGATTCTACGTCAACCGTAAATTCGGTTTGGGCATTTGTCTGGATTTTGGCTGGATGTTCGTGAGTGAGATATTGCCAGGCGTGACGAGTATCTGCCCTGCCTACGAGCCAAATCTCCCATCCCCCGGGTTCATCTACAGCGTCAAGACCACCGTCGCTGCCTTCCTCGAACCTACAGGTATAGCATTCACTACGCTTTAACCCTTTAGCCAATACAAAATGATGCAAAACACCTGAAAAATGATTGAACCCCTTACACATGGGTACTCATTTGAGAGTACTCAGGGAGAGCTATCCAATGAATACCAACATGACAGGGCTTAAATGTTTTTCAAAAGACTTTGCCTCCTTGCGCTTTGGACGAAAGTTGCCACAGCATTAGAATGTTTAACACACACACACACACACAAACAGAGAGAGAGAGAGAGAGAGAGAGAGAGAGAGAGAGAGAGAGAGAGAGAGAGAGAGAGAGAGAGAATGAGAGTGGTTCTTGGCAGTTGTGGCGCACATAAATGCGTACATTTGTTCATAGGTACATGTACATACATTGATACGTACACACATACATACATGTACATGAATGTATATGTGTGTTTCATAGATACTTTAAGTCTTATTCTACTCTTAACCGGTGACACCAATTGAGTATTGGACAAAATTTTAAAAAGAAATATCTATTACTGCTTAAAACAGTTTTACTTAGTAAGCACCGATATGACAATACCTGCATTTTATAAATATTCCCAAGATACAGTTTTGAACATTGTGCTTTGCCTACAGTGACGTTAATATCCATTGAGTTCGATAGTTGAACATGTATTAAGAAAGCATTCATGACCAAATATATATCTATAAAAGGGGCTGTATTGCTAAATGATAACATAAACGAATGGGTAAATACGGTGCCAAGTTCCTCAAATAATTTGCAAATTTTAATCGTCTGTGGTTCAGAGACTAAAGGAATGACCTGTCATTGTCTATATCCCATCCTGTTAAGAACATTATGTAGATGATATACTAGTAACCATTTCTCGGTGAAATATAAACCTGGCAGTTCTGACATACACATTTGGGGCTTAGATTGTGTTTCTGAAAGTCCTTAATTTAGCCCCATAAACCTCAATTCCGCCATCCAGACTGATATAGTCTCAACCTTACTAGGTAACCCTGCAAACGAACCAATTGTTAATGTCCTTTTTATGTTGACTAAAGAAGAAATTTTTAAGTCCAGATGCAGAAATACTATTCCAAATTTCAAGCATTTACTGCACATTTTCAAGGAACAAATGCAAACTGAAATCTATCTAGGTACTGTTAAGAATAGTCTAGCCAAGGTATTAGGCAAATGGTCACATATACATAATGCCTTATCTACATTATAAAAACTTTACCAAAAAGTACTAGGATGTATTCAACTTTTTCATTTCAATCCAAGTATCTCACTTATCTGCTATATGTTGTTATATGCCCAAATGCTCAGGCACAACAATACTGATTATTATATTTATTATTACTGTATTATTATAAAAACCTACAAAAATATATTTTCTACTAACAAAGTATTTATTTACATCAAAAACAAATGTTATATTTACAACTTGTCTATTTATATATACTCAAAGAGATTACTGTATATTATTGTATATAAACTGTTGATAATTTTGTACAAGTTCATACAATTATTTGAGGCCCTCGATAATCACATCGTCGCCATTATTTATGTACATGCTATGTTATTTTTATGGAACAATAAATTATAAAAAAAATTTAGCCCCATAATTGCTATATAACTTAAGTGGCATAATATTTGAAACGTTAATTTTGCATAATACAATACTAGTATTACATATCCAATAGCATTGTTTTCCTACAATGGTTGGTGCATACTGAGAGTGCCTTTGTTCTTTATAGATTATAACAGGGCGGATACCATGGCTATTTTCATCAAGCCTTGAACTTCGATTGGCAGATTCTCGCATTGGAATCAGAGACGACGTTGTTCGCGACATGATCAAGATCATCACTTTATGTACTTGGATTTTATTTCTAAACTAACTCTATTGGTATGAGATTAACTATTATTACATTCTTCGTAAAATTGTGACACGCCAGTCGAAAGTGATCTATATGCAAAAACACTGATGATGGGTAGACACTTTACTTGGAGTTCAACCCTTATGCTCCTGGTGCCTAATTTGTGCAATACAAAATGATGCAAAAACATGAAAAATGACTGAAACCCTGAAAAATGACTGAAACCCTGGCACATGGGTTTTCATCTGAGAGTACATAGCGAGGGCTTCCTAATAAATACCAACACGACAGGGTTTAGATGTTTTTTGCATCATTGTGCTTTGGATGAAAGTAGCCTCAGCATTGGAAGGGTTAATTTCAAATATCAAATTTGTATTTGATATGAATTATGTATAACCATGTAAAGAGCACAGCACAATATAATATGCAATAGGCAACAAAAATAACAGATGGCATTTAAGGAAGACAACAAATGGCAATTGGTATTAGTTGGATATTCTAAATCTAAAATGTACAGCGAGTCAATGTCAATCAATGGCCAGAGATAAAGCATACACTGTGCAAAATCACAAGTATCATTGAATGATTGCAGAGATGCGTATTGTTTTGATGAAACTTTTGAAAATATTGAAAACTAATCAAAACGTAGTTTTGGCTGAATATATATAAACCTATTGATGCTTTAGAGTGACTTCTTAAAATGTCATGCGAATCCTTGACACTTTTGACAAAAACCTGGATATTAAGATGGATTTTACAAAATGTCTCGAGGAGAGTTGTTTGGTAGTCTTCTGAGTATAATATTTTTCCTTCAATATTTCCTATTACTGCTTTTGTCAGGCTGCTTATGGCTGCTGTGAACAGTAATGGGTTAGCATTATTGTTAGGTGTTTTAGGTAAGCTTTCGCAGCACTTACACTACATAATACTCATGGTGGTTGGAAAGCATGGAACTCTGTAATGCTACATATCTAACTATTGTCATTCTGGCAACTGTCAGTTCCTGGATGGTAATGAGCTCTAGGTCTTTTCGGGTGCACGAAGAGAGGAATTTGCATATGTTTTTGTTAAGTCCTCTATAGTAGAATGTATCATAAAGTAGTAAACAGTGCTTGGTATTTATAGATGCATGGATAAAGTAATGTTCTGTAGTATCATTGATTGGTCTCTATTGTCTAAGGTTATAGTTAACAGCTTTTGCAACTGGTGACAAAGTTTGCGTTCGATAGAAGCAAATCTATCGTGGAGGACTCTTTGCAATGATATAAAATGATGAGTGGGTTGCTGGAATACAGGAGAAAGTAACCCAAGTTAATAAGGATGGAATACCCACTTTTAATAATCTTGGCACTTGTGTAGATATTTGCAGCTGTATATTGAGCAGATTTAAGTTTTTCTAGGGCACTGGTCAACAGAATTGAGGTGGCCTTTGGGGTTTATTTGCAAATATTGGGTCATTTTATATCTTTACATATTAATGAGCCAACACCCCTTCCTTCATAATCAAATGAGGCCAACTGGAGCAGCACGCACAGTAAATGCCAACTAATACAGATGCTCCTATAGTCTTGCACACAAGCAGGAAAAGTTGTTGGTACTTTACTCTATATCACAAATTTATAAAAAAAAAACATGATGGCTTGAACTAAGCATTTTGACTACTTTTATTTTTGGTTAACTCATTGCATGACAATAAAAGTGCAGTTATATCAAGATAAATAGAAAAAGCGGAGTGTGAAGTTGGCGTTGTACTGAATAAGAGATGTACTCTATAGTGTGTAGATAAATTGCATTGTCTAGTTTGTGATAGTTATACATTACTCTTGAAGTACTGTCAGTAAGTAGAATATAAGAAATTGTGAGACGGCACAATTTCAGAACGTATGTACAACCGATGTGTTACTCATCTCCACTATAAACTTTTGATATATGGCACTTTTTGTCCAGTTTTTGTTTTTTTTCCTTATGGTATAGTGGAAGTATTTCTCCAGATAGTAATGGTTTTTAACCTCATTTTGAATATGGATTACCCATAGCGGCAATATATGATAGTCATTCATCCAACTGGAATATGATTGTTCTTATGTATATGTTAAGGGCGCATTGTTTTTGGATATATTTCAGTTTTTTCTCTAGTAATCGTCACTTGTATATCATACAATATCAGTATGTAGAATGTAGGAATATGGTGATTTCAAACAAACAGACCTTTCCATAGGATTTTCATCGAAGCCATGATAAACATTCAGTACGACCCATATTATAATTTACTATGTGCCAGGACGCTACGTTCGTCATTATCAAAATGTCAATCGTGCGCTGAGGGAGTTGTGCACTTATTACCATCATGCAACAATACACAACGACAACGACATGGAAATGTTCACGCATTCGCTCTCGCAAATTAGTCAGTATGCATCTCATATTGCTTTAAATGTTGTTGTGTGCCATGCGACTTTCTTTCAGTTCTCCTTAACTAAAGAGCAAGGTTTTTGAAGGTGATAATAACAACTATTGGGCCTAATTTCGCGTCCCTCAAAAATATATGTGTTGATGAAAAAATAATTGATTGAATACTAGTATCATAATTTACCACACATATTCTAGCGAAATGCAACATCATCATGATGATGGTGGAAACCATTTGGAATTCACATTAGAAGAGGTATATGTTTTGGGTACGGTTACATACGTTAAGAACTCGTATTTTTAGCTATGATGAATAGTCTGTGGATTAGCTTGTTATAAAAAATATGCATAATATTTCGTACGATGTTTTCGAATGTCTGTACGTTTAGCTTGTGAAGCGCCTCTGTCTTTATTTTGTTCCGGTTTGTATTAGTGTTACGATTCCTTTTTATTTTTTGCATTCATTATTAACATCCTGATGATGCAATAAAGAAAGTCTGCAGTATGACATTGTTTGTAGTATTTCCTGGGACTAATCTATATAGTCAATAAAAATGTTGTCTTAGACATACGCTAAATCTAACTTATTAGTCATTCTTCATTTTTCATTATCATTTTTATTATTATCATTACTGTTATTATTATTATTATTATTATTATTATTATTATTATTATTATTATTATTATTATTATTATCATTAGTAGTAGTTATAGTAGTAGTATCATTATTATCATTATCAGTAGTAGTAGTAGTAGTAGTAGTAGTAGTTGTACTAAATGTATAGTTGTCTAGTGTTTTTCCGTTGTTACTGTTGATGCTGATGATTTTGCTGCTGTTAATGGTTTATTACACTTAAGGTGATGGGTACCATTGCAAGCCAGTTAAACGCCCTGTCCCAAAACACACCTCAAAGCAGCATACTCCTATAACTAGGTGTATCTCCAGGTTCCTGGGTGTTATCAGGTAGAGAATATCATCGCCACCTGTCATTATTCAATCCATATTCTGTTTTATTTCAAAATTTACAACTTTCTTTTCGAATGACATATTCTCATTAATTACGCAGTTGATGGTTACTGTAGGTTCACAGATACCTTAGGGATGTCGTTGACTATGCCCAATAAAAAGTATTCTTTTGATTTTTTACTGCTGAAGACTTTTACAGGCCATAACATTGAAAATTTTAGTGAGAAATTTTGACGCCAAGTGCATTGAGTTCGAGCCGACTATTTATAGCAACTATTTATACCATGCCCAACTCTCGGCATTGTTTGACTGTGACGCGCGACCATCGAGGTGTGTCTTTGAACAAATGTTTTTTGTTCCTAGCCCACGTCGCCTGTCCTTGCTAAACCAGTAAAACAACCACTGGATTATAAGCTCCACAGACAAGATATCTCACTAAAATTTTCAAATGTTATGGCCCGTAAAAGTCCTCAGCAGTAAAAAATCAAAAAAGTACTGTTTATTGGGCATAGTCAATGAGATCCCTAAGGTATCTGTAAAACTGCAGTAACCATCAATTGCGCAATTAATGAGAATATGTCATTCGAAAAAAAAGTTGTAAATTTTGAAATAAAACAGAATATGGATTGAATAATGACAGGTGGCGATGATATTCTCTACCTGATAACACCCAGGAACCTGGAGATACACCTATTTATAGGATAATGCTGCTTTGAGGTGTGTTTTGGGACAGGGCGTTTAACTGGCTTGCAATGGTACCCATCACCTTAAGAACCTAGGTCACACCTAGAAGGATACATCCCCGCGTAACTTCGTAAGCACCACAGTCCACCGCGGTCGTCTGATCCCAGTAAAATAATAACTTCTGTTTATGCCGTTAGGTGTCGCACTCAACTGTGTGCAAAGGATCCATGGCGAATCACGTGGTACACCACATATAGGACAAGGAAGTTATTACTAACTTGGGGTTTCCCTAGTCTGGCTGATCAGCATAGGGGTGCCATTTTACCTACAAACATGAATATGTTGAGTTGTGTTTTGCTGCTCCTCGCCACGGTGCTATGTGTGTGCATGTCTACAGAGGGCCTCACCCCACCTGGCGGTCAGGTACAGATAACACAAAAGGCCCTGGACTATGGTGAGTAAACAGTTAAAAGAACATCACTATCCAGGTATCAGCTGTACGACAATCGAGAATACAGGCACACCGCGACTGTGTGTGTGTGTGTGTGTGTGTGTGTGTGTGTGTGTGCGTGTGTGTGTGTGTGCATAGAAAATATATAATTTGTTACTAGACCCATTTCATTGTTCACAAAGACGTGTCACCATGTTTTTATTTGTTGGTATACCTTTCTCTAGCAGCTGATTTGTAAAGACGTATGGTTGTAACTTTCCATGATGCAGAGACACGTATTTTTACGTGTTCATCGTTTGAAACCATGCTTTCTGACCAGTAACATACAACACTGTGAACTTACACAATTTTTTTGCATGTGTGTATTAGTGTGCAAAAAATAAACATAATTTACCAAAGGAAGGAGAATGGAAGGGTTACATATGATAAATACTTCTCATTTAGAAATTCTTTGAAACGATTTTTCGTCAAAATAATCTTATCAAAATAATTTAATGATTTTAGAGTTTTTGGCCGCTGCCAACATGAATGGGTTAACAACAGATATGGTAATATGGCGTTCAATAAATTACACTGTATGCAGGTCAAACTCGAAACCGAAACCTACTACTTCCTCTTTGCTGTCTCTTTGGCTGAGGTCGCCCTGAATACGTACACGTATTCACAGCAGTAGAGTGTGAATACATAGTGTTGGATGAAGACACGTCTGTTGATTTTCTAAACTTTGAATTAACCGGGGGTTTCCCTAGGCAGTGAAATAAGAAATAGTGTAAAGTACTTTACTAATATTTCACAAATTACTACACGCCATAGGAAAGTGTTTCGGGGAGTAATTCTGAACGTAAATGGCCCCCATCCTTAGTTATAAGTGAAAGGAATGAAAGCAATCGTATGTATTATGTTATATTTAAGTCCATCATTCAAGTCTATTATTTTCTTTAAACACCTTTATGCATTTGCTGAATATGTGTGCAATAGCAAACGATTATCAATCTTATGTTTTTGAATAATAAAATACATCTATATCCATAGATAAACGAAATCATTTCCTGCAATACCTTAAATAGCATTATAAAATGCCATAGTCGTTCAGATGACTAACTAAAGATAATGGCCAGTTCAACTAGTGATTGCTGTTGCAGCGGCAAATGTGGCGATTGACATCTTATCCAAGGACGTTCAGGGTAAGAGTATCCCTGACCAGACGGGCGAGGCGCACCTCAAGGTGGGCAAGGTGAAATACGAGCTCACCAGGTGAGTTGATGAGGAGACAGTAGTTGCAATAGAGAATAAAAATGGTAGTTATATATTGAAGTCTTAAGGGTCTTTCAGTTGTAAGATTAGCTTAAGTTCAACGCTTCACGTTTCTATAGCGGCCATGCCAACCCCTAAATGAGACTCTATCCTGGTCTAATGTACCTTAGGTCTTTTGCTCGGTAACGGCATTAATCTACCTAGCGGTAGTTAGCGTAACATCCTCAGATGCTAATGATGATAATTGATAAATGAAAACAAAACACATTACGCTCATTATATCGGATACAGAGTATAGTGGTTTTCGCATTTTTAGATCTGTTTTATAATTTCCACAGAATGCGTATCTCCAGCTGGACAAGACCTTCATCCTTGGTCCAGCTTCGTGAAGGTCAAGGTCTTACATGGAGTGCCTCTAACGCCGGCTTAAGCCTGAACGACGGCCACTGGCACTACAAGTACAAACTGGGATTGTAAGTTATGGTATATCAAAGAGCGTTTTACTTTACTGACTACAATCGTGAAAGTTGAAATACACAATGTAGAATTCAAAAATATACAAAACATGAAAAACGTTAATAAATATAAAACACGGCCGTCACGTTGCTACTTTAGAAACAACACATTGGATAGCTGCACAAAAACAAAATACTAATAATGATGTTATACATGATGTAACATATAATCCTATATGACACAATGAGCTGATTGGTCAATTGCTTTGTTGTACTGGACTGTATTGGGGTACTTACATTGCTTTTCATTACCAGTAATTGTCAATGTTAGTATCCCAATAATTGTTATGTCCACCATCGTCATGGCAACTAGAGGTTTGCCTCCATGTTTGAGCGAGTTTTCGATTTATGCTTACAGTACTGACTGCTCTCTCTCTCTCTCTCTGTCTCACCGACGCACAAGTTCTTTGATTTCTGCTTGGGGCATGTTAGAAGATGACGTGATATGATATGTAATGTAATATTAAAGTATTATTAGTTACGCCCTGTTTGAAAGTGGGGTCCGGCCTGAGGCTTATTTTTTCTCCTTTGCCACAGAACACGTCATATTGATACACTCATGTTTTTCTTTTTCCTTTTATGTAGATTGTGAACTATGTTTATCAGTAAAGTATCTATCTTTTCTGCTTCTCCACAGTATCTCTGTGTCAGACTCGGGCAGTTTCGACGTTTCTGTTAGCGGCGTTCAATTTCACGTAACGGTTTCATTTGGTGAGTAAAGCTTACATAAGTTAACCAAGTATTACAGGGTTAGTAGGCTGGTCCTCACGGATGCGCTGAACAGTAGGCATCTGCTGAACAGTACAAAAACTAACTTTGGAGAAGTTTAAACTGTGTATGCATTGATTGGTTCGCTTTCCGCAAAATACACTGGATATTCCCGGGGAACTCCTAACACAAATACCCTAAATATCAATACATGGATTACAAAAAAAGGCTATGTGGTGAATGTTGAAATATCAGATGGTTCCTAGCTATCAATGGATAATTAGAACTGATTATTGTGAAAAGCGTAGTCTTTAACGATTTCTTTTGGAAAGCATATTGCCATAATTGAAAATAACCCTTAATGGGCAGTGTAAAATTGCAAATGTTTCTTGGCAGGATTACAAGTGATAAAAACGGGTGCTTCAACTGTCAGGATTTCTTTCTATGAAAAAAACCTTCATTTTGCCTACCAAACTGGTAAGATGTTTAGAGGACCTGACACTTGCAGAAAGATGATTAGTCTTTCTGGTTCATTTTTATCAACAGGGTCTAGAATAAAATCCCTTGTGAAATACTTTCAATTTTAAATGTACATAATTTCATAATAACAAACTGAAAATTGTATCAATTTCAACTGCAAGACTATAGGCGTGAGGGTTGCCAAAGAATTGAAACA
>OZ012688.1:24700850-24733461 GCA_963942565.1 Maea johnstoni
TCTGGATTCGGCTGAGGACGTTCAAAAGCAACTCATTACATTAATTTTTCATCAGTTCAATTCTATCTAAGACTCTAAAGTGCTTCAAAATCACACACACACATGTATATATGTATATGTATGTGTGGGTCTGATTTCTAAGTACTTTGGAGTCTTAGATAGAATTGAACTAATAAAAAATTAATGTAATGAGTTTCTTTTTCAATATATATATATATATATATATATATATATATATATATATATATATATATATATATATATATATATATATATATATATATATATATATATATATATATATATATATATATATATATATATATATATATATATATATATATATATATATATATATATATATATATATATATATTTATTTATTATATATATATATATATATATATATATATATATATATATATATATATATATATATATATATATATATATATATATATATATATATATATATATATATATATATATATATATATATATATATATATATATATATATATATATATATATATATATATATATATATATATATATATAAGCAGTTTAACGATTCAATTTGTATTGAATTGTGGTTTGGAACTATTGAGATAAGTGCAGAGCCCTTGAGCAAAGGGGGCAGAGTTGAATGATATTCATTTTTCTTAGGCTTTGTCAAGTCTTCTTCCAAGGAAATGGAATGCCCATCCTTGTAGTGATTTTTTCATGCATGGATTATTTTGCTTTCGTAGTCACGGTTGATCGATATGATAGTATTTCCTTTTGCAGACTTTTAACGTCAGGGCACACGTCGAAGTGAAGGAAGAAAAGATTGTTGGAAAAATTATCGACTTCCAGTAAGTTTTTACACAATTTGAATTTTTTTCAAAATACGTGATTATGGTACAGTGGTACAATTTCCCTCTTTCTCATCATGTACTGCAGCCCTTCTATTGTGGACACTCCGTTAATGTGGACAATTCCTCTGATGTGGACAGTTTTACGGTCCCAACCTTATTTTCTGACTGCAGTATTCAGTTTTATGTTTATCAAAATGCTTCTCAGTTATAAACTAAAAGGTTAGCTAATAACCCTTACTGTGTTTTATATAACATATTGCAGCCCATATACGGACATAGGACATGTTATTTTATTATTTAGTTCAGAAAATTGCCACGTATGTGTGTGTATTAAAATGTGTTACTTTTTGTATTTTAGCATAAAGATTAACATTACTTCTTCCAGCATTGGGCCAATTAAGGTAAGATTTCACATGCCTATTAGACCTAGTAACGTATATTCCTTTTCATTGCCCCACTATGACGATCAACAGAATTTTTCGGGTTACGCTAAAATCACTCAAAAGGAATTCTTACATGTATGTTTCATTATTCTCTTTGTATTGAGAGTGATAGCAACTAGGACGAATTCACTGTATTCTATCGGCACCAAGCTATTATATTTGTAAATATCAACTGGATTCACATCAGCGGGTGCACCCCCAGGGGAGGGGGGGGGGATGCATCAGGTTGCTATACAAGTAAGTGGCGTTGTGAAGGCATGTCAATGGTGGTGTTGTATCTGAAAACCTCCTTGGGACTATTCGTACGGAAAAGGTAGTTCACTCCCGATGCCGTGTTTCTATCTTGTCGCAATCTTACCGGTGATGTTTAAAACAACATTAAACCTTATCCTCTCTACCACCTCCCGCTCTTATTTTCACCATACTTGTATTTGTCATTGCAGAGTGCCTCCCTTCAGGCCGTCATGAATCTCCTCTCAAAGTCGTACATAGTTCCTCAACTCAACAGTACGTAATCTGACCAGTAAACATAGTACAGCATATCGAAATGGCCTGTATGTTTGTTTTTCTGGAAAGTCTATTTCATTCGAGGTCTTTGATGATTAACAGACAGTATATATACGTACATACATCCATACATACATCCATACATACATACATACATACATACATGTATGTGTGTATGTATGTATGTATGTATGTATACTATATGTGTACGGGAAACAACAGTCGTTTTCACAATGATATGTATATCAATTTTAAGACGTAGATTGCACGTTCTAAATTATTCTCTTAAATGCTATATTGTCGTTGAGATATCTCCTAAACAGTTGTCATTTTGGGTCACTGCATGTACAAATGGCTTTAAGAGATATTCTTTTTCTGAATACTACTACTACTACTAATAATAATAATAATAATAAAAATAATAATAATTGATATTTGATATAGCGCTCTTTCCACCAATAATGTTCAAAAGCGCTTTAAAGAAAGTCAGGGAACAGTTGTTTATGGTCCATATAGTCAAATAAACTCCTATCGAGTGTAATAGGGAATAAAGTATTGGAAATATTTATCCTCCATTTTACTAGGTCAATTTAATTGTTCCTGTTATTGATTTAATGTGATGATTTATTACGTTGCTTTTGATTATATGTAGAGGTCGCATCTAAAGGATTTGCGATACCCAATGTTGATGGGGTGCACTTCGTCAAACCCACAATTGTCCTTGGCAACGTAAGTTCAATTACAGCCCTTTTTATCATTTAGAAAGTTAATCAAATACACTTTTAAACTATTTAATTAATAGTATGTGTATTTTCAACAAAAAACATTAGTAAACATGTATACTCTTGACAGTATGTGTATGCATTGCTTACATCTGAACTGGAAATAAAAGGGAAATATTCCCAATATACAGGATATACTAAAGATTTAAACGGTGTGTAGTTTTGGATAAGGTTTCCCATGATCTTAACCTAACCAATGCTAAGGGTACTTTCGTCCGAAGCATAAGAACGCAAAAAATTTCGAAAACCCTGTCATGTTAGTATTCATTTGATAGCTCTTGCTGAGTACTTTCAGATGAGTACCCATGTGCCAGGGTTTAGGTCATTTTTCATGTTTTTGCATGATTTTCTATTGACCAAATTAGCCAGCAGAAGCATAAGGGTTAATCTCATTCAATATATTGTGTATTATGTGATTCACATAGTACATGTGCATGTATGCCATATGCCAGGTACCGGTACTTGGTTGTGTTTTAACTATGTAGGCTCAGAACATCTAGGTGGTAATGCTCTTTTAGTTTGGGTTGTCCGATGATCCTTTAGAAATAACAAGTGTACCAACAAAGGTACTATTTACATGAGGAAGCTTTATGAAACAACATAACACAAACGGCAATAAAAAAACATTTATTAGTTGTTTAAACGTTATTTTAATGAAATTAATTGCAAAATCACACACTATTATTTATAAGACTTGGTTTATTCCACATTTCATTAATTTTGTTTTCTAAACAATACATTTATACAAATGTACAGCATAGTGAAGAAAACCTAAAAATGTTGATTGATAATATTAACATATTCTCCTATATATTTTCCTGATATATCATTCCATGTATGTTTCTGTATTCTTTCAGAAAACGATATTCATCAACACTGACCTGAAGTATCTCCCTGACACAACCTTGTATTACCAATAGAAAAGAAATAACTTGTATTGAAAACAGTTATAAGACATCATCCTGAATGTACAGTAGAATTGCGATTACAATTATCAAAATGTACTCCCAATAGAAAAAGTCTAAAGTGCTGCATACATCTATAAGTTTAACAGGTTATAGATTAGGTACGTATTTCATATAACAACGTTTATATTAGTGTCACAATTCTCTTGTAAGATTAGTTTTCACACTATGGTATATCTCTAGGATACAAACTAGAAGTGGAAATATTATATGACGTAGAAAAATATGTGCACAAAATTCTGCTGGTGCGAAACATTACAAGATAGAGTACAGACATTTAATTCCTGCACCAGTCGACTGGACGTCTGCCAGTGCATGGTTGGTACAAACACCCATGGATAATATGTCAAAAAGATAAGCCAAGCGTGTCAATGACCCATGCAGCTTGTGACTGAAAGCTACGTTCTGTTGCGAGGTCATCCATGCCCAGGAAACTGGGTGGCAATTGGGCGTGCGGTCGTGTATTATGACTGTACTGCCCACGCATTTAGTGCAGGAATTGAATGTCAGCACTGAACATACTATGCGAACAACTCAAAAGTCCCAACAATATCTGTCACTGAATTTGGAATGAGGAATGAATTTTCTTCATCATCACCTATTCTAGCATATAATGCAGTTATAATAAGCCATTAGTGAATGAGGAGTGGTTATGATTCAAGGTTGCTTGATCATTAAACACATCATCATTTTAATAGGATGATATGCTGCAATATCCAAGACCTTATACTCTTTGTACGTTTTAGATCTGCGAGGCATGCATATTTTTGGACATAGATCTCGTTGGAATATGACACATAGAATTTAGTCTCTAAAACAAAAGAAAGTGTGATATCTCTTACTTCTTTATATAATTAATACAATATTGGGATTTGAAATTTCATTCAATATGACTTTTTTCTGTCGCACTGCGGCAGAGTTGTGACTAGTCAGTTGTAAGTCAGAGTAACTGGTGACAACCACTGCCTACTCCCCAATCACTAGCGACTCTCTCACATGCCCAGCTGTGACTCGGACCCAGACATTGGTGCGAGACATCGAGAAGTCAGTGGCAACGTCATAGCCCACTCAGCTATCAGTGCAGGCCCTAAAGGATATTTAATACAATTGATAACATGAACTTGAATTTAAGACCCCTAGAATATGATCTTATTGGCCTGCAATATATCTACTAAATGCTGCCCCGTTATGATATGGGATATTTCAGATATTATGATATCTACATCTGTACAATATCACATGATATATCTTGAATTTAGCGAGTTGATATTAGATTAGATTTATTTTAAATCTTGTTCAAAACAGAAAACGGAAATATGGTTTGTACAAAACAATTTCTATAGGACCTGAATAGCTCAGTTCGTCAGTTGGCTTCGAAATTACCAATGAGTGACATTGTGAATATATAACACCTATATCCGTACATTATCACGTATTATATCCGAACATTTGAGATGTGGATATCAGATGTAGAGCTATCTCTTAACCGTGTCTCTGCCTTTATGTATCCACACTGTGAAACTTGTGGTGATGATGGTTTGCCTACTGTTCACTCGCTTCATCACAAGTTGGCAGGCTTAAGCAGCTGTATGTTTCCTCAAAATAGATGTCACTGCTGCTTGGTAAAGTGTAGGATGTTTCATTCACATTTTAAATGAAACATACAAAACAATCCTACGATCGTATTTTGCTTAGACTCTGTGTTTCATCTCGTGTCCATTGCCATTCAGTGGGACCTTGTATTCCTCAACTGAAACAAAAACAAATATTGAAATCACTGCAGAAGGGAATTTAAACTTGTCAAAATGATGCAACGAAATGTTTTTCCTACAATCAAAGTAGTGGCTCTGGTTGCAGAACCTTAAACGTACGCAACAATGCTGTAATACAAATGTAGTAAATCATTGGAAAAATAACGTTGATTGCATTGTTGCAATTTTAAAAGGGAAATGTCAAATCATTGTAATGTTGGGAAATACAATACATATTTCTTGAATCATTCAGTTATTCATTTCTTCTGTCAAGCCTCACGTGAGGCATTCTAAGTGTGGGGACATGTGTCTTATTAAAGACATAAGCTTGATCACAATAGAAATATTATTCTGAACGACCGTTTATGCATTATGCGACACACTAGAAAGATGCCTAATTGCTTGAAATAATGTTACTGTCTCTTTTGTTAAGAGCAATGTATTTGATACTCAACCCATGATCTAAAATATTGCACTTATTATGTGATACATACGCGGAATGTGCTTTTCGTCATCAGATTTAGCTATGTGGTAATCGTCACGTGGTGCGCATTTTGGATGACGTAGCCAGCAGAAGATCTTGTTGAGAGGCACGACCAGGTCATCAAGTTCCTTGTTATTCTCCAGATCTTCATCGGTACCTGGAATAGATAGGGTCAGTTTAATAGACAATGATTAAGAAAACACCATTCATCGTCGATTTTTGTGAAATTGGTATAAGTGATCAAACTATGGTTGATGTAAATTGCTATGAAAAGCATGAATAATTATTGTTTTCAACATGATATAAAATATCACCTGTGCAGACGCATCATCATTTTGTTAGATGTGACTATCGTATCCAAATTGATCCAATGTCAATATTCACATGCGTCACCTAGCGGACATATTTTAAACTACGGTAGGTCCAGATATTGCAGTGGGAAGGCAGCTTATCAAGATCAACACATGTAAAGATTTCGCGTAGGTTATACACGCTGGATTAGTTAGCAGCAACAAAAGCAAAGCATTCTTATCCAAATGTGGAGTCCTCACAAAATGGCAATATGGCTTGTCAGTTGCTAAAATACCTCTTCTGGTTTCCTTCTCTTGCGCTCACTTTTCAAATTAAAAAAATCATATACAACATTAAAGAATACCTTTTCATTATAATTAACTTGAGGCACTTGAAGTCCATTGCCATGTTTTGGTGCTATGGAATTTGGAATTTCAATTACCGGCACGCTTTCTGCCATATTTTGACAAAAGTGTGACTCGCTATTCGTAAGTTATGGATCAAATACAAAAGTGATAGACTTTACGTACAAACAAATAAAAATGATTTTTGGAATCGTTTTGGTTTCCCAAAATTTGGTAATAAAAAGTGATTTGTATGCTACTTCTGTAACATAGACAAAGCCAATTATCAATTTTGAGAAGGACTGTTTCACTTTCTGTTTCAAATAAAGCTGTATTCTACATAAGACACTACGCATGCATAGTATAAGCTAGCGTATACTTCTTCAGAGGTGAGGAGAGGCTGCTACAAATTTCTCTTAACGCTTAGGTACCAGTGGTAAGTTCTAGCACTAATGATGCTATGCTACATGCTAAAGCAAAGTCCATGCGATTAGTGAAGCATCAAGACACCAGATGGCGTGTTTAAGCCAGAGGATGACGGGTTAGGCGATTAGTGTAGCATTCAGACACCAGATGGCGAGTTTAAGGAAGAGGATGACGGGATAGATGAATAGTGAAGCATCAAGACACCAGATGGTGTGTTTAAGACAAAGGATGACGGGATATGCGTCTAGTGAAGGATCGAGACACCAGATGGCGCATTTAAGACAGTATGAAAGGATAGGCGACTAGTTAAGCAGCGAGACACCAGGTGGCGTGTTTAAGCCAGAGGATGACGGGATAGGCGATGAAGCGAAGGAGGGCCCAAAGCAGGGAGACAGCTAGCGATCAAAGCGTCCGACAACTCACTTTTATCTAAAAGGAAACAGAAAATGGTAATGGCACATAGCATACAGGGATAAAGTCAATCACTTTGATCGCTGTGACACGATCACAGACTAATAATATGATTTTGTTGTATCGTATTTCATTGTCTCAAAGTTCAAAATATTGAGTATATATCCTTCTTTTTGATGAATGATTGGAATTGTTTGTGTTTAAAAGACAGTCTTGATGGTGAATGAATTAATTGATTTAAGTTCTTAAAATACTGGTACTTTGTTATTGCTGATGACTAGGCAACTACTAAGGTAGTTATGATACATATATGATCAAACTGCTCCTCTTTTCTTTACTACATGTGTCAATTGGTATATACTTTGAGGTCAGTGTGATAAACTACTGTGTATAGTCGCATCTAATGCCAGGATAGAATTGTTGCATTTTTTTGTTGAAAACGTAAACATATACTGAAACATAGTGTCGTTTTCAGTCCTGCTAAATATCTGATTGAGATTTCAGACATATTCTATCACAGCAATAACATCATTGTGTTTAGAAGTCATGTATAAATACTGTCATATATTTAGAGATACTACAGAAATAGAAACATGATGCAAATGCAGTTAGGATGCCAGTGGTCAACAAAGCTTTTATTGTTCAGAATGCACATGATAAATCGTTAAGTAAAATCAAGCCCCGAAAGACATTTAGACAATGTGATGGTATAGTTGCTTTTCCATGAACGATCTAATATCATAGTTCGGAAAATAAGCATGAAAAAGATAATTATTTTGTTGTTGATGATTAATTTATCATCAGTAGAAATAGCTATATTCTTACTATTACATCTTACATACATTATTATCATTTCTTTTCTCCCTATTATTATCATCATCATCATCATCATTATTGTATACCTACTAGTATTTTGTTTTACCTTTTTTTCATTATGTTTCTTCGATTTTTAACTATTGGTGTAATTTATACTACAGTCGTAAAGGTTTTAACCAATCGGAACAGTGGTGGGTAATTTGCTCTAGACAGACCATAATTAAACATGCGAATGTAGCCCCAGTGAAAGTAATACGTCATAGATGCGTCACCTTTGAGCAGCGTGATGATGATGGTGGCGATGACGCCGGAGACGAAGGTGACGAAGCATCCCAGGGGGTAGTACCACTCGTACGACGTGGCGAACAGACGGTTCAGACCTGTATGACTGCAAGCACCAGCGAGAAATTAGGCATTAGGGGATGGTTGTAATCAAACTTTACTTCAGTGTGTGAGATCGATATAAAACGGTAGGAAAGAATACGTCAATGAGATGGGTAATTGGAAACTATTTTGGGTAATGTATAAGACAGACAGAACAACCATACTGCGAGCGTGTTTACACATAGACGCATTCATATATATATATATATATATATATATATATATATATATATATATATATATATATATATATATATATATATATGTATGTATGTATGTATGTATGTATGTATGTATGTATGTATGTATGTATGTATGTATGTATGTATGTATGTATGTATGTATGTATGTATGTATGTATGTATGGTGGCATTTAGTTGATGCACCACATCATAGTACTATTGCATCTTCTGACACTTTAACACTGTTAAAGCTCAATTTACTTATGTGTTGCGGTGTGATACTTTTTTTCCAACAATCGTAATTGTCAGATTTATTCTGATGATATTTTTAAGTTGTAATCGAAACAACTTTTATTGTAATCATTCTGGAAAAATTTGTTTGTGCAATGGTCAACTAAGATTTTTAGAAAAATCTTAATGTTAACTTATCAGAAAATCAGCCAATTTAATAATCCGCAAAATAAATGCTGCTACTTATTTTTCTTTTATGAGATAATTTAGACTCATTAATCCACGAGAAATTTGACGCATGTTTTTCGAATAATGTTAATAACCTGTCTTATCGGAAAGGTCCATATACATGAAAGGTGTGGGACAATGACAGTACAAAGCATGGAATAAGTGTCATGATAAATCACTAAAACATTTAGAGCTACACACTTTGCAGGTGACCAGAATTGTGTGTTTGTCAATTTGGCAATGATGAACACTACACACGGCAGATGGTCCGTCTCAATAGCGTGTGGAACAATGTTGGCTATGATAGGAGATTTTGGAGGTAAATTAAAGATTCTTCACATAAGGATCTTTTTCATGAATTCTCCACCGATTAATTATAACAAGGGGATGTCCAGCTTCAGCAGAATTGTAATATGTACTTCACATATTTTTGGCCAGTGGTGATAACATCACAAAAGGGGTATTTCCTGACGGTATCATTAAACAAATGACAGTAAGGCAACACTTATATAGTCACCTCCCTTTCCTTTGGCGCACACTTCCCCCCAAAATGATTGGCGAAATAAATATCAGTAAAATAATGATGAACATATCACATTCACACATCAATCACAAGTAGCAGAATCATCTCAAACAACATGAACATGCAGACTTGAGTGTATGCGTTACCGGTAATTCAAATGAATGCATATATATATATATATATATATATATATATATATATATATATATATATATATATATATATATATATATATATATATATATATATATATATATATATATATATATATATATATATATATATATATATATATATATATATATATATATATATATATATATATATATATATATATATATATCAAATTCAACAACACCCTAGTCTAATATTGTAACAAACCAATAGCAAAAGACAATAAGTATCGCACGTCACACTGGCATTTGAATTCATGAGCAGTCGGTTGCAGAGTAGCAAGACACCAGCGCGTCACTTTGGTTGAAATTAAATCATTTGTCTACAGTGCCCACATTTAGTTCTTGCACCAAATATGCGGGCAGCCCGCGCATAACACACGACTGCAAGCCCGATTGCCATACAGTTTCCTGGGCACGAATACCTTGATTCGCAAGCTACTTGGGTCAATTATGTGCTTGGCTATTTTTTTATTTGTTATTCATGAGCGTTGGTACAACGAGGTACTGGCAGACGCCCAGTCGACTGGTGGAGGAATTTAATGTCTAAACTGTTGAAAAATTGAATTGGAATGAAGTCACTTTTTCCAAATCAGTCGTGTTGTACCGGGGCCCCATACTGTTTTATGTGTAACTCAGATAATTTTCATGGTTCCTAGGGAATCATTTTTCTCAGTGTCAGTCATGTCTTTCAGGGCGTATACCCTTTTCTACATGTTGAGCTTAACTGTCCATGTCTAGAGCGAGCCCAATCTAATAAGTGTCAATCTAGATTCAATTAAAGGCAGCCAAAAGGATACTTGGGTAACCCGATGACAAACCATACACAACCTCTACACGACCTGAAAAGGGCCAAGAAACGGTTTCGAACGTGAGACAAAATGAATGTCTCAAGTTTGTCTTCTACGTGTTTAGGTTGTGTGGTCATCATAGAGCGTGGGTCACTGAGAGATTTGAGAAAAGCTTGGCAATTCTCTGCACGACCTATTGACGACTCTGACTGACGCAGAGAGGTTGTGCTGGTTGTAACTTGAGACCACAATTCATTTGAGTATGCGTTGTTCACAAGAGAAATGCTTACTTGAGACACTCTCGAGACACTCAACTTGGTTGTATCACTCTAATTTGTACACTGCATAAATACATTGAGTTACTGGTTTAACAGGGTATGCACACACATACATACATACATACATACATACATACATACACATACATATCCATCCATCCATCCGTACATACATGCATGCATACATCCTAAATCCGTCCACACATGCATGCACACGCGCGCGCACACACACACACACACACATACATACATACATACATACATACATACATATATATATATATATATATATATATATATATATATATATATATATATATATATATATATATATATATATATATATATATATATATATATATATATATATATATACACGTTTGACCCAAAGGGGGCTAATTGTCAGGAACCGTTGCGACTAGAACTTATTTCTTATGAATTCAAATGACCAGTGCACGATACACACACACAATACACAACTGTAACATAAAAAGAACCTGCAAACATGAAAAATAAAATGCCTGTCATATGAGGCACCTACCCGCCGGCCGGCAGCTGTAGAGGTGGGTGGGTGGGTAGTCGTCGATGATTTGGGGGTGTAGGGAGAACCTGCAGTGTGCTCCTGACTAGGTCAAGCACTGAAGTTCAAGGACAATAAGGAAGAGAGTGCAATTGCATCACAAAGCAGTTAGATTCACACAAAAAACTGTTAATTGGTGACAACAATCAGAACTTCTCATGATTACATATGATATGTTAATTGTATGGAATAAATCAAAAACAATCATTACCTGGGCATAGATAAAAGGCATGTTTCATGTTCATACTTAAATATCATATCTTTAAAACTAAAGAATAGAGTTTAATCTTTTTAAACAGAAACCACTTAGTTTTCTTCAATGTCAATATACATATGCAAACTTGAAAAAAGTTTTTAAATTTCCAATACTTGATTGCACATAAACGTGGACGATTTCGAAAAAGTATTTCTGATTGGACTTAAACGAATCAAATCATCATGATTACATTTCTAACTGATATTCAATTCCTATACCAAACCCCTTCCAAAAAACATAGATACTTCGCACACACTTTCCATAAACACGTATTGGCATACAGATTCATACCATGCACACCCACGCAGATACAGCATTTATACACCATTCAGCTCCTATGGATTCTATGAGGAAACACTCCATATCAAACCATGGTATAAATGAAATATAAAAAAAATACACATCATGGTATACCAGACTCGGCCATTTAAAGCACCCAATGTATGGCAGAGGAATTGAATATCTGAATATTTAAGCTCTTGACTTGAAGCAAACCTTTTTTCAGCCAATTGAGAATGATTTTAGTCATCATGATATACAACCAGAAACACCAAGGATAGCAACACTGATTACCCTTATACAATAACATAATCCATTTCAGCCAAGTTCAGAGTCGAACCTACTGAGGAACATCACGTAAAGAATGACACAACAAAGACGACTGGTGTATAACTAATGGGTTTAAATCTAATATATGAATTTGCAATATATCTTTACGAAGAGGTGAGTTTTACAATGTGGTCTTTCGAACACGTTTATATATATATATATATATATATATATATATATATATATATATATATATATATATATATATATATATATATATATATATATATGTGTGTGTGTGTGTGTGTGTGTGTGTGTGTGTGTGTGTGTGTGTGTGTGTGTGCGCGCGTGTATACACGTGTATATACATAAACATTTATACACGGAGATATATATATATATATATATATATATATATATATATATATATATATATATATATATATATATATATATATATATATATATATATATATATATATACATGTATATATACATGTATATATATATATATATATATATATATATATATATATATATATATATATATATATATATATATATATATATATATATATATATGTGCGTGTGTGTGTGTGTGTGTTCAAAACCAGTTTTGTTTGCACGTCTGTGGTGTCATGTGATGATTGAAATCGGTGTCAATGATACTTTGCCACTATTATGAACAATATTGCACAAACGTCTAGATCCCATATGAAATCGACATTATAGCAATCCACTTATCACCTTAAGTAAATGCATGGTTGCATATCCTCTGCAAAAAACATTTACCCTGAACCATGTGCCTTTTCGGTATGTACACTATTTAATACGTTCTCATTTCATGACTACTAGGACGAACACATGCTTATTTCAATGTAAACGTTTGTTTCCGTCCCATCCACGCTGTTAGTACAATCATTCCATTTACAGTTGGAATATACTTAGGATCTGACAAATATGGAAACATCTTTATACAAAAGTAATATATTGGAACAGATTTATCAGCTCATTTTTTTTCGTTTTTACAATCGGTCTTTTGAAAATCACTATTCCATGCTTTATTTGTCAGTTCATTCGTGCACTCCAGATGCAAATGGATATAATTTTCACAAAACATAACTCTCACACGTGAAGTCCTACTTACGTTGGTGGTATGTCATCAGGCTTGGTGGCCTCGGTGAAGTTCACGTGGGTATAGTGGATGGAGCCGTTCACGTGGAGCTCCATGGCGGGGGGCGCGGTTATGTTGGACATGGTAGTGTTGAAGCCCGGGCAGTTGTGGGTGTGGACAGGGGCTAGGTAGTTGCTGTCGCGTTGGATGGACATAGAACCCACGATCATGAACAACATGAAAGCAGATCCTATGATGATTCCAGAGAGTGCAGCCTAGATATAAAAATCAATATCAACAATTTTATTGAAATGTGCTTTTGATAATATCTCCCTGTGTCCAAAGTTTACCCATTGTGTTGTTCTAAAATTTGCGTATATTTCAAATATCTTAAAGTCAGTTTAAAATCCTGTTATAAATGTACATATCTAGTAAACTGAGAATTTCTCTTTTATTTTCAGATCAATGTGATTTGATATTAATGTATGTGAGTTTTACACTCTTTTTTGTCTTTTTGCAATCCAGTGATACAACCCTTAGAGCATTTCATAATGACCCATTTTCACCTTGGGTATATGTATGGTCTGATTCGAACAGAACTAACTTGATCACAAAGCACAACTTTCAGCATTAGTTTACTGCAAAAGTGTTACTGCGAGGTTAATTAAGATATCTCCAGACATGCTCTTTTACATTTGCATTTAAATTATGTGCTTCATTGATGCACTACTGCTGCGAACCAATGGGTTCAAATAATATTACCTTCCAATCCGCCTTTCTGACGAATAGGCCTAGTAAGAACGTTGCACTGGTGATGGCGCCACCTGCACCCAGGAACAGGAACCCAACCTGAAACAGAAACAGGCGGAAACTTATTATGTTCATCCTCGATTAGTCTGCGTATTTGTTTGGTTTTAATGGATTTACGACACTTTCAACAACTTAGAGATGGAATCCATTACACGGCAAAAAGTTTTGGACAGCAAACGGACAGCAAACGGACGTCCGATGTTCAGACAGCAAACGGGTATAAATCTGCACACGCAACCGTTTGTGCACTAAAAAATCGGACAACCGTTTGCTGTTCAACGTATCGGATCAATGTTTGACTTTTTTCTGTGATAATTGCTTGTATTCTCCTACAGTGTTATTTTCTTGATTTTCATTGAATATTCTTTTCCGATATATCGGTCAACCGTTTGTACACAAACGGACAGCAAACGGACGTCCAAAGTATTCGTGCACAAATGTTCGGTTGACCATTTGTGCACAACTGTTCTAGTGCGCAAATAGTGCACAGGAACATTCGTAGTCCGATACATCGGACAGCAAACGGACAGCAAACGGACGTTCAAAATATTCGTCAACAGTTTGACATCTGTAATTTTTTGCGTGTATCCGTAGCGGGAAGAAATTCCCATCTTTTAACGAATAGATCAAAGTGGTCCTGCCGTTGCAAAAGATGCAGAAAGAGACCTTCACTACACCACACCTTTGAATAGCGATCACGGCAATCCACTATTGATTATCCAGTGGAGGCATTTGAAGGTCAGGTGCCCTTAGCACTTGACCACGGCGAATGCTCCTACTTAGAATCATAGCATAAGTGCGATTGAACGATTTATTTCCCGAGCGAGCGAGCACTACAGTGCCATCTGTTGAACCAAACAGTCATCAAAAAATGTGATGCATGCATGCATTGGTACAGCTATGCTGTACCAGAAGTCGATCGACTTCAGGTACAGCTATTACCTATAAGAAAAGTCGATCGACTTTTGGTACAGCATAGCTGTACCAATCGTCGATTGGGGGTGACCATTCATTTATGGGTGTCATGTACCAAAACTCGATCTGTACCAAAAGTCGATTGTGAAAGTGACAGTCAATTCAGTGGACTGTATTAAACATGAATGTTTCATAAACTGATTTTTAAAGTGGAGACATTATTCAACACTGTTCTATTTTTGTCTAATGTAATTTAGTTCAACAAATTTGCCTATCTAAGGCTACCAATTCACCCTTTTTACTCAAATTCATTTTCTCCTTTCTTCTAATTTTATTCTTATTTTTTTCGAAGGGTAAGTTTGACAGACTTTTTTGTAATAAACATAAGTCCATCATTCTTTTTTAAGTTGTTAGATTCCATGTCTTTGATTTAAGGAAAAAATGAAAGGGGTGAAATAGCATCCCTTATGAAATAATAAAATAATGATGACCATCTTCCTGTACTAATGATCTGAGTATTTCAGGTGTTCACCTTTACACTTTTGTTTAAAAGCTTCAAGGCAATATGTCCAATAGCCCTGGTTAACTCTTTGATTTTGATTAAATTGCATTAATTGATAGTGAAATAAATATTTTTAAAATTTAAACCTCTAGTATGAGTTATTTATCATCCCATGATTATTTGCACAATGTTCATCTTAATACAAAACACTGAATACATTTTTAGAAATTGGTGAAAATGTGTATTGAGTAGTTGAAAAGAGGTATTGCGACTTAAAATATTTTGCTTCTATAATTAAAATAACAGCACCTCCCTATCTAAATTTTGAATATAATGAATTCAATACAGTTATACAATCAAAATAAGTCTGAATATAACCATTTTGAAAAAACTAAAGTTTAAGTTATATTAAAAAACAATAGACTCATTATCAATACCGAGGACTCAGATCTGAAAATAGGCTGTACCAATTGTCGATTGGTACAGGCTTAAAGGCTGTCCCAAAAGTCGATCGACTTCTGGTACAGCATTAACTGTACCAGAAGTCGATCGACATCTGGTACAGCTATTCATTGTACCAAAAGTCGACTTCTGGTACAACATAGCTGCACCAATCGTCGATTGGTACGGATCGACTTCTGGTACACGACATATATATATAAACTCAAAGTAGTAGATATAAATAAGATTAAGAATTAGCATATGTGTTCACCTGGGAAATAGATCCTGGAACAGCAGACGCACCCATCGCAAGTAAACCACTAAAGATTCCAAAAATAACAACTGGAAGATAAACAGAGATTGCATTTAGAATACGTGCATAAAATAACTAGGCTTTTTTAAGTTATTATAATGATTAACTAAAAGAGTAATTTGGCATATAGGCTCGAACGAACGTATGTATATATGTACATATAAATGTACGTATATATATATATATATATATATATATATATATATATATATATATATATATATATATATATATATATATATATATATATATATATATATATATATATATATATATATATATATATATATATATATATATATATATATATATATATATATATATATATATATATATATATATATATATATATATATATATATATATATATATATATATATATATATATATATATATATATATATATATATATATATATATATATATATGTATATATATATATATATATATATATATATATATATATATATATATATATGTATACGGATAGAGATATAGATATATAGATATCCTCTCATTATATTATAGTGCATACCTAGTCCTTTATTGATCATTGTTTGTTTGTTCGGAGGAAGGCTGGCCACGCGTCTGTGGTCTTTTATCAAGTCTTCCCAGCATATAGCACAGAGACCGCTCAACCCCGAAGACAGGGTACTGAAAAAATATATACAAGAATAGAATTTCCTAAGGAAACAACTTTATTGAATAGACACTTTGCTATCTATAGAGTATTTTTATTTGTAGAGGAGTTTCCTAAAAAAGAAACAAAAGATATATGCTTGCACAAACACATCCTGCATTCACATTATTACGACATCCTGCTTTCACAAGTACGAATATGAAATTGGGCAGGCAAATCCCATTCATAACATAGATGAATAAAAACGGGGATATGAAACCAGCCGGTCAATCTGAAGAGGCTTGCTGTGGCGAATAGCGCAAAAGTTGCGTTCTGCACATGTTGGCGCGCACGATTCTCAGTAATGTAAATGATACGAGAGCCCTCATTGGTCTTTGCTTCCTAGTCACATCATCCTTAGGCAATTCGAGACCCCTGGCATAGCCTGGCTTTTACTATAGTGCAAATAGTAATTGGTGTCTAGCAACATATCCAATCTTTTTAGATATAAAGTTAGGTATAATTTAGTTACAGATATAATGTATGTTCGGTAGCCATTTTGACTCCACAAGTAGAAATAAAAAAAGTCGTCTTACCTGAGACATCCACTGAAGAGGCTGGCGAAGAAGATACCTGTGAGGCCAGGTATGGCCAGCTCATTCAGGATGTAGTGGGGAAACACCTGGTTGACCGTGCTCACCTGACCGCTCTCGAACGGTCCGCAGCCGATGATCATGTAATGAGCGTAGATCATGATGCCACACAGTGTCAGCAACAGAATCAGAAACCCTGTCGCTGGAATATTCAGCGCCACAGTCCTGTGATAGAGAACAGGATGAGGTGTAAAATGTTTTGTTATACCAGCATGAAGGAAGTATTTCAATACTATTCGTATCAGCCTGATTGATTTAATCCATGTATGTTAATTGACTGTAACAAACTTTTACAAGAGTATACGTTAATACATAACGTAAAGGTGTTGAATGTGAAAAGTATAGTAACAAATACAATAATAAGGTGATTAACAAAGCACATTAAGGGAACACATGCACGAGTAATTTACATCAGTGTATGGTAGGACTGGACTTGTATGAGGGTTTCTGTTGTGTTAAAAACCACACCCCGACAAGCATCAGCCTATAATTGTCCTACTCCTATTAGATGAATAATGGTAGACGTGTGTGCATTTTCAAATTGAAAGTGTACTTTGGCGTCGAATAACGATGTCATTACCATGTATGCATGTATGTGTCCAACACGCTAATCAAGTAAAGAAATCTTACAATCTTGAATTCCTGAGCGTGTTGACTGCACAGTATCTCTGAACCGTGGCTTGGACGAAGGCGAAATATTGGATCCACTCAATCAGTTCAGACATAACGAATGATGTGGCAGTGTACGTCTTGGTAGTGTCCAGTTCAAATCTGGAATAGAGGGGCAAACGATAAATATTACATCTCCAAATGAATGCACTTTCTAAATTTCAAATACATACAGACGATACTATGTTTGATCAAGCATAAACAGTACGTATATCCTTTTCAATCATTATCTTCAACAGCGAGAACCGTGCCAGCATAAGTAGTAGTAGTAGTAGTAGTAGTAGTAGTAGTAGTAGTAGTAGTAGTAGTAGTAGTAGTAGTAGTAGTAGTAGAAGTAGTAGTAGCAGCAGCAGCAGCAGCAGCAGCAGCAGCAACAGCAGCAGCAGTAGTAGTAGTAGTAGTAGTAGTAGTAGTAGTAGTAGTAGTAGTAGTATAGTAACAGCAGCAGAGGTAGTAGTAGTAGTAGTAGTAGTAGTAGTAGTAGTAGTAGTAGTAGTAGTAGTAGTAGTAGTAGTAGTAGTAGCAGCAGCAGCAGTAGCAGTAGCAGTAGTAGTAGTAGTAGTAGTAGTAGTAGTAGTAGTAGTAGTAGTAGTGGTAGTAGTAGTAGTAGTATAGTAACAGCAGCAGTAGTAGTAGTAGTAGTAGTAGTAGTAGTAGTAGTAGTAGTAGTAGTAGTAGTAGTAATAGTGGTAGTGGTAGTAGTAGTAGTAGTAGTAGTAGTAGTAGTAGTAGTAGTAGTAGTAGTAGTAGTAGTAGCAGCAGCAGCAGCAGCAGCAGCAGTAGTAGTATAGTAACAGCAGCAGTAGTAGTAGTATTTCATTCCGTCTTAGGGAAAACGTATGCAATGAAATGCATATGCCATTTCCATTCATTTCCGACACAAGGGTTTTACCGCATCTCACACCGGGCACAGACAAATACGCGGAACTTTTGAGAAGTGATATGAATTAAAGGTACTAACCTATCATAGGACACGCGTCCGTTCTCTTTTGCTATATCAAATGCAACTCCAAATCCTCCGATCTTCATGCAGCCCTGAAAGCAAGGTGAGTAATGGCAGTGAATGTGTGGTTCAAAGCATGGAACAAAAGCTGCTGCCAAAATATATATAAGATAAAATTATAAAGCCAATGTACCCAGGGAGCTAACTGCTCACTGAAAAAGGATCAACAAATGATTTTCGGGAGATTGGATAGCACAATAATTGAACCTTAACCGTGCAACACCTGAGAAAGTATATTCAAAATAAGTAATGTAATGTAATGTTATGTAACATTTATTGACCAACTTGCAAAGTTTGAAATTACAATGCAGCATTGAACCTATGACATTCAACCGTGCAACACTTGAGAAATTATATCATTTTTTAAATGAGTATAACCCTAGATTTCCATTACATACTAGCATCGTATATCGATACAATCTACCAAGGGAGAAAACGTATTCCGAATATATGTATTGTATCAATATGTTGATAACAGGAGAACATCTGTTTGAACGAAATTCTAAAAATAAGATGCCAGAACACATTCTCAACTCCAAACCTACCTTTATGAGAATGACTATGAGACCTAGATACATGACTCCTCCCTGGAAGACATCTGTCCAGATCACGGCTTTCATGCCACCCTAAAGAAAGAAATAATACACGCTATTTCCATCGATAACCTTGACCCCAATACAACGAAATACAGCATTTACTCTTTTTTATATTTATCATTATTTAACATTATCTAAGTCGTGCATTCATTTAGCTATGTACTATAAATTATTTGTCCTTCTATCATAATTCTGAGTTAGGTGTTCACGATTTATCAAGGTTTTTTATTGACAATAGATTATATACAACATAACTATACGTATACGTATATATATATATATATATATATATATATATATATATATATATATATATATATATATATATATATATATATATATATATATATATATATATATTTGTGTGTGTGTATATAAATATATATATATATATATATATATATAGAGAGAGAGAGAGAGAGAGAGAGAGAGAGAGAGAGAGAGAGAGAGAGAGAGAGAGAGAGAGAGATACTCAGAATAAGTGAACGTTACCATGCACGATATTATAAAGTGGATATTATTTAATCAGATGTTGATTGATAATGAATTGATAGATGAGCTGAAAAAGGACGTGCAAGTATGAATTCGTGGTTTTCATGCCAATACTTACAATTGCGGTATATATAGTGCCAATGGTGCAATTAATGACCACCAAAATCCAGAGAGGAACACCAATAACTGAAATCAAAATAAGAGAGAAAATAAGTAGAAAAAAGGCATTAACCAATGCTGAGGCTGCTTTCGTCCAAAGCACAAGAACGCAGAGTTTTTTGAAAACTATCTGAACCCTGTCATGTTGGTATTTATAGGAAAGCTCTTGCTGATGCACTTTCAGATGAGTACCAATGTGCCAGGGTTTCTATCATTTTTCAGGTTTTTTTGCATCATTTTGTAATGACCAAATTAGTCACCAGCAGCAAAAGGTGGCATGCGGAATACATGCCTTTATTTGATTGGTAACACCAAGCCAAGAATAAAGTCTCCGTGATTTTACCGTTGATGTCACTATCAGGAATTAGAAATTCAGGGCGGTTGTGATCTGCGGCAGTCTCGTATAGAAGGGATCTAGTCAAAATGTTAACAATCAACTCAGTGTTATTGCACTGCTCTAGTCAAGTTTTCTTATATTACATAAACTCGGATTGATATTGAGATCGGTATAAGGAAAGTTAATTAGATTATCTAGTTAAGGAAAAGGTTCAATTTCGCAATATGTTGTTCATAGCTGCATGTGAATAACCCTCATAGTGTGCCATTTCAACGTGTGAACAGTGTTGTAGCTAATTGATGATTTTGTGTGTGTGGAAACTTGAGAAACCTAACTGGGAGGTAGATACGAACATACAACTTGGCTTCGAGTGCAATGCATTAGCTAGTTGCGGGGTTCGGTGCGCGTTGTTCGTCACAAACACAACTGGTTATGCAACACATATTGAAACAGGCAGTCTGCGCACTACCTGTCCCGAATGCCACCTGGTGTTGACTTACTAAACCAGAAGACCATGATGCAAAAACTTTCGCAAATGATCTTTATGTAGAATCCGAGATATGAATTACCTTGGTAATTGGTATCTCGGGTAGAATGCGATTTCATACCTGTCTACTCTGCAGATATCGTCACTATTTTCATGATATCAGACACTAATTTGGGGTCTGAGTGGTCCTGATATGAAAAAAAACTCCGGATGGTCTCCTCATATGCTGACTTCGGGGAAATACCGGACCCCTGAGCATTTTACAGGGAACAGCTTATGCTGACAACAAGTATGAACCAAGCAGTCATATGGTGGGCAATTGTGTGGCAAAACACGCTGATGGACTGCTTCCTTTAGATAAGCTATTAATAGACTAAAATGGCCGCTGACAGTGGCCCCATTTCTTGTGTGTTAGGGCGTGTTTAAACAGCAATGTACTTCTTGTATAAAGGTTGGTAGTGGTGGGAACTTGGATTTAAGTAGAGAATATTATAGGATACTAGTTGGGCATATCTTTTATTCATGGTGTAGTTGTAACACGCACTGTGGGGAGGCTGCTGGCAGTAAAACTTTAATTGGATGGGAATATCTGAGACCATGATTACTTAAATGGATATGAAACAGAAGTCTTATGCAGACAATATATCTTAAGACGTTCGGTAAAAACCTTTGCTGTCATTTTCCATTTTTAACGGTTCACTGGCCACTGGCCACTGACCTTGCCTGAGATCAAGGTTAAACAACGGGTTGGCCAGCACCCACGCAGGTGAGTTGGCACAAGTCTGACCGGTGAATAGCCTGATAGAGTGCACTTAATAATACCATATTTTGACCCTTCTAATGCCGAGTCTACTTTCGTCCAAAGCACAAGGACGCAACGATATTTTAAGAAACCAATCTAAACCATCTCATGTTGGTATTTATTCGATAGCTCTCGCTAAATACTCTCGGATGAGTATCCTTGTGCTAGGGTTTTAGTCATTTTTTTAGGTTTTTGCAACATCTTGTATTGCCCAGATTAGCCACCAGCAGCGTAAGGGTTAAAAAGCACCATTCCTTTTTATGTTATAAAATTACAACACAGTGGATTATTTAGCTGTGGTTCAGCTGGAATTTGAAAATTAATAATTAATGTGTTTGGAGGGGATTGTAAATGCGAAAATCCTATGAGGATAATACATAATTAATATGATGCACTCATGTTGGCCACATGTTTCAAGAGTCGTAAGACCTATCAGTAGAATACTTGACAAATATGCTAGTGAGGATCAAGCACGACTTGTTTGCCAAAAATCGGCTTTATCAGATGATGGTGCAATTTTGACCGTTTTGAAAAACCTGTCCTTTAAGTGATTATTTAGTCGATCTGAAAAGTGGTAATGAAACTTCTGATACATGCCGTGAATCTCATTAACTCCTGAAACACTCGATAGATGGCGTGCATCTCGTTAAAATTCCATATTTTCACCTCCGATTGGGAGCGATTGCAAGGTAGGATATTATAAGCATTATGACCAAGGTATTCGTGGTAAAGCCTCTCTTTGGCGATGTACTTGAAGCCCCTAATATCCAGGCTGCTGACCTTTGACCATGGATATTTCCTAAGCAGTCTTATATCGCAATGTCGCCCTTTGATTGTATTCAAAGGCACAGTCAGACAAAAGACTTCAGCCTTAAACCGGATTTAAACCCCAATGTTTCCATTGGCGATGATTATTGGAGATAACAGTCGCCGTGCAAACACTGGAATTTAAATCCAAATCGCTGAATCACGAAGCGAAGTGGCTTATAAACCTCTATGCAAATTGGTGTAGGTAGCTCACGGGGTTTCCTTTTGGCTAGGTCATTGCTTTGCCCCAATTCTTTACCAAAAGCCATCCTAGTTTTTCCAAAAACCATTCGGTCCCAATTTTTAAAGCATTTTGACATTAGTATTTTTATCGAAAATGGAAAATAATAACTTCTAGAGAGTATAACGTCTGTAGATATCTCGTATTGTGTGCAAGTGGCGATCAAAATTAAAGGAGATTTAACTTTGATGGGTGTATTTAAATATGGCGAAAACTCGAAAAGCGCCAAAAAGAATGCGTTCCTACTTGCGCACAAGCCTATATGGAATTTCAAGATATCTATTTCTCTGGTTAGTGCAGGCCTATACAACACAGATTTTCTGACCTACTCCAGCATGTTAAGGTCTCAAAATAACCAGACATTTACAGATTCTACGAATAAGATAGATAGATGGCAGTTTACCGTCACTAGGATCCAATCGTGACTAAAGTTGAAGCCAATAGGTGGCCGAGAGAGAAACCAAATACACTGTGAAAATCAATGACTAAGAGAGGGAGAGAGAGAGAGAGAGAGAGGGAAAGACAGACAGATAGATAGACAGACAGCGGGACAGATATATAGATAGATAGATAGACACGCAGGCGGGCGGGCGGACGGACGGACGGACGGACAGACATAGATGGATGGATAGATGGATGGATAGATAGATAGATAGATAGATAGATAGATAGATAGAAAGATAAGCAGTCAGATAGATACGCCAAACAGGTAAATATGTAAATAGACATACAGATAGATAGATAGATAAAAAGACAGATAGATAGACAGGTATGACTTTAGGTAATATCAGACCCTACCTGCTTCCAAGGCAGTGGCTGGAGCGAACACAGCAATCCCCATGTAGAGCGACTAAAATGCAGATTAACAGTAATATGGTAAAGACACAGAAATAACATGGGAGCACTGCCAGCATCATAAGGCAACTCTTCTTTTTTGGACGATTTCGAATAATCTTAATAAATCCAGCTTACATATATTGCACACTATTACCTGTTTCTAGTACAAATAGATATAACATTGGATTGTTACATTGCTACCATCACAAGACAACTAAAGACTTCTTTCAAGGACGATTTCGAATAACTTTAATGAATGCATATGTCTTTGGACAATGAACTATGCCTACTATTGGTGCTGTATTAATGATTGATGATATAAGTGTAAGTGTATTCTGAGGCAAAGGTGTTTTTTGTCGTTGGTAGTATTTTCCCTTGAATTACATACTCATGTCTTTCTTAGTATCACTTTGTCTTGAGAAACACACACACACACACACACACACACACACACACACACACACACACATATATATATATATATATATATATATATATATATATATATATATATATATATACATATATATATACATATATATATATACGTGTGTGTGTGTGTGTGTGTGCGTGTAACTACATATCTTGAGGAGGTCTGGTAATTGATAAGATTTGAAGACAAGCAAAATGCATATGACAGCCTGTTACGTTATTGATTCTAGATTCTCGCCATCCCAAGACCTTTCGGATCCTTCCAACAGTATTTGGAAAATGACATCAGCCATATATAGTATCATCAGCGTCCTACGCCATGACTATTTAAAAACATTTGTTATTCCGTTTCCTGTTTTTCTACCGCACGGGAAGTTCGTTGCTTCAGTTGCGTTGGGTTTCGTTAATACCGCATGTGATTCTATTGCTCTGCCTCCCTCTCCAACTTTCCCCTACACTTGACAGGGGCAGATCCAGGGTTTCCTAGTAGGAGGTTAAATCTGCAGGAAGGGTTCGTTTGTGATTAGTTGTTCCCTACGTTTTCTCTAGTTTTAGGAGGAAAGGATTCAAGTACTGCCAATTGAATTACTAGTAATCAATTTTCAATTGTAGTACTTCTTTACAGGGCGTTCGTTGAACCGCTCGAACCCCCTCTGTATCCACAACTGCTGGGACCTAGTCTGATATAAGTCAACATTTCATATACTGTACACTTTGTAGTTATATACAGTCAAAAGTATATATATATATATATATATATATATATATATATATATATATATATATATATATATATATCGATGTTCCCGTCGCGTGGTATCACAGTGTTTTTAAAGGGTTTTTACACCCCGGACGAACGCCTCTCACACCACATGAATGTACAAATAAAGAGTGAACGTGGCTAATGTGATGATGAAAGGTGTCCCTCCCCTTTCTAACGGGGAGTGTATGGAATGGTTAAATATGCGCATGTAAAGCTGATAAGCTTTGTTCTGAATAAAATATTGTCTCCAAATAAAATATATATATTGTTTGTATTCTATATTTCATTCTATTGTAAAACAAATAAAATTTGAAAAGAGTTTTTTCATGTAAGTCTCACTCAACAGTAGTGAGCTTTAATGAGAGACAACCGGTAGAAGTAGAAAAAGAAGATCATAATTGATGGTGAATAGAAATAAGATGCTAACAAGCAAAAGAACTTGTTGTAAATAAATATATAAATAAATAAATTTATAAATATGGATCTCGCTCCTTGGTTATTTGATTAGTTAATTAATTGTTAATCAGAAATCATTAAGGTATTAATGATGGCGGAGCAGATAAATTCATCATATAAAAATAGATGATGAGGTTGTGTGTGGACTATGTCGCACCTAAGATATGAGAGTTCAGTAATGCAAAGGTGAAAGTAAGATTAAGAATAATTGACAGGTATATGTGTAAGATACTTTTATAGAAGACACTTCGGCTCTAGGCGCAATATGGTTTGTAACAAAATTTCTAGACAAATGTGAATATACATATTTGTTAGATGCTCCACTATGATGTAGCGGAGTTTTGTATGTGGTATTATGTGAATACAGGCTGGTTGTTAAGGTCCTAGCGGGTTTTGTTTTTGATGGGTTTCTTTTTATTATTGAACACATTTAGCCCATCGGGTATTTTGGTTCTGAGGGTACAGATCCATTTTTGTTCTAAATCAAGTCTCATGTTGAGTGAGACGTCACTGTCAGGATGTCCTCTGGCAAATTGTAAGACGAAAATACGGACGTCTTCTAGACTATTGTGTCCTTGTTCATTAAAATGTCTACCCACACTGTGGACTGTGGTGTTGTTTTGAACAACATTTCTAAAGTGTTCACAAAGCCTGGAGCGTATACTGCGTTTTGTCTGGCCTACATACATTTTTTGGCATGACTCACAAGTGATGCAATATATAAGGTTATTGCTCTCACAGTTAGCCTTTCTAATGCTACTATAGCTTAAGTCGGTGATGGGGCAGTGTAGTCTCCCCCCCGTATTTATTTTGTTACAATATTTGCAATTTCTTCTAGAGCATGCCCTCAAGTCAGGATTGTCAGTAGGGTCTTTTGCTTTGGGGGCAGATTGGACATCCCAAGGGTTGGATGTCATGGCTCTAATCAGAGTGTCTCTACAGTTCTTAGGTCCTCGGTAGCCTCTAGTTATTTTGTATTCCAATAGAGGGCGGGTCGCACTGGACCGGTCTAACATGTCCCAGTTCATCTTGATGATGTTGTCTAGGACATTACCACTTGGATGGAATGTGGTAATGAGAAAGAGATTTTTCTCATCCTTCTCCCTCTCATATATTTGTTTGTACTCTAAAAGCTCCTCCCTGTTTAATTGGTAGGTTTTAGTGAAAGAATCTTGTAAAAGTTTCTTGGGGTATCCGGCTCTATGGAAATGACTAGCCATTGTCCTAGCTTCATTAGTGAAGTCTAGAGTGTCACTACATATCCTGCGTAATCGAAGGAATTGGCTGTAGGGTATACTATCCCTACATTTAGGAGGGTGGCATGAAGAATAGCTCAGGTAATTGTGAGCATCTGTGGGTTTAGTGTATAAACCAGTGGTTAAACAACCCTCAGGTGAGAGTTTGACTTTGACATCAAGGAAGTTAACAGAAGACAGGGAAGTCTCTGCCTCGAATTTGATGGAGGGGAGGCAGTTGTTGAGGTAATCTACAAAGAGGTCCAATTGCTGTGGACCCTCTGTCCAGATGACAAAGATGTCATCAATGAATCTCACCCAGAGGTGGGGTTGTTTGTGATAAGTATACACATAGATGTTTTCGAACCATCCCATAAATGTGTTGGCAAATGATGGGGCTACTTTTGTTCCCATTGCTGTACCCCCTACCTGGAGGTAGTGTCTGCCAGCAAAATCGAAGTTATTCATGGTTAAGACCATCTTTAAAAGTTCTGTGAGACTTTCATTGCTGGGGTTGCACCTTCTGCCCCGCATTCTGTGTAGGGCTAATCGTGCTGCCTCCAACCCCTCTGTATTCGGGATGTTGGTGTATAGGCTTGCCACATCAAGGGTGGCTAATATAGTATTAGGTGGTAAATTGCCGAGTTGATTAAGTTTTAATAGGAAATGTGTAGTGTCCTTGATGTAAGATGGTAGTAATTTTACATGTGGTTGAAGAAAAAAATCAACCAATTGAGATATTTTCTCTGTAGGGCACCCGTTACCTGATACAATAGGTCTACCTGGTGGATTTTCCTTTTTTTTGTGAATTTTGGGTAGCATATAAAACAAAGAGGTTCTACCCTTTATATGTAGGAGATAGTCATGGCAGTGTAGATCTATCTCTTTGTTCTCGTACATCTGTTTGATTTTTTCTGTCACTGCCAAGGAATGTTGTGCAGTGAGATCAGTGGCTGTTTCTTGATAGAACTTAATGTCACTGAGTTGTCTCAGGCCTTCATTAATGTAGTCTGTGGTATTAAGGACCACGACAGCCCCACCTTTGTCGGCAGGTTTGATGGTTATACTTTTATTACTGGTCAGTTGTCTGAATGCTTGTTTTTCACCATTAGTAATGTTCTGTTTTAAATATTTGGAGACTTTGGTCCTATTAAGTGTGAGTTCATTTTGTTGAATAAAGTATTCCAAAGGTGCATTAACTGGGGGGATCCAGTCAGACGGTAGTTTAAAGGATTGATCTCCAAAGGGCTCCAAAGGATCCCTTTGAGGTGTCGGTCTTAAAATGGTTTGTTCAGAATCAGAGTCTGAATCGGAGACAGCTCTAAAGTGAAGCTGTCGTTTTAGTCTCAAATGGAAACTATCGAGATCATCTTTGTATTCCTTGAAGTCTGGCTCCCCAGGATTGGGGCAGAATTTCAAACCCCTTGAGAGGAGCTTGATCTGATCATCAGTGAGAGTTTGATCAGAGAGATTGACAACTAAATTGTCATATTTTTGGGATTGAGAATTGTTGTTGGTGTTGAGTAGATGGTGTTCTGAATAAACAGACTCATTAGATTTCAAAATTTCAAAGTAACAGGTTTTATTACAATATGGCCACACAATAACAGTGTTGTAATGAGATATTTCCAACAATGACTTCAAAGTATAGTAACTTAAGAATAGAGTAGGGAATGCACAGTATAAAAAGTAACACCATTGAATGGTGAAGGAATACAGTGTTGATGTCGACATAATGGTGAGCACATACAAAAGTGATTGATATGTTACATTGGGCAGAGAGTCCCTATGTGTGTACCCACTAACCTGAATGGTGTTGGGTTGAATTAAGTGTACATTAAGTACCATAAGTAAAATTGTAGTAGCAAATTCAAACAGGTAAAACACAGTAAAAGCACAATTATACATGAAAACAAAATCACATCCACAAGAATGATTGGATGATAAGGCACAGAGTTTACAAAGTTTGGATATGAATACCAAGAAATATATTAAAGAGAGATGTACTAAATATAGAGTTGCCATCCACAAAGCTATGTAGACAGTGGAGCTGACTTTAAATGAAATCAGGTAATGGAAAATTGAAATTAGGTAAAACCTAGAAGTAGAAATTGGGTGGGTAATTTCAGAATAATGAGAATGAATGAAAGTCACAATGGGATGGTGTACATTACCTTTTCGAAAGATGTAAAGAATATGTAAAAACTGCCTTAGTGGATGACAACCTTGACAGTTGGTCATACTGTTGAATAGGTGATGATCATAATTGCCATGAGGATGGAGTATTTGTAGTGGCATGTAGCGATTGCCCTCTAAATTCAGGCTAGAGTACCTGAGTGTGCATAACAGTCTAAGGATGTTCTGCAATATACATCAAGATGCATAGTAACTAACATGTGAATAGACGAGCATGAGAATAACTTATCTTAAGGAGAAAAATATATACATACACAAACACAGCAGTAACATGTGAGTCTATTAGGTAGACCAGTAAATTGTCAGTATTGAACAGTCCACATGAAATAGTGGAATTATAACAAGGAACATATGTTGAACAGTGGTAACAATAGGAGAGGATAACGATTACCCTCCTCTTCCTTAACAAAGTGTCCTAATTAGAGTTCACCGGTAAGGGGCATGTCTCACATGTTCCTTGTTATAATTCCACTATTTCATGTGGACTGTTCAATACTGACAATTTACTGGTCTACCTAATAGACTCACATGTTACTGCTGTGTTTGTGTATGTATATATTTTTCTCCTTAAGATAAGTTATTCTCATGCTCGTCTATTCACATGTTAGTTACTATGCATCTTGATGTATATTGCAGAACATCCTTAGACTGTTATGCACACTCAGGTACTCTAGCCTGAATTTAGAGGGCAATCGCTACATGCCACTACAAATACTCCATCCTCATGGCAATTATGATCATCACCTATTCAACAGTATGACCAACTGTCAAGGTTGTCATCCACTAAGGCAGTTTTTACATATTCTTTACATCTTTCGAAAAGGTAATGTACACCATCCCATTGTGACTTTCATTCATTCTCATTATTCTGAAATTACCCACCCAATTTCTACTTCTAGGTTTTACCTAATTTCAATTTTCCATTACCTGATTTCATTTAAAGTCAGCTCCACTGTCTACATAGCTTTGTGGATGGCAACTCTATATTTAGTACATCTCTCTTTAATATATTTCTTGGTATTCATATCCAAACTTTGTAAACTCTGTGCCTTATCATCCAATCATTCTTGTGGATGTGATTTTGTTTTCATGTATAATTGTGCTTTTACTGTGTTTTACCTGTTTGAATTTGCTACTACAATTTTACTTATGGTACTTAATGTACACTTAATTCAACCCAACACCATTCAGGTTAGTGGGTACACACATAGGGACTCTCTGCCCAATGTAACATATCAATCACTTTTGTATGTGCTCACCATTATGTCGACATCAACACTGTATTCCTTCACCATTCAATGGTGTTACTTTTTATACTGTACATTCCCTACTCTATTCTTAAGTTACTATACTTTGAAGTCATTGTTGGAAATATCTCATTACAACACTGTTATTGTGTGGCCATATTGTAATAAAACCTGTTACTTTGAAATTTTGAAATCTAATGAGTCTGTTTATTCAGAACACCATCTACTCAACACCAACAACAATTCTCAATCCCAAAAATATGACAATTTAGTTGTCAATCTCTCTGATCAAACTCTCACTGATGATCAGATCAAGCTCCTCTCAAGGGGTTTGAAATTCTGCCCCAATCCTGGGGAGCCAGACTTCAAGGAATACAAAGATGATCTCGATAGTTTCCATTTGAGACTAAAACGACAGCTTCACTTTAGAGCTGTCTCCGATTCAGACTCTGATTCTGAACAAACCATTTTAAGACCGACACCTCAAAGGGATCCTTTGGAGCCCTTTGGAGATCAATCCTTTAAACTACCGTCTGACTGGATCCCCCCAGTTAATGCACCTTTGGAATACTTTATTCAACAAAATGAACTCACACTTAATAGGACCAAAGTCTCCAAATATTTAAAACAGAACATTACTAATGGTGAAAAACAAGCATTCAGACAACTGACCAGTAATAAAAGTATAACCATCAAACCTGCCGACAAAGGTGGGGCTGTCGTGGTCCTTAATACCACAGACTACATTAATGAAGGCCTGAGACAACTCAGTGACATTAAGTTCTATCAAGAAACAGCCACTGATCTCACTGCATAACATTCCTTGGCAGTGACAGAAAAAATCAAACAGATGTACGAGAACAAAGAGATAGATCTACACTGCCATGACTATCTCCTACATATAAAGGGTAGAACCTCTTTGTTTTATATGCTACCCAAAATTCACAAAAAAAAGGAAAATCCACCAGGTAGACCTATTGTATCAGGTAACGGGTGCCCTACAGAGAAAATATCTCAATTGGTTGATTTTTTTCTTCAACCACATGTAAAATTACTACCATCTTACATCAAGGACACTACACATTTCCTATTAAAACTTAATCAACTCGGCAATTTACCACCTAATACTATATTAGCCACCCTTGATGTGGCAAGCCTATACACCAACATCCCGAATACAGAGGGGTTGGAGGCAGCACGATTAGCCCTACACAGAATGCGGGGCAGAAGGTGCAACCCCAGCAATGAAAGTCTCACAGAACTTTTAAAGATGGTCTTAACCATGAATAACTTCGATTTTGCTGGCAGACACTACCTCCAGGTAGGGGGTACAGCAATGGGAACAAAAGTAGCCCCATCATTTGCCAACACATTTATGGGATGGTTCGAAAACATCTATTTGTATACTTATCACAAACAACCCCACCTCTGGGTGAGATTCATTGATGACATCTTTGTCATCTGGACAGAGGGTCCACAGCAATTGGACCTCTTTGTAGATTACCTCAACAACTGCCTCCCCTCCATCAAATTCGAGGCAGAGACTTCCCTGTCTTCTGTTAACTTCCTTGATGTCAAAGTCAAACTCTCACCTGAGGGTTGTTTAACCACTGGTTTATACACTAAACCCACAGATGCTCACAATTACCTGAGCTATTCTTCATGCCACCCTCCTAAATGTAGGGATAGTATACCCTACAGCCAATTCCTTCGATTACGCAGGATATGTAGTGACACTCTAGACTTCACTAATGAAGCTAGGACAATGGCTAGTCATTTCCATAGAGCCGGATACCCCAAGAAACTTTTACAAGATTCTTTCACTAAAACCTACCAATTAAACAGGGAGGAGCTTTTAGAGTACAAACAAATATATGAGAGGGAGAAGGATGAGAAAAATCTCTTTCTCATTACCACATTCCATCCAAGTGGTAATGTCCTAGACAACATCATCAAGATGAACTGGGACATGTTAGACCGGTCCAGTGCGACCCGCCCTCTATTGGAATACAAAATAACTAGAGGCTACCGAAGACCTAAGAACTGTAGAGACACTCTGATTAGAGCCATGACATCCAACCCTTGGGATGTCCAATCTGCCCCCAAAGCAAAAGACCCTACTGACAATCCTGACTTGAGGGCATGCTCTAGAAGAAATTGCAAATATTGTAACAAAATAAATACGGGGGGGAGACTACACTGCCCCATCACCGACTTAAGCTATAGTAGCATT
>OZ012688.1:24738661-24758661 GCA_963942565.1 Maea johnstoni
CTTAGTGGTCTAGTGGAGCTGATACTAACATGTTAATGTACCATTATTACGTCAGAGAGGGCCTGCCCTGATGGCTTAGTGGTCTAGTGGAGCTGATACTAACATGTTAATGTACCATTATCACGTCAGAGAGGGCCTGTCCTGATGGCTTAGTGGTCTAGTGGAGCTGATACTTACATGTTTATGTACTATCATTACGTCAGGGAGGGCCTGCCCTGATGGCTTAGTGGTCTAGTGGAGCTGATACTAACATGTTAATGTACTATCATTACGTCAGGGAGGGCCTGCCCTGATGGCTTAGTGGTCTAGTGGAGCTGATACTAACATGTTAATGTACCATTATTACATCAGAGAGGGCCTGCCCTGATGGCTTAGTGGTCTAGTGGAGCTGATACTAACATGTTAATGTACCATTATTACATCAGAGAGGGCCTGCCCTGATGGCTTAGTGGTCTAGTGGAGCTGATACTAACATGTTAATGTACCATTATTACATCAGAGAGGGCCTGTCCTGATGGCTTAGTGGTCTAGTGGAGCTGATACTTACATGTTTATGTACCATTATTACGTCAGAGAGGGCCTGCCCTGATGGCTTAGTGGTCTAGTGGAGCTGATACTAACATGTTTATGTACCATTATTACGTCAGAGAGGGCCTGTCGTGATGGCCTAGTGATCTAGTGGAGCTGATACTAACATGTTAATGTACCATTATTACGTCAGAGAGGGCCTGTCCTGATGGCTTAGTAGTCTAGTGGAGCTGATACTAACATGTTTATGTACCATTATTACGTCAGAGAGGGCCTGCCTTGATAGCTTAGTGGTCTAGTGGAGCTGATACTAACATGTTTATGTACTATCATTACGTCAGGGAGGGCCTGCCCTGATGGCTTAGTGGTCTAGTGGAGCTGATACTTACATGTTTATGTACTATCATTACGTCAGGGAGGGCCTGCCCTGATGGCTTAGTGGTCTAGTGGAGTTGATACTTACATGTTTGTGTACTATCATTACGTCAGAGAGGGCCTGTCCTGATGGCTAAGTGGTCTAGTGGAGCTGATACTAACATGTTAATGTACTATCATTACGTCAGGGAGGGCCTGCCCTGATGGCTTAGTGGTCTAGTGGAGCTGATACTTACATGTTTGTGTGCTATCATTACGTCAGAGAGGGCCTGTCCTGATGGCTTAGTGGTCTAGTGGAGCTGATACTAACATGTTAATGTACCATTATTACGTCAGAGAGGGCCTGTCCTGATGGCTTAGTGGTCTAGTGGAGCTGATACTAACAAGTTAATGTACTATCATTACGTCAGGGAGGGCCTGCCCTGATGGCTTAGTGGTCTAGTGGAGCTGATACTTACATGTTTGTGTACTATCATTACGTCAGAGAGGGCCTGTCCTGATGGCTTAGTGGTCTAGTGGAGCTGATACTAACATGTTTATGTACCATTATTACGTCAGAGAGGGCATGTCCTGATGGCTTAGTGGTCTAGTGGAGCTGATACTTACATGTTTATGTACCATTATTACGTCAGAGAGGGCATGTCCTGATGGCTTAGTGGTCTAGTGGAGCTGATACTTACATGTTTATGTACTATCATTATGTCAGAGAGGGCCTGCCCTGATGGCTTAGTGGTCTAGTGGAGCTGATACTTACATGTTTGTGTACTATCATTACGTCAGGGAGGGCCTTCCCTGATGGCTTAGTGGTCTAGTGGAGCTGATACTTACATGTTTATGTACTATCATTATGTCAGAGAGGGCCTGTCCTGATGGCTTAGTGGTCTAGTGGAGTTGATACTTACATGTTTGTGTACTATCATTACGTCAGGGAGGGCCTGCCCTGATGGCTTAGTGGTCTAGTGGAGCTGATACTTACATGTTTATGTACTATCATTACGTCAGAGAGGGCCTGTCCTGATGGCTTAGTGGTCTAGTGGAGTTGATACTTACATGTTTGTGTACTATCATTACGTCAGGGAGGGCCTGCCCTGATGGCTTAGTGGTCTAGTGGACCTGATACTTACATGTTTATGTACTATCATTATGTCAGAGAGGGCCTGCCCTGATGGCTTAGTGGTCTAGTGGAGCTGATACTTACATGTTATGTACTATCATTACGTCAGAGAGAGCCTGTCCTGATGGCCAAGTAGTTTAATGCACCTAATGTTAACATGTTAACATACCCTAGCTGTAATAGTAGGGGCATAGCTTATTAAAGCAGCTGACACTAACATATTAACGTACCATTAGTACAGTTAAAGAGCATTCCTGCCATGAAGGCCTTATTGTTGAATTTAGCTGATACTAACATATTAGCGTACTGAAGCTATAGTAGGAAGTGCCTGCCCTGATGGCCTAGTGGTCTAATGCAGCTTACCGGTATAGTAACATGGTAACACACCGTAACTATAGTTAAGAAGCATTCCTGCCATGAAGGCCTTACAGTCGAATGCAGCTGAAACATGTTAACGTACTGTAGCTATAGTAATATGAAAATAAAAAGATTGACCTTCAGGGATTGAGGGCCGGCTACTATGAGAGTTATCAATGAACCACGCGTATATCCAGACCACGATGGCGATTAAAGTATGCCATTTTATGAACTAGCGCAAAAATAATGATATGTGCGTTTTGCATGAGTTCTAATGGCATGTACATATGTACTAATAGGAGCGAACTTTCTCACTCCTAGCAAGGAGGTTTAGAACCCAAACAGTGATGATAGACATCGGGCAGTCAAGTTGGCAAAATCTTAACCCAAATGTTGCTGGTGGCTAATTTTCCCAATACATTTTGGGTACTCATCTGAGAGTACTAAGCAAGAGCTATCTAATGAATACCAACATGGCAGGGTGTAGAGAGTTTTATTAAAAGACCTGTTGCATCCTTGTGCTTTGGACGAAAGTAACCTCAGCATCATTGGAATTACCTAATGTAATGGTAGTCAAGGTAATACTGCAACAATCACGTCATCTTTTTCCCGTCCTTATCAGCCAATTGCCCTTACTCCGGACCTTTACTTCAAATGTGCGGTATCTGATCGTCTTTATCACACTCGTAATATCGAGATAAAGCTATCATTATTAACACATGAAAAAAGAGCTCTGAGATGTGAACACTCCCTAACGTGGAAACGTTTGCCCTGACCAATATATATAAATCTCTCTCTCTCTCTCTCTCTCTCTCTCTCTCTCTCTCTCTCTCTCTCTCTCTCTCTCTCTCTCTCTCTCTCTATATATATATATATATATATATATATATATATATATATATATATATATATATATATATATATATATATATATATATATATATATATATTATATATATATATATATATATATGCACGTGCCTGCTTACATACATATGTAAATAGTTATAAATGCCTTACCTCATTGATGCTGATCAGTTTGAGCTTGTAGACGATGGGAACGATGTAGACTACGACGAAGACGTTGGCCATGGCCGTACCCACGAAGTACCAGACGTAGGGGGAACCTCGAGTATAAGTGTCTGAGGTGATCATCAATATAATCATAGCAGACAGATTCGACATATGCAGAGAGACGAAGGTCGGGAACATCTGCAGGTTCCTACCCCCCATGAGGTAGTCAGTTGTCGTCTGCTTTTTCCTGTCTTTGATGGAGAAGTAGATACCAATCAGTAGGGAAAAGAGAAGAACCAGGAAAAAGAGGAGGATGTCCACCCAATGGATGTTTTCGGACAGCATCTTGAAAAAGTTCGTCTGCTACAACAACTTGAATCAGACGATTTTTCTTCCCGTTTTTTCTCTTGAGGCACCTGTCGCGATCAGAGAGCGAGTAGAATGTGACTGTCGTCCGTCGATGTCGGCGACAATCTGAAACGGTAAGAAGCAATGACGTGTAGGTAGAGCTGAACCGGATTAACCCTTTCTTGCCCATAGTTATTCATGCAGTGTCGTCTGCACCCCTGACACTTTTGGGAATTATTTGATGATAAAGCATTAACTTTGAAGTTATTTCAAAGAGAAGTGTTAGTTGAGATCCGATTAACATTCCTCTTTCAAATGGTTTTCTTTAAAATGCTTTTATGGGGAATATATTGATATCACCAACTTTGTCAGGTGGTTCCAGGGTTCCACATATATTTCTATAGTGGTCTGGACAGATACGACTCATGCACAGAATGCTTACATGCTTGAACAAATCTTGAATAATCGAAATAATAATTTCAATAGAAAGTTGTATATTGTTCACAGTGGGGTGGTTCTTAAACAAATGGTTTTGACATGCTGTCAATATTTACGATTTGTTTTTGGCATTATCCGCCTAATGGCTCTCTTGGCGTGAATGTGTTATGCATACACGGACTTAGTTTAACCTAAGCCGGATCAGGCTGACGTGCGGAGGCCCTTTAGAACCGCCGACCCCGGACTACTACTATTGTACTTGCCCATTTCCTGAATAGGGCAACCCCATATCACGAAGAGGACTTCCCCACAATGATTTGCTTAGGCTCCTAGTATGTGAAATTCCCGTTGACATTCGCCCTCTGGGCTGACCAAGCAGTGTAGTAATGTCAATGCTGTAGTGCTAGCTTAGATGAATAGAACATGGATTGGTCGACCACAGAACAATTACCATAAGGCCCATTATGAAGACCTGGACTAACACCATCTCGCCTATTCTAGTCTTAGTGTGATGTCACTAGGCGATTAAGACTAATCTCGTATGTGTTTACAATACAGAGGAGGTTGCTCACGCTCATGCGCAGGACGCACCTCTTGAGCGGTTCTTGTCGATAACTGGGCTGGGAGTCGTGTCCAGGCTGTCGAGCGAGATCTATCGGTTGCGTATCCGGTGATCGACATTCGTGGTGCTAGCAATGGCGCATAGAGGGCAACATATGGTTCTCCTACATCTAGTGATTGACTAAAACAGAGCTCTCTATCCACCTGGCGAAATTTGACGAAATTGACAAGCCTGACCACCTATACCTCTTTGTGCCTATGTATGTATGTATGTATGTGTGTGTGTGTGTGTGCATGTATGTATGTATAATTGTATATATATATATATATATATATATATATATATATATATATATATATATATATATATATATATATATATATATATATATATATATATATATACATATATATATATATATATATGTATGTATGTATGTATGTACGTATTTACGTGCATGAGTCTTTATTGACTGTAACATAAAGCAGACATTTATCAATTAAGAGAAAATAACTAACAATAAATTAAGATAAAGGTAGCGTGAGGCAACGCCAAGTGACGTATACAAAAAACGACGTACTGTGTCGGCAACTGAGGGAAAAACTATACATGTTTAAATAAGTGTTTTTAATAAGAAAATACTATATTGTATCTAAACCAAAATAAGGTCTAGGGACACGGCCCAAGTCAGAACGAAAAGATTGCATTATCCCATAAACATATGAAACGTTCAAATGGTGACAAGTCTAAGACAAATGCAAATTTCTTGATAAAAAGCAATACCTTAAGAAGAACGTGAATTGTAAATGTTGTTACTGTCACTATACTGAAAAATAAGCAAGTTTGATGGCACTCTCAAACTATAAATGCCAGCACTCTTCTCGGGGGTTTTCAGTTCGAAACTCATCAAACCCAACTCTAGTGCCTCCCCCTTTTGGGTTGATAGGAAACTAAACCTTGACTGAAATCAACCCAGATAAGATACCGGCAATTGAGACCGGGATACAGCTATTAAAACAGACGTGTAGCTAGACTAGGCTTCTGAGTACCGAAAAAGTTGACTTTCCGTTTTGTATTAACCAAACAGTATGGTGTAGTACCACCTGTCACCATGGTCGATAGATGGCACCACCTGGTCCTATCTCTAGAGGTTCCATACTCAAACTGAACTCTCTATTCCCTTTGTCAGATAACTGCGAACTAATTTGACCACTATGGCCACCTAGACTATTTGGTAACAGAAAAACGAGACAGAAAAATGCTTATGACAGCCTTAGATACCTATGCTAACTCGTGACAAGTTTACTACCTAACATGTTTAGCTGATCTCTGTACGTAACGGAACTGTAATAATGCGCTTGTGCAGATAATAGTTAGACCTCATGAAATAGTGTTTACTTATAAGTTGATATTTCCTTTCACTGGCTTTCAGTAGGCTGCCTGTTTGCATCATCTATGAACATGAACTATATTGAGATGTGTAAAAAATATGTCCATCAATATTGTGTATCGCAGTACCAAAAGATGAAGCTATATGTATAATAAACATCTCTTGTTTCGTGTAATGCAATACATTTTGTAAAAGGTGGAGGAATTAGAGAAATCCCTTTTTTTCATTTGGCAATTCTTTTAATGAAATAAATATTAGAGCACACAGATATCCCTACGACCACACACTTAGGGCTACCTAACTTATGTACCAAAAGTTCAAAAAGCTCGGCTAACAGATATAAAATTGATAAATGAGATGTTAAACCGGCTGAAGCTCATGTCATTTGCATTCGTCCTAGTTATTCTCCACGAACTTTGGTCATTCAGTTAAATTTACATATTTGTTAGTAATTTCTTAATGCTATGAGTATTCTCGGGGTTAGGGCAGTTAAGGTATCGCATGATAATGCGATCTTGCAGTTGGTAGACCCTGCTTACGCTGCCGCGCAGGAACACGCTTAAACTTAAATTTGGAATTTTCATTTTTGGTCAGTTTTTTTGCCAAGCATGCCGGGAACGCTCAAATCTGACTGGGATCTAAAATCAACCGGCTGGGGCCCATGTAAGAAGGTGTGGATGATAGGGAAACCAATCCGCCACTTGGTTTCAAGTCTAAGGCATCAATCTTTCATGCCCCCAGCAGGGACTCAAATTCAGACAGGGTCGAGAGACAGCTAGCAGTCATTGGCAACGCAGTAGCCCACACCGCAGGCCACGGTCAAGTTCAGTGGAGGGTATCGGGGCGAACCACCGACACACCATCTACCAAAAATTTCCATTCCCCTCGCGCTCCCGATCTGATGACACATCGAGAGTGACGGGAAAGCGCAACAATCATTGATTGTGCTTACCCTACCTAAGCCAATGATCCTAGTTATATAGGTAGATTGGAGTTCAGTAATGTGCTTAGAGTAGTTGACCAAATTTTAACTTTTCCAAGTTATTTGATTGAATAAAACTGTTCAACTTTAACTTTATCGAAATTGTAAATACTAGTAGTTTAGAATATTCCTATTGAAAGAAATATTCATAATTTTGTCACATTGTCGAATTAGGTACCTTTTACACCTCTGTGGGTGTATTTGTTCTTGTTTTATCGCCGCTCATGGCTATTAATAGAACACAGTTCCGCATTTGTCATTCGTCGACCGTGATTGGGTCACATTTTCGAAAATGATTTACTTTGCGTATGCCACGATATAAAAACACATTTGAAGTTAGTTAGTGGTATACTATTTTTATCTATCTATTAAAGTGTCGATAACTGTTGTAATGTAATACTTTTGTTGGGAAATGTAAAGAGCTGGTTCTTCATCTCATTTCAAGCATAACTAAAATGACTGGAGAAGAGCCAGCAGGAACCACAGACTTCTCCTGAAAATGTGTTTTTAATATAGAGGGTAAATATTCTAAATTGTTTACGATTTTCATAGAATTATAGTTGAACACTTTAGTTTGATCAATTAACTTGCAAAGGTGAAAATCGGTTAATACGTTACGCAGATTAATGTGTTGCAATGATGGTTACAAATTAGCATTACTGCTGGGAGATTAGCCCGAGTGCGTTCGTTCGTTCGCCACCCCCTAGCCTGGTGGACAGGCTGACTAAGATTCAACTACATGTCTTGGAAGGCGTACTGTCTATCACAAATAATAGACGGCAGTACAATTGTCTGTAACTGCCATTGCTAATAGCAGATTTTAGCTCAAGTGTGCCTTCATGAATTACTTAGAAATAAACCTAAAGACTTTAAGTAAAATATATTTAAGTTAAATCAGTGAGACTGGGGAAAGAGCCGGGTAACATAGATTTGTAGCAAGTCTACTCCCCGACCCGATCTGTACTCAGGTCGGGGCGCATGGTTGAAGAGAATGCTCATGAGTGCAATAGGCAGGTTGGTAAATTACTCCTGCTTTCGGGACTAAGTCTCCCTCATCGGCAGAGTAAGCAAAATCAACGAATTGCTAAATCTCAATTCGTATGGTATGATGCTTCCGAGTCATGAACAAATATATCTGTGTTTCGTGCACTACCCTTACCCTCGAGAATACTCTTATCTTAAGGTAGAACCCTACTCGATACGCGGGTTATTTTTAAAACTTGAATATCTGAAAACTGAGTTTAATGAAGACAACGGCACTTATGCTATTGTAAAGGTTACATCTCATAGTTGCCGAATAATGGTAAACTGACTATTTTGAGGTAATGCGGCACCCTTAAAGAACATATCTGGATGTGTTTCGTTTTTTGGTAAAATGTCAAGAAAATGAGAGTTTACCATACGATTATTCATGTCTTTGGTAAGGTGCAAGGTCCTACCTCAAAAGGGGATTTGCACGATGAGTATTTTAAAAACATTTTTGAATGTTCACATAAGCCTCAAAATTACTAACAGCATGTGGCTTACATAGTAAATGCTGATTTTCTGGTCCTGTCAGAATTCAAGGTACCTGTGACATGACCTTGCACCTAGAGGGGGTTCATATGTGTTTTATTCTAAAATACTGGCTTCGAAGACCGTATTGTTATTCACTTCCAGCCAAAAAATGAGATGAAAATTAGGGTCAAAATGGTCTAGGCCGAATGAATCTGCATGGTTAACCATTATGCTGCTGGTGACTAATTTCGCCAATACAAAATGATGCAATAAACCTGAAAAATGACTGAAACCCTGGCAAAGGGGTACTTATCTGAAAGTACTCAGTAAGGGCTATCCGATGTATACCAGCATGACAGGGTTTAGATGGTTTTCAAAAATCGTTGCGTCCTCTCGCTTTGGACGAAAGTAGTCTCAGCATTGGAAGGGTTAAAGCAGACAGCCATGTCGTCCGGGGCCAATTTAACACGAAAGGCCCAAAGGGGCCCGCCCTATTTGTGCTAGTGACAGTACCACAAAAGAAAGTTGCTAGGTCGAGGTTCGTGGGGAGTGAACACCGCTCATGTGTAATATTTTGTTTTGATATCCATTCTTAGGGGCCAGCCAAGGACACCACCTAGTGGTGATAATCTTGGTGTTCTAGACTATCACCCTAAACAATTGCAAACAAGTATGTAGATGATAATGAATGACCAAAGTTTACGGGGAATGTCGTTCACCAGGATAGATCTAACAAGGACGAATGCAAATACTATACTTCAACATAAAATAGTTTTGAGTACAATCAATTATGCGTCCTTTCATAAACGGACACTGCCCCCATCTTTTCATTACGGCCGGCTTATTCCTCAACAGTATATCTGTTTGGCAAGGTTTTGAACTATTGATACATAGGTTAATTAGCCCTAAATGTGTGGTTGCGGGTTTATCTGGGTGCTCTGATATTTTGCCGCACAAAAATTAGTTTTGACATGATATGATTATAGACTCAATCATAAGTGACACCACAAACAGACACCCCTCTCCTATTCTCTTTTGCCAATTGAATGAAATAAAATGCATATGACGGAATTGCATGGCTGACATTTAGTGTGTTTTTTCATTATAAAATACAATGTTCATAATTATTTTTTCCAATATTCGTAATTACATGTATATTCATAATTATTTTTCAATATTGAAGAATGATTATGAATATTGATAAAGCATTTAGGAACTTTGGAAATCCATGATTATTTTCCAATATCCGTAAATCATTCCCAATATTCATAAATTGTTTTTTAATTTTCATAATTGCTTTTTCAATATTCATAAATACCTTTAATTATGATGATTAAAAATATATTACGAATATTGGAAAATGAATTGTGAAGATTGAAAATTTGTTCATGAATACTGAAAAAACATTTATGAATATCTCTAATCTTCGAAAAATAATTTCCAATATTCATAATACATTTTCCAATAGTATGGGTATTTCGTGTGTACCTGAAGGCATCCTGGTCAGACCGAGGGCCATGCAGAGTCATTAAGGTTTTTATGAATGCTCCCCTGAATAAGTAGTACTAGTATCTGAGAGTAGGGGATATATTTCTCTGCTAGTATGTACATGTAGTGATAGTATCTTGTGGTTCATATCGTAAATTTAGACTCACAAATAAAACTAAACAGGTTTTTTTTTACATTTTTTTAATTTCTGCTTATTTTCATTTTCCATTTATGAGGACTTGTGAAATGAATAATGTAATATGGCATTTACTCATTTATCACGTTTGAATCAGACATATATTCAGATTCTTGGAAGGTTTCTGTCTCTAAAACTTTTTTCTTCCGAGACAAAACTTTGAAAATGTTTCGGAAAATGCTTCATATTCTAGCTACCAACATAGCGATAATTCGAGCTTAATTCTAACATTGGAAACATATTTATACTGTCTAAGCATGAGATTGGGATGTAAGAAAAGGGTATCTACATGTATATAAATTGTCTGAGACCAATATCTGAAAAATAGGAAATGATTAAATCATGACAATGCTTGACCTATGAAACCTTGGGACTAGTTGGGAGGCTGAGCATTTTGGGATTTAATGACCGGTCTTACTCTACACATTTTGTTCACTGATTAATGACAAATCTATGCAAGAAACAGCAATGGCTTGTGAGCTAAAGTCTTTGGATCTTCGATGCTTTCAGTGGGTATTGTAAACAAGGGGCAAGACATTTCATCCAGTTGTCATAGAACACACCATAATGTTATATTCATTTCACTTTATAATTTTCCAGGCTAGAAATTGAACTTAATTAATACCACATTTAATTATCGTGTCGACTTGAACACTCATTTTTGCCCCTCATATTATAAGTGACCAACGACCCAGCTGGAAACCCATGATGCCTTGCATCAACCATCGATACTTGTGTCCTCATCTATATCATATAAACAATGTGCTGCGATGGGTTTTCAGAGAATACCGACACGTCCGCGCACATGCGGAAGTGCCTTGAAGTTCAAGGTCAGATTCAGTAAATACCAGTCCCTAGTTACGGTTAGTTTCCAGCCTATCTTAGTTCCCGGTGTGAAAAGTCATGGGGTCTGTACCACGAAGGCTCAGTTAATGCATACGAGAGAATTGAAGAAGAATGCGGTAGGAAATAGGTGTGAAAGCTTGACAATTCAACATTACTGCAATCTTCATCGAAATTCTTCCATGAGTGTCTGAGGCCTGTTCACTAATGCCTCCGAGTCCCAGGCCTTATTCAGATGTCACCGCTTATGGAGAGATGACACTGCGGTATGCTAACGTGGGGAGTTATGGATACTCCATAGCTAACCCTAGTTCAATACTATTGTACCTCACTAGATGCAACGATATCTTATTGTTGATGTTCTGTTTTGCACATGTAAGGTTCAATGCCATCCTCCGATTTTATGTCAGCAGAGATGGTTTAGCATAAAACACATTAAGGTGCTTCAGTAGGGGCTTGAAGAGTGTTAACCGACTTCCCTAGAATACAGCCTGTATCAGGCTGTATGCCCATCATATGAGAGGGTCTATATAATTCATAGGTGCAGAGCACGAAGACACCCAACCTGCATGAAAACCATAACATTAAACTGCTGGATAGTGCAAAACAAACGAAAATATTGATCAAAATAAAGGGAAAATTACAACATCCAAACGTTTAGATTTGACGACCAAATTATGCAACAGTAAGGTTTTTGAAATCCAATGTGGGTTTGTTTGTAATCATACCCACAGGCATACCGCAAAATAAACTCATATCATGCTGCCAACTCTAAACAGTTCATGCCTGAAGTGACCAAGTGTAGTATAATCACTGATTCGGTCGCCATTTGCATTACCTGCACTGTCGTACGACACGCTACATCACTCCATACTCGAGTAAACGAATGCCTCACTATTCACTATTGTGGTATGCCTGTGCACAGTGATGTAACATACATCATACGTCAATAAAACTGGAATTTCGAGTTGTTGTTTATCTTAAATTTCCAAAACAGCACACGTGTGTATTAGGTTGGTGCTGCCATCTAGTGTTTCCACTGTCAGTCACTTGCGTTCGTTTTATGCAACAGTAAACCAAATGTTGTTTGACTATTAGACTCCAGGTTGTTTGACATTGCGAGTGACCTACTAGTATTTGCTTAGGATGCGCACACAACGGATCATTTCTCCTGAATCTCTCTTCTCGTATTTGATTTTTAACCACTCCAAATTATTTGATGCAGTAGATTTCAATGTTTAAAAAATTAGAATGACAATATTATTATTATATGTGACCCAAAATAAACTTAGGTTCGGCCGTACAATAATAGGGCTTGGAAAAGAAATATTATTTCATTTATCTACGGTTCTTATACAGTTGTAATTAATTTCTACCAACAGTTCTCTTTTGAATATTTTTACAATTGCTCTGATCACAAGGTTATAAGCAGGTCAGTGTTCAGGCTCACTGGCATGAATGTGTTGAAAAAACGCGCCCTGGCTTACAAGTGGAATGTCTGCGGTCGAGACGGCTGGACTTCGTCTGCGGCCAATTGAAAAGAGATCGTGGCCCCCCGTGTACTGAAGCACCTTAACGGAAACGAAGTTCGGCTTCTTGGTCATAAAGGTGGCATTAGTTAACATATGATATGCCTTCATCCGGCAAATATTCTGAATCTTTAATCATAGATGCAATACATGCTACTTGGGTTAATTGATTCCGTATCTCGAATAAAGCGCGTGTTGAGCAACTCCACCTGGCGGAAATGGTCATTTCTATATAAGATTCAATTCTGTGGGAGGCCGAGAAGGTTAAGTGGGTGACTTCAATAAATTGTCAGGAAGTTCTACATAGTGTGGGTAAAAAACAAGCTGAGGCCCTAAAATACCTTTAAAACAAATTATGGGGCCGAACCCTATGTTAAAGCTGTTTTACCCAGAGCACAACGTAGGACTCTAGCCCCATCCAGAGCTGGGGTGCACCTCTTGCACTGGAAACAAGCCGCTATCAGGGTTTGTCAGTGCGGGAGAGGATTTGTTTTCACTGCAAGTATCTTAATCCTTATGCTGCTGGTGGCTAAAAAAGTAAAATAATGGCTGAAACACTGGCACATGGGTACTCACATGAGAGTACTCAGCAAGAGCTATCCAATAAATACCAACATGACAAGGTTTAGATGATTTTCAAAGATCTTTGTGTCATTGTGCTTTGAACAAATGTAGCCTCAGCATTGGAAGGGTTAATGGAAAAAATGTTGAAGACGAAAAACATGTAATTCGTGCCTGCCCTCTAAACAATGCACAGAAATTACACGATTAGATGAGTCAATCCAAGGGTTTTCTTATTTGTCAGAGGAGCAGAAATTCAAAATGATACAAAGTGATGCTAATAATGTCAAGCAATGTACAAGCTTCCTTAAAGCCATCCTCGAGATTAGACGATCTGAATTGTTTAAATCACAGGGACATTGAATGTGTCTTATAAACTTTTTAAATATTCTTAAAATGGTTAATGAATGAACATCTCTGAGATGTGTGCTAATAGTTTGTTTTAAGGTGATAGGCTAGTACACCAAGATTATCACCTCTAGGTGGTGTTCTTGGCTGGCCCCTAAGAATGGATATCAAAACAAAATTTTACACATGAGTAGTGATCAGTCGCCACGAATCTCGACCTGGCAACTTTCTATTGTGGTACGGTCAAGAGAACAAAAGGAGGGGACCTTTGAGCCTTCTTTGTTAAATTGGTCCCAATTGGCATGACTGTCTGCTCTGACCATGCAGATTCCTTCGGGCTAGACCATTTTGACCAAAAGTTTCATTTCATTTTTTGGCTAAAAGTGAATAACGATACAGTCTTCGAAGCCAGTATTTTAGAATATGACAGATATGAACTCCCTCCAGGTGCAAGGGCATGTCTCAGGTATGTTGAATTCTGACAGGACCTGAAAATCAGCATTAACCATGTAATTCACGCGCTGTTAGTAATTTTGAGGGTTATGGGAACATTCAAAAATGTTTTATAAAATACTCATCGTGCAGATCCCCTGTTGAGGTAGGACCTTGCACCTAACAAAAAACATAAATTTGCATACGGTAGACTCTCATTTTCAAGTAAAGGGTGAGTCTTGACATTTTGCCAAAAAACGAAACACATCCAGATATGTTCTTTAAAGGTGCCACATTACCTCAAAATACCCACTTACTGATAAGTTTACCATTATTCCGCAACTATGAGATGTAACCTTTACATTAGCATAAGTGCCATTGTCTTAACTAAACTCAGTTTTCAGATATTCAAGTTTTAAAAATGACCCGTGTATCAAATAGGGTTCTACCATAGGGTAGAACCCTACTAAGTGACTATTTTGAGGTAATGCGGTACCCTTAAAGAACATATCTGGTTTTGTTGTTTTTTTGTTGTTGTTTTTTGGAACTTTTTTTATTTTCCTGCGTGCTGGGCAATCACGGCTATGCCAAACATCCTAAAATGTTGTTATACCACAGGGGGGTAAGGAATGATAATATTATTATCTTTCCACAATGATTTCAGGCTTGTTAAGACATTCAACCAGAATGAATTAAAAGTTGTCTCAAGTAATCTTTCAATGTAATCCATTCCAAATTTGAATAGCCCGTCAAATTCAAATGTCTGAGGAACAATAATCCACTTAGAATTTGTGGTGATATATCTTCTCAACCAAAATATCTTTAAAGCCGCATCAAATTTCCTTAGGTTATGAAGTTTGAGACCTCCATCTGTGGTGTTTGCCTCTACAATTTCTCTTTAGGTGGTTTGTTACCCCATAAACATGAGAAAAACAGTTGGTTCAGCTGGGGCAGTGCAGCATCTGATGGGGTAGGAAGGGACAGGAGTATATGTGTTATTTTGGACATCAAAAGTGAACTTGTTATCACAACTTTGCCATATGGAGTCAAGGCCCTGGAGTTCCACACAGACAATTTTATTTGTATGTTGTCATCAGTTATTGACTCCAAACTGTCAATCTTATACTTGATACCAAGCACCTCAAATTCAGATGTCCATTTAAGGCCAAATTTACCTTCCCATGATATACTCCTGCCCCTTAAAGCCCCAATTTTTATAACACGTGTCTTGTCTCTATTTATAGCAAGACCAAATATCTTCCTAAACCATTCCAGTACACGCATGACACCACACAGACTCTCTCTGTCTCCACCCAAATAGATGGTTGTGTCATCCGCATACTGGGATAGCTTGACCTCCTTGTCATACAGTTCAATACCTTTAATATCTATTTTTTCCCTTATTACATGAGATAGTATCTCGGCACAAACACATATGGGGATATGGGGTCCCCTTGACGACAGCCCCTAGACAATAATATGTTGTCGGAACATATCTTGATGTGTTTCGTTTTTTGGCAAAATGTCAAGATTTACCCTTTACTTGAAAATAAGAGTCTACCATATGGTTAGTCATGTCTTTGGTAAGGTGCAAGGTCCTACCTCAACAGGGGATTTGCACGATGAGTATTTTAAAAACATTTTTGAATGTTCCCATAAGCCTCAAAATTACTAACAGCACGTGGTTTACATAGTAAATGCTGATTTGCAGGTCCTATCAGAATTCAAGGTACCTGTGACATGACCTTGCACCCAGAGTTTTTCGGAACTAAGGTTAGATGCCATGTGTCGGCAGTAGAATGGGTGTAGTAGGGGGGGGGGGGGAGGTTGACTGTAACGTGTTCGTGTTCGGCGTTCATTTACACTACAGGTCTGTAGTGTAAATGGACGCCGCTATAGCTACGCGTCGCCACCGTCGCGTTCTATAATTAGCTTCCAATTACTTATGACGTCATCAAAACTGTAAAATCGCTAATTTCACTGATTTAAAAAAGGTTATTTAATTTCCTAAAAGTGTATTCTTAGTACAATTAGTCCATTGAATGTATCCATGCTGTTTGACCAAAACAGAGTGGACGCTATCATACATAACTGGAAGAACCAAGTTTTCTCTAATGAAACAATCCAAGGCGTTCCACAAAGGCATTCAACGTGTTTGAAGCCGCCTATCGGCGGGTTCCGGAACCTCGCGTCTAGCGGGGGTTCATATCTGTCATATTCTAAAATACTGGCTTCGGAGACTATATCGTTATTCACTTTCAGCCAAAAAATGAGATGACAATTTTGGTCAAAATGGTCTAGCATGGTTAAAGCAGACAGCCATGTCGTTTGGGACCAATTTAGCACGGAAGGCCTATAGGGACCCGCCCTTTGTTCTCTTGACCGTACCACAAAAGACAGTTGCTAGGTCGAGGTTTGTGGGGAGTGAACACCGCTCATGTGTAATACAGTATTTTGTTTTGATATCCATTCTTAGGGGCCAGCCAAGGACACCACCTAGTGGTGATAATCTTGGTGTACTAGACTATCACCTTAATGTCTCGCATAACTCTTTTTAGAGTGGTCAGTATATTGAACATGCATATTTCTTACTTGTGTTTAATATGTTTATCCATACTGAGTGAGACTTTTAATAAAGCTGATATAATTGTAATCATTATTATTATTATCATTTTAGTATTATCATTATTATTATTATCATCATCATCATCATCATCATTATTATTATTATTATTATTATTATTATCATTATTGTCATTATTGTTGTATCTGCGTTAGGCCAAGTTCCAAATTAAAGGTCATTCCGTTAATATTTCAGGCTTTTACAAAAAAACATTATGGTGCACATTTACAACATATTCAACTCGATCCAAACTAGCTCTCCTACTATGCAATATCACGGAATTCAGTAAAAAAAAAAAAGGGTGCTCGGAGTTCGGTACTGAACTAGGGTAACCCCCCGTGTGGCAATTGTATGAACTTAACAGTCAACAGTAGGCCACATCATATATCCTAACGTTAGGAGCATCAATCTGTATATTTTTTGTTGTTTGTTTGGGATCCGCAACCGCATTTTTCCCGCGGGGTCAACTCCCAAAGGAGGACCTACGGAGACCACCCTCGACCACCCAGGCCACTCGTCACCCCCGGGCCTTGTGTCAGTGTCTGTTCCCTCTCCCCCCATACTTTTGTCTTGAATGCCTCCTGCATCCGGTCTGTACCCTCCCCTGTCCTCCTGTCCTATACATATACCCTATCGAGTCTCTGGTCTGTATCCCTGTCCTACACATATATTCAAACCCCACAGGAAAGAACCCCTCAACATATTTCAAACCCCACAAACAAACGGTGTTAATTCAATATCTCAATAAACGGAACAATTAAAACATCAGTGAACCTTTATCTCGTCTCCCCTCCTGTATCCTCCGTGCCTACCTGTTCGGTGCTCCTCCCTTACCCCATCGACTTTCTTCCCCTTTGCCATTTAGTCCAAATCAGCAAATGTGTTAGACAACGATAACAAACATATATGTAGACAGGCACACCCCTATCGTTTCTCCCCTTCTCTCTTCTTCATCATCTTCCTCACACCATCTCCCACTGTTCTAGCCAGTACCTCTGATGTCTCCCCAACTAAACCCACTATTTCCTTTAGTTGTTCTCCCTCTTCATTGCCCCCCCAAACTTCCCATCTCTCTTCTCCCCATATTCGCCTTACCTTCCCCAACATTCTATTCCTTTCTATTCTGTATGCTTGGCATTTAAGCACTAAATGTTGTTCGTTTTCGATCTCCCCTTCTGTACATTTCTGGCAAGTTTTATCTTGCACTGTCCTGCCTGTCCTATTCCTCAGACCTAGTGATCCTGCTCTGATGTTGAAAACCGTTCTGCCTTCTTCTCTGTCTAACCACTCCTCAAATTGCTTTTCTTCCTTACTTCTGTATTTTTCTAACGTACTCTTATTTCCCATCCCCTCTTGCCACTTTCGCCTATCCCTTTCCGTTACTGCTGACTTCACTTCCATTTTCCATGTGCTTTGGCCTAACCGTAACCTTTCTCCCTCCAGCCCCACCTCCTCAGTCATTGCATTTATTTTGCCCATCCATGGTAGTCCTTTTTCCTCCGCCATGTTCCATGCCTGCCTAGCCCACCTCTCCCGCTCAAGCGATGCTACCCTGCCTGCAAATACCAACTTCTTCTCCATTATCCTATTTTCTAGGCTAATCCAACCTAAATCACCATAAATTGCCTCATACCCCGTCCCTTTTTCACCCCCTATAGCCCACCTTCCTACTTGTCTCTCAATTGTCTCTAGTTTATGCTTGTCACTTTCTGCCATGTCGAAAACCTCCGCTCCATATAAGATGCTTGGGATAGCCAGAGCCTCCCACAGTTTAGTCACTACTCCTGCCCTTTGGTATGTATCTGCCGTTACGTTTTTTATCACCCCCTTTAACCTCTTTGCTTTCTTGATCGCATTTTTGATATGCTTTTTGAACATACCCTTTACTCCTGAGAACCAGATTCCTAAGTACTTGTATTCTTCCTGCTCTTTTATCTCTAGACAGTAGACATCCCCTTCCTGTACCTGCCCCTCTCCCACTAGCCATCTTTTGTCTTTGCTACTCATCTTCCCTATGTTTATATAACAGTAAAAAGGTCTATCCTAGTAGCTAGGCAGAGAGACTACACTTATCGGGTTTGTTTATTTGGGTCAATTACGGACTGAGTACAATTAGAACAACGAGACATTGATTACGTTATGAGGTTAGATAAAATAAGTGGGAACTTCCTAGCAGCGTTACATAACGTAATATATCTTGGTAACAATACGCGATACGCAAGTTGAGTTTTGCTTTCGGCCATGTCTTGAGAAAAAAAACATTTGCCTTCGATGAACGCAAACTGACACTTCATCCCACAACCCTGAACGTAGCCTGGGCCGACTCTAATACTAATTATAAACATCAGGGTATGAACATCCGGTTACCCTGAACGTACATTTCCAAAAAGAGTAATCATTGAAAGCTGCTGGAAGAGGAATTGAACCACTAATTCGGAACAGTAGATTACTGATAATTATCTCAACAGATTGATCTGCTTTCAAGATATTTCATTCGATACGCATCAAATGAAACGTACGCTCTTCAAATGTGAATTGGACAGGTATTGACAATCCAGTGCACTCTGTCAACTTCATGCCCCAGAGACTGCCCATGGAATTTTCCATGGATTGCCGAAATGTTCGTACTAACATAATCCTAAAGCTAACGTTACACAGTTATGGAGCTCTACCACTTAACTTAACACAACCCTGGAAACTATATATACACTGACCTGACTTGATCTGCAATCGTTGGCCTTGGTGGTCGAAGGAAGGCGGCAGATGACAGTCCGTTGGGGGTGAGCTCAGTCAATGAATAAGATTTGTCAGTCGACTCGTCCGCTCGTGAAATAACAATGACTTAAGGTGGCTCCACACATCGTGACCAACAGCGGTGCCGAGCCTCCTGACTCAATTGATGATTAATAGTGTACATAACATTTTAATTGAACCTTATATCTTTCTACTCTTTTGTTTTATGTCATCATTTTTAGTTAATTTACATATTTGTCATGACTATGGAAAAATAAAAATTCTGTTGCACATGCGTGCGATTTGAAATTTAAAAGAGGCCCCTGACTTTGCAGTCTTAGCTTTACGGTTTGTTGTAATAATGCAGTCGGCTGACACAGCATTTACGATATCCGTATATTTCCAATCTTTGCTATTTCATTCTTATCCTAATCGACAGCGGTGCTAATAACCTAAGAGTATTTGCAGTCTTTGGGATTTTATATTTGTAATAATATAAGAGACAACGATTTCATTCTTTGCTATTTGCTCTTATTATCGACACCCTCCAAAAGAATTTTGAACTTCCTAAATATTTTCCTTAATTTATATGTTGCATATATCAGTAGTCAACACAGCCAGGCTTATATGTAGCCTCTTTTT
>OZ012688.1:24768661-24778657 GCA_963942565.1 Maea johnstoni
TTATTCCAAATTCCACCAACCACAGCAGCTCCAATATCATGTGATGTATGACCAATTGTGATATATTACTAGTACACAAATATGGCACTTGGGTGAGTGCAATATCAATTTTTCAGAGTGCGATAAAAATTGATATTGCACGAAACAAAAGTGCCATATTTGTTTTATCATATACCTACTGCTCATTAGAATTAGATAATTTACTATTATGTTTTTCCACTTCCAGGTTTTATCACAAACACTTTAAGCTGTAATATATTCTTGTGTTAATTCAGTAATATAGCAATCAAAATACTATAAATACCTGAAAAAGTCACATGCATTAGTTTCAGAAATTATATGATTTATTTATTTAATTTGAAAACATGTTTTGTCTTCAATGAAGGTAATATAGTTTGTATTTTTGCAAGAGTCTATTCCTAATCAGGATTTTAAAAGAAGCCCAAACTCCTCTGAGTTCCTTGTCTCAATTCACTTCTGTTGGGTTCCTTTTCAAGAGTTCAAGTTCAGAATTGAGCACATGAACCTGACAGCTGAGTCCGAAGGTTGGAAAGTAATATTGTACCCTAATATCAATTTTGTAAAGGGGTCAGGTGACCATGATCTGACCAATCACAGCGGAGAATGTGCAGTAGGCATAAAATAATAATCCATGCGTGCGTGGCGTGTGCATAATAAGTGACAACTTTATACGCTACTCTTCAATTTAGAATTTCGTTTATCGTCCTATTTACTATCACATTCAGGCTACGTCTTAACTGGCAAGTCGTTAATAGTGAGGCGACCAGAGTATCTTGTAGAAAACCATCGCCTAACCCTAACGTTTTGGTAATTTTTCTCACATGTCTCGAACTACATGACATCAAAAGGACATCTGAAAATCTTTTTAGAAGTTGTTTTTAACTCAACAGTAACATCAGTTTTCTGTCGATTGTTTCTCAAAATATTGCTTTGTTGTTGAGACCTTCTCTGTGAAGGGTACATTTGAAATGGCTGTAGGTAAATGCAGCAAAATTCATCTCTGCTCTTATAACAACTCTTTTACTACAAAATTTCAAATTGTATAAATCTAGCTTTTTATAACATGTCATGATGTCCAACTGTGATATTAGGAATTTCATTAATTGTCATTTTTGCTGCCATATTGAGGCTAAAGTATAACTGGCCAGTTCTGAATGGTGATGGAATCTACCGATAACCCCCAAGTCACTGGATACTTCATCACATGTCTCGGGCCTGAGTCGAACCTGGTAGGGCCTGCCCTGATAGCTGAGTGGTCTAACCCGTTGCCGATTACTGCTTGCTGTCTCTCACCACTGCCCAGGATTGAATCTCGCCCGGGGAATGTGAGAAAGTTGCCGATGACCTGGAACAGTGTTTTATGTGCTGCATATACAAGTTTCCACCACTTACAACTATATAGTCGCGAGACGGCCGAAATATGGCCGAAAAAGTGACGAATATGAAACTAAAACACATCCTAATTCGATACTGGGAAGCGGTGGGAGACGAGCCAGGCCTTAGACCCTCGAATATGAGGGCAGGTTCTGACCACAGAACTGCCCGATATGAGCTTAGATGACCAAACATGTTAGTTCAAGATATGAGGGTGTCGGGTATGCTCACCGTGCACTTAGAAACAAAAAACCTTTTTGTGACACAGGGGTGCTTGTTTATACTGGCCGCTACCAGTCGTCTGCCACCCACAAGTGCCGTTCTTGTGGACATAATTAGGCGCGTGTGAAATGTACATACGTAGTGCTACAGTGTGATCCTCACACGAGGTGGTATGTCAAGCATGCAATGGTCACCACTAGATACTGAATAGCTTCTTGTAGAGTATAGAATTCGCAGGGATCGAATAATGATTCACGTTGCACGACTCCATAGGACGTATTTCCATTTCCAAACAATCCCTTCCCCCATTTGAACCTCTCATCCTAGGAAGTTGAATGAAATGGCTGAGAGTAGCCGTTTGTGACACGTGAGGATCATTCATGACTTGTCAGTATAACCATTGTTGGAATGGTCGGTGTAGTAGCCTGAGCAAAGTCTTTATCAACGCCTTTTTGCTGTAGTAAGACAAATCTCGACTGACCATAGTTAATGGCAGAGGTAACCAGAGTACGTATACCTACTGCAACACCATTAACCTATCCAAAACCACTTGGCTCTGTTGAGGAACTACCTCTCCCTTTTCAATGTATTTCCAATTGAGTTTTCCGTCACTGTGGGGCCAAATGGGCCCAAATTGTGAAGTTGAGAGCATATGTGGGCATATCTTTGTAAGACATTTTCATATTCTCATCATTTTTGACCACATGATAGCCAGTGGGGATAAAAAAATTGATAAACCCAAATGACCTTGATTGACCTTGGATGACCTTGAAATGGCATAAGAAAACATTTTTTTCTCAGCATATCCCTCTTTCAATCACATTTTCTGCCCAAAATTGTCTGAAAATGAAAAATCTGCTCTCATACGATTTTGAGCAAGGCACTATAGAATACATTGACAAAAGAATCGGTGCAAAAAGTACAAAAATGAATTTTTTTTGTGAAGATCGAAATTAACATATGCATTTTCTCTTCTACTGCCAGACATGTAAGCCCTACCAAGATGACAATCACATAACTAATTAGAGCTAAAAGTGCAGATATCATTTAAAAAAAGACTATGCCGATATCTGCTTCCGTTGCAAAGATATGTCCAATTTTCGAAATCCAAGATGGCCGACGAGGGCGGCCATCTTGGATTTTTGAGGTCAAAGGTCATCGCAGATTTCGAAAATAGGACATAACTTTGCGATGAAAGCAGATATTGGGGTGATCTTTTTTTTTAAATGATATCTTCTCCTTGAGCCCAACCTGATAATGTCGGTTTGGTATTGGTAGGGGTGCTGGTTATGGCGCGAGAAAAGCAAATATATATTTTCATATCATACTTCATAAAAAAATTCAAAAGTTGCTTTTTCTGAACAGAGTAATTTCGATTTTTGTATTATTAGGGGGCACTAACTTGGACCAAAAATCAGATATGTTGAAAATACAGAGTTAAAGGTCATTTCAAGGTCATTAGAGGTCATATCAATGTCATTTTAATTTTTCAAATGTTTCGTAATTCTGCAAGCTATTTGGTGGCCAGATTTCATAGATTTTTGGTCATGCACTCCAGAGATACAGGGCCACTTCACAATTTGGGCCCATTTGGCCCCATAGTGGTCTCTTTTTATTTTTAGATCAACTCTTCCCCAGCCAGTTGAAAGTAGTGCAGAAAACCGGAGTGCCATGCGAAAACCACCGCCTAGCCCCATGTCACTGGCAACTTCCTCACATGCCCCGAGCCGAGATTCGAACCAGGACTGTGGTGAGAGACTCGCGTGATGAGGCATGAATCAACAAGGGTGCTATGGTACTCGCGATCACGTAATGATTTTTTTCTGATTACGATTTATGAGGCTTGATATCTATAAACGAGAAGTTGAATCAGTGTTTATTTCATTACGTATGTAGTTACCGTGGTCCAGCGCTCAAACCCCTGTCTCGTAAGCCTGCGATTTCGGTTTGGAGTCACTGCTGGACCTTCATCGAGTTGGCCCCTGGTCGCTATAGAAATGTGTGGCGTTGTGAAGGATTGTCTGGTGTAATACTCATAAAACGATCACGTCTCTCGAGTACTGGACAAACTAAAATAGCCTATTACACTGGGAACGGAAATGTGTACAAAACGCTATTTCTGCTACTTCCATACTATTATACATGTATATATACATGTATATATATATATATATATATATATATATATATATATATATATATATATATATATATATATATATATATATATATATATATATATATATATGTATATATATATATATATGTATATATATATATATATATATATATATATATATATATATATATATATATATATATATATATATATTTATATATATATATATATATATATATATATATATATATATATATATATATATATATATATATATATATATATATGCGTCCCTATTTTCAGAAATGTTCTTATTAAGAGGATTTTGAACATTTTATGTTAAAACAGCGATTTCCATATTCTATTGAAATTAGATCATTTGGTATATTTTGAAAATGTGTATGGCCGTTGATCTACACATAAAAGCAGGGCTCTAGCTAGAAAATGTCCAAAGAAAGTATGGGTAGATACCAATTGTCAAACCAAAACAATCCTATTTCTAAATGATTACATTATTATGCTTCAGGAATAAACCATATCATTTCCTTGTGTCCTTTCATTAAATACACGGTCTAGAATCTTTAAGAATATTTGGTCAGAAGCAAGCTGTGGAAAAACTGACCTGTACTGTCTTGGGATTCAAAAACTTGGTTCTTGAATTGCCTTATGTTACCCGAAAATTGATATATACCAGGAAAAATTGCTTTCCTCATAGCAGGAGTGTATTTCACACAATATCCGTTTTGGAGAATGGAGAGGTTCCTATTGTAACTTGAGTGGGTTGCATTTCGAAAGATCGTGAAGACAGAGCAGGGTCCATGAATCTATGTATAAAAGTGGCCTTGAACATGTGCTTTTTTCTACATGCCGAGTATCAGGAAAAAATAAATAAATCAGAAATTTCACTAAATGCCACGAGACCTTAAGATGCAGCTAGGGACGTCAATCTCAGCATTTTCTCAAACTACTCTGATGAGCTATCTTTCCAGAAAATGGAGAATATGGTGTTTCTTGACCCCACACCTGTTGACCAAGAGATCTAGCTTATATCAATAAAAGGGGGTCGGGTGAACTCTATGTTTTAGTATGTAGGTTCAGGGTATATGATGTGTTTTTTATTCTATTGGTATGAGGAGTGTTTGCTTAGTTCCACTATGACTGACAATGTTGATTAGAGAAATGTTGACTGCCTTATTTCAGATAACCTGCCATCCATGCCCCCGTCTACTACTGATAAGTCACGCATTTCAGGTTGTAGCTATATGTCCATCACTAGGAGTTCCCCTTGAAAGTGTCCTCTGAATTTACTCAAACTTTGAAAACAACTTGAAAGTTAACAATCATGCTTCTGTGGGGCTAATTTGACCAATACAATTTAAAAAATCAACGATCCGGATAAATAACTGAAACACTGGCACATGGGAACTCATCTGAAAGTGCTTAGCGAATCTTTTTAATGAATACCAGCATGACAAGGTTTAGATGCGTTTCGAAAACATATTTGTATTCCCGTGCTTTAAGCGAAAGTAGTCTCAGCATTGGAAGGGCTAAGAATAACTATGCAAAACCTTTGAGGGAATGTTTTTGTTATATTTTTTGATTAAAATTTCTTTAATAAATACTTTCCTTAACACGCTTTTGACTGAGAAAATTTCAACCAACGCTGTCTGAGGCAGCTTTTGGCGTTGCAATAATGGTTTAAACATATCCATGTCGCAGCGCTCTCAAATAGCAAGGTCGATTAGTAGTCGATCAGTACTTACACGACAAACTTTAAGCACTAAAATGATGGCCGAAGTCGTGTGACCCCCAGTGACCTGAGCGAGAAAACAGGCCTGCTTTGCATCAGAGGTTAAGGGCATACATGCCCTATACACTTTGCCCATATCTCTCCAAACAGAATAAAACGCGGAACGTTCAAGCAAAATGTTCTTAAAACAAAATGAGTTTTTCATTCAATATCTCTCAATATTCAACATATATACATATATATACACACACATGTATACTAGTATATATATACTTTCCTGAATGGCAAAAAAAGCATTAAGCGAACTGAGATACAGAAGAGGTACAGAGAGTAGATGCTGAAGTAAAGAAATGTCGTACTTGCCAAAACCCTTGGTCACCAAGTATAGATCTCAATTCTTTTTGCTGGAACAAAATAATCGATGTGCAGTCGATGATAGTGTACGCTACAGTAACAGGGGTTTGCGCTGATTCAAATCAAGTGATTTGCACCGTGATCGAATTCAATACCGGATGACCTCTGGTGAACCGTACGTATGGAGAATCCGTTTTTGATAATGTGGATGAAATGATATCACGCAAACAGGACAGCAGAGCGGAAGGTAAGCGGGTATCATGTAACAATGCTCACTTTGGCCATAAACGGCTCTTTGATATGAATTCAAAATTCATTGTTAAGACAAAAAGGCCGATGCGCTGACACACAGCCATCCAATAACAACATCCAAAGGCCATTTTCAATTATTCATGTAATTCCAAAGTAAGTCGTTACTAGTGTGTGTGTGTGGATATATATATATATATATATATATATATATATATATATATATATATATATATATATATATATATATATATATATATATATATATATATATATATATATTATATATATACATATCTATCAATATCTATCTATCTACCTACATATATATATATATATATATAAATATATATATATATATATATATATATATATATATATATATATATATATATATATATATATATATATATATATGTGTGTGTGTGTGTGTGTGTGTGGGTGGGTGGGTGAGAGAGAGAGAGAGAGAGAGAGATTTCTGATTTGATAAAAAAATATAAGCATAAGTATAAGCCATACCAGATATTTGTGTTGCTTGTTGTATACAAAATACCTTTCTTTTCGGCTTATGAAGTTCATCATGACTGTTCTAGATGTCACCCCAATTATTCAATTATGACAATGGCTAATGGATATTGCATTGTGTTTTAATTAGCAGTAGCGGTAGCATAACGAGCACCGGATGAATTCGACTGTGTGGACCATCCTAGACTTGCTATACAAGTCGGTGTTAGCCTAGTCCTAGGCCAAGAAATTTATTTCACTTCTTTATAAAAACTTACCTAATGTTTATCAGGAACTTTACATTTCAAATAAATAGTTCCTGTGTTTATATACCATTCTAAGATGTCTACCCATATTTAGTTCTATATTAGCTCACCAGGCGGCCAACTTGGGGTCATTTGGATTTCTGATGACTGACCATCTATCACCAGCCACAGGAACTAACCCCTAGACATTAAGCAAATGATAGAGACCAGAATAGAGAAAAGTATAACTTAATGAAATCATAGACTAGGAGCTAGTCTAGTCTGTGTTAACTGACCCTTTCCTCAGTCTCACTGTTCTACCCTGAGTTAATTTGACTCCAGGTTTAGTTTTGAATCAATCCTCAAGGATTGTGCAGTCTGTTAATAAGAAATACAGAGCTGAGCGGGTTGAATGGCCCATCTAAACACCGAAGCTGCAGGCTGAGACATTTAGATGGCCCCTTCCATCACCCTGAAAGAGACCTAGACACTTAAAAGACTGATAATAGAGATACAATGTAGGGGTTGAGTAATTAGGAATAGAATTGCAAATACTCGTATTCACTTAATGCCACAAGTGATAGATAATGTGATACACAAAAGTCAATCATGAGATACGTATTTGAACTGATGTGGTAAACATTCTGGAATTTCCACATAGTGACCCTTTTGGCATAAATAATTAGAACATGATAAAAAATTAGAACATGATAAAAAAGTCTATGCTTAAAATTTAACCTCCGTTATCAGAATCAAATGATTCACAAAATTAGACTACTTTTATTTATCCCTTATGCTGCTGGTGGCTAATTTGGCCAATACAACATGATGCAAAGCACCTTAGAAGTGACTGTCTGAAACCCTGCCACATGGGTTCTCGTACTCAGACGAGAGCTATCCAATGAATACCAACATGACAGGGTTTCACTGATTCTCAAAAATGTTTGTGTCCTTTTGCTTTGGATGAAAGTAGCCCAGCATTGGAAGGGTTAACGAACATAGTTGTCAACCCGCCAGTTTCTTATATGCTTTTACTAGCATAGTATATGCTTCTAGTTATTTCGTTTGAGAAGATTATATATAAGAAAGGTCTAATTTTCCATCATCTAATATAGAACTAACACTACACATTATCTCTGTTCATCAACTTGCCAGTGTTCACACTTGTCTGCGTGACGCTGTATGTTAAACAGCGATGACTTTCCTAATACATATTCCAAGCTTGCATAGCTAGGCCGATCTAAATACCGTGTCACTTCAAGCTAGGATAACAGTGATCTGCCGCGATGTCTTAAATACTGTAAACCTTACCAAAATCGTCATTTATAATGCAATGGTGTCCAGCTATTTATGGTTAAAAGGTAGTGCCACCCGGTGCTTCGGGAGTTAAATGTTTTGAATTCGGAATTTCGATTTTTCGTCACTCTTTCTGCCATATTGCGTCTGAAAGTCGTGACGAGTCAGTTGTAATTAATGGGGAAAATCGGAGGACTCTAGCAACGTTATCACTTGCACCAGTCTGGATTCAAACCCATGGAGTTAGTGACAACACCTTAGACCACACGGTCATCAAGGCAGGACCTATATTTCAACCATATTGACTTTTAAAGTTATCTCAATCACCCACAATGACTTTATAGCTACTTTAGACGGAGGTCTCTGGGCGTTTCTCTCGGCTGTAGAGAGGAATTTGCCGCAGTTCGCAATACATACGAATACGAATACGAATACGAACTTTATTACTCTCTCACCGCAATCTACGGTACATAGAGGAAATACAATAATATCATTAGAAAAAATATAACCATTAACAATATTGTCAGTATTACAAAAATATACATACACGGTACACCCATAAAGATATGTGTGTCAATAGTATACATGGAATGTATTTGTTTGCTGTCATAACTAAGTATACAGACAGCTTAAATCAGCAGTATCAATGATTTCACTTACATCTGGAAGAGATGTGTACTCCTTCATGCCTAAGTGAACAGATTTTGCAACTTTCATCAACAACTTTTTAGCATTTGTATTTAATAATTGGGTCATCTTTAAAGTGCTACATCTAGTTCTATAGTATTTTGGTATAACGGATATCCTAAGTTTTTCAAGACCATTACATTCAAATAGGAAATGAAATTCATCACCCATAAGTCTTTTTCTGCACTTAGTGCAGATGCGCTCTTGCCTTGGTATTGATAATTTGGATCTACGATTAACAGGCAATTTTTGAGATCCAGTTCTGAAGTCAAGTAGTGAGTATTTTAGGTATTCTGGTAATAGATCTACATATTCTTCAAATTCATGTACATTTTTATAAATTCTATATGAGGAAAAATCTTCCTCTACTGAGATTCTGCTCGACCATTTCTGCAGAAACTGATCTTGCAATATTCTTTTAACACACTCACTGGACACCCCTGAGCCACTTTGAACATGAGATATCCAGACATTGTTCAATTCGCAATTTTCTAGTGTACTTTTAACATATCCTAACCATGGTGAGGTGCATTTGTCTATACAGTTAAGATGTTTCATCATGTTATATATAAGGAAGCATATTCATCTCAACAAGTGACACCTTTTGAGTGTTGGACAAACTAAAATAATCTACAAATTACTAAGAGTAAGACCAAAACTACACCAGAGCCTTCTGTGCCTATGCACCAAACATTTGGAATAAGCTCTACGACAACATCACGGCTGCAAAACTTGAAGAAACATCTGATAACATTGGTGTTATTTGACTACAAAAAAGTGGACGGGCCCGTACACTAGTGGCCAGTTCAGACACGGGCCCGTTATTACGGGCTCATTACGTCATTTTTTACCTGTGTTTAATGGCCATGAACATCTGTCCACTGACTAATCTTTTTAATGCGTTTTGAACATTATAGGTGGAAAGGGCGCTATATCAAATATCAATTATCATGTAACGACGAGATAGAGACCCTGACCCGGGAATAAGCCCCCCTTTCTTTACGAATAGTTCTAAGGGGTCTTACAGTTGCAGAAGCACCACAGATAGTATTCAACATCACTGAACAGTTTGAAATGGCGACCAGGTCAACTAGCTAATTGGGATCCAGCGGGGACCCGAACCTGCGACCTCACGTTTGGGAGCAAGGTGTGTATCATAACCACTACTAGGCCAT
>OZ012688.1:24778857-24817232 GCA_963942565.1 Maea johnstoni
ATATATATATATATATATATATATATATATATATATATATATATATATATATATATATATATATATATATATATATATATATATATGAAGGGAAGTTGTGTGTTATGCTATTATCAAAGTTTTTCTTTCAAGTATTTTCCGCAAAAAGCAGTGGTCACATAATGCTAAGACATTTTGGGCGCCGAAATATTTACACGACTCAAATCTAATCTAAACAACCGCTTGCTTTATAGTCAAAGAGGCTGTGAAGCCGAAATTAAGTAAAACAAATAAATACCTTGGATCCAAGTGGCTTCTTGACTAGCGATCACAACTAAGTAGCCGATCTCTGACTGAATTGCAACCTTCTAAATGGGATAAATTTATGCATAATCTTGCCACAACACGATCATTGATCTGGGTTAGACACATGACCTTACTCGTAAACATCAATGACATATTGTAGATGTTTTGTCTACTCTGAGGCAGTCTAACCAACATGTCCGTTCGTCGCAATAAGCACCCAGTACTTTTCCGCAGTTGTAATTATGCAAGCGTCGAAATTAATTCAAGGAACTTTCCAGTGTAACATGTGATACTCTTACTGATTCGCACAATGAATGCATAAAGATGGGCCACTTTAAATTTAAATGTAGCGTCAGATACCAATCATATCATGTTGCCATAGTAATATCTAGACATTGTTTTCCCACACAGTGCATACCAAAGTGTATTCAGTTTTCTACCCTGGTTCATTGCCCTAGCGCGGTGCCATGGCAACCATACATAGACAACTCTTAGCCTTTTTTCATATATCGAATGCACCTTTTATATGAATTGAACATTAAAAATATGGCATATTACCATATTAAATTGTGGACATTTTTTGCTGCCTGGTGTGTTGTCATGGCAACCATATGTAAACAACTTTTTAAAGAGCCCTTGTTTCCATTAGGTAATGGCACTTTTCCCAAAAATTGGAAAGCAAAATATATGCTCAGACGATGCCACAAAACTGCTTGAGCCTAGGCAAGATGGATGCCCCGTATGACTGTTACTTGCTCACCCATAACTGGGGAGTGCTGAAGAGGACATGTTTGGGAAAGGAATTATTTGAAAGGTGACGCATAGGAGCACACTTTGAACCTAAATCATTCTGTTGGTGCATTTGTCCTTGATTATTTCCAAAATGGTAATTAACAGACATAGAATATGTAATGTGTAAGTAAGTAAATTTACGGCTAACTTATTAACATTTTGGTGTAGTTTATGGTTTACTTTTAAGATTTAACATACTAACACTTACATTATGTTCGATATCACAGCTATGGAAACTCAAATAAGAATCAGAACAGAATTCTTGCAGTGCATTGTAGATCATGGAGAATGTGGGAAGGTATCGGTAGTAACATTTTGGTGGGTCGAATCCATGAGCCGAAAATTGAGTCTAACAATGTCTACTGGAATTATTTGACGAGCTCTGTGGGATTTGTGATAGCCAGACTACCAGGATGCTGTCAAGTTTGTGATCTTAGTCGTAGCACCAGAGAAATACATAACCTTGATCCGCAACCCCATAGGCACTGCATGCTAGCACCTACGGCATCTGCGCCTCGGGTTACGCGGTGTAGCCTGGGGAAGTATTGGTCACGTGATTTTTTTCGGAAAGAGGCTGGCCGGATGTTGCCTGACTGACTGGCTGGCTGGGGGATGTCATCCTATCTAGATAGGTTGCCAAGGAGATGGGGTCAGCAGGCAGCCAGGCTGGGCCGCTGGGGTACACAGGTTATCTATGACTCATAGTGGGAGGCAGCAAAATTTGATGATGCATGCCCAGTGCCCACTCCCTGTCTACTACTCTCAGGTAGCACTGGTATCTTAGACAACTCGGAGAAAATATCCCATATACCACCATTGGCAAGACCAGGACAATATTAAGCATTTGTAAGGATACAAAATGAATCATAAATATTTATACAATTTTCAATCATTTTGATTATTGAATTTATAAATTAATAATTCTAAATATACATACTTAATTTATAATTATTTATAGAAAGCTTTTGTAATTTTTTACAAATACATGTAAATCTATTATAAATATTGATAAATTATTTATGAATATTGGAAAATAAATTACGAATCAAGTACATGAATGTGAATGACTGATATTCATTAATAAACAAATATAAATATTTGTAATCATTTTCATATATAAAGAATTTATTACTATTTTTCAATATCTTTTAAATATTTAGAATTGATTTGTTTATATTTACAACTACAACATTTAGAATGTGTGGGTATTTATAAGAGATCTTAATTTTGAATATGTGTGAATGGTTTTCAAACACCTGTATACAAATTCATTTTCAAATATTCATTACACATATCAAAACTATCATTATTCATTCAAATATTCATAAACAGAGCTATTAATACACATATTTATAACCGAGTTAAATATGATTAAAAATGTATATTACTATATAGGTATATTTAGTATTAAGGACATGTCCTGAGTGGCACAGCTTAGTGAGGTTGTACCAGAGATCACTCATCATGCTGGAACAGATAAACTGCCAATTAGAAAGTGTTTCCTGGGATACAGATGTTTGGCTGAGATAGTGTGATGAGGAAGGGGATGGAGCGAAATGTACATGTACATTGCTGACATGAAACAGACAGTGTGGGGGCATTTCAGGCCAGAGCCCTCCACACTCCATCTGGCACCCTTTCCCCTCACCCCCTAGCTTTGGTCATATCAAGACAAGACAGAATTTAGTATTTTCGTTTTTCATCACTTTTTCTGCCAAATTGCGGCTAAGTTATGAATAGTCAGTTGTAACTGGTGGAGTACCACTGCATAACCCCTTGTCACTGGCAACTTTCTCACATGGTTTGGGTGGTATTTCAAACCCGGACAGTGGTGAGAGACAGCTGCAGTCAGTGGCAACACCTTGGCCATCTGGGCAGGCCCTCAAGACAAGACAGAACTTGTAATATTTTGAGGAATAATCCCAAGTAGCTTATCAGGTGCATCCTTAAACAGCCTTTACTATATACATCATAACAACTATACATACAAGCTTTCTGATTTAAAGTACATTTGGTGGTAGTAGCACATTTGCTGTAGAACAGTTTCCGAAGCTTTAAATTTCCCGAATTTAAGAATCTCAGTAATTCTCCCATTTTCATTTCCCACAGCTACAACAAAAGAAGTGGTTTTTAATTTAATCTGCCTCTCAGGAAAATTCAGGAGTACTAAATACACAATGGACCACTCAATTTAAAGCCTCAATTCAAAGCATAGAAAACCAAAATAAAAGATAGCTACATGTATTACAATATCATTTATTTCTCATTAAATTTACTTAATTTACAATATAACAAACCAAAAAAATAGAAGACACCTATTTCAATAGCATTACATTTACTAAATTAACAAAACAACAAACCAAAATAATAGATTGCTATTATAAATATCACCCACAATCATTAGTGAATAGGGAGCCAACACGTCCTCAAGTGTTTTCTAAGTTTACAGTAACATTCCTCTCAGCAGTAAATACATAGTTCTAGCAGGGATTTGTATGTAAGGGATTCACAATTCACAATTCTTCAGGTACCACATGTATGCCCAGTGCAGCATAGAGGCCCCTAGGGACTTGGCCAGGGCCCGTCCTATCTGTTTTTTGGACAGGCAATTTCCTAAAAACTTCTTTTTTGGACAGGCAAAAATTTCTATGAAGAATTTCCAATTTTGTCCTTTTGGGGGTTGTATCTAAATATTTTACTAAAACACAATTTTCTAGGATATAAATGAAGTTTAAATTCCCCTTTTTGATACAATAGGCTATCAAATGTAGTTGATATGAGGGTATGAAGTAGATAAGTAGCGAAATCTGGACGAGCAGAAATTTTGGAATTACTGCTTTGGACAAGCATTTTTAAAATCCTGACAAGTGCCCCATCATCGATTTGAGGTGTAGCTCCGCACCAACTGGGTGTTGTAGCACCAATTGGCTACCTCAAAATTATGCTCCATTCAAAAACCAATAACAAATAATTCAAAATATCTTTTAGATAAAATATTTTCTAGATATATACATAATTTCCCCTGTGAAATAAGCTTAACTGAGAAAAAAGCATCGCATGTAAGGCAAAATAGCCAGTTTCCGATCTCTATATACACTTCCCTGGTTTCAGGGCAAATTGCCTTCATACAGATATGTCCAGGAAGCAGTTAATTCAATATTATGAAAATATTTAATTCTTAACAATACGATACTTAACTTTTTTGATACAATAGCTTTTCCCATCCGATATTGGATCTTGGTATTATATTGAGTACTGGTACCTATCTCTAGCAGTAACCACACATCAAAATGACCTAGATGTCATTACACCTTTCCATATCTTAACAGCTGCTATAACAACTGAGATCTTCTTGACTCATTTGTAATAGAAAAGCTTTGTGGATCTCTTTGATTTTTTTCAGGAAATGGTGATGACTGCTAAAACAATATTACTACGACCAAGTGTTCAATTATTGCCACTTTTTCAATGTAATGGTCGGTATTCTAATCTGGCAGCTCTGATTATATTTTGGTCTACCTTGAAAGTAGGATGCCAAGATATTTTGCAGTGGGCAATTTTGGACAACCAGTTTCTAAATCTTGGCCAAGACCCTGTTTCAGTGACTGGAAATTGAGTGGACACTTCTGGAGTAAACCTCTCCATGGCTTCATTGGTCATAAATGACTCCTCGAGACTTGACGAAGAGTGTGTAAAATACATAAATCGCCTCCAGTCCCTCAGACAGGCAGTTATTAAAATGTGCCCTTCAGAGGCACGGAACTGCAGGTTTTTACATGCAGACCTTCTGGAAAGTATACCTCGGTGTCAGTAATACCAATATAATTCCAATCCCATAATTTCAGCCTTGGCTTGAAATAATATCAATGAATGTCATTTATTCTAGCATTTATATGAAGTCATATCCATATTGATAAATTATTCAAGAGCACTTTAGAAACTTTCATGCATATTCAAGCACATGGGGGACTTCTAAAGGCAAAAAACATGATTCTTAAAGTTGTCATGCAAGACAATTCACAAAGAAAGTCTTGCCCTCTAAAGTGTTCTGTAGATGAAGATATATATATATATATATATATATATATATATATATATATATATATATATATATATATATATATATATATATATATATATATATATTAAACCTTTTTAGGAACATTGGCAATAATTGGTTTGGGTCTTGACTTGAAAATCAATTTCTTTTTCACCACAGCTTTCACTAGATAATGTGCCTCATCTACATCATTGTCCGTTTCCATAGCCACAGCCTCGAACCTTTCCTCCAATTCATTGTTTTTTTCCATGATGGCTATTGGTTTGTCTATATCGATGACTTTTCCATAGAGAATGTGATGCCCTATGATCAGCACAGGTATACCCTGCAAAGAGAGAACAATAATTAGTAAAAACTTAGATGAATAGAACATGGATTGGTTGTCACAGCCCTAGACACACCTGATCTCACCTCAATGTGACATCACTAGGAGACAGACTGTTTACATTATAGAAGAGGTTGCTCATGCACCTCTTGAGGGGTTCTCGTCCACATCTGGGCTAGGAGTCGTGCCAAGGCTATTCGTGTGAGATCTGCTGGTTGCATATCCAGTTATTCATGGGGCATCGACTAAGTCTTCTTTCTTCACAGTTTCTTTTTAGTTTTGTTTTTGGAAAAATAATTCAATTTAGTACCATCTCATTTTTCCAATGTTGGTCTCTTTCTTTGTAATTTTATTCTTTAAAAGATCTGCCACAGATATATTAATACCCAGGAGAGTGAGGAGACCCCACCACAGACTTAGCCAGGACCCGTATTTCAGGAAACCTCTTTTTTGGATAGGCAAACATTTCTTTGAAGAATTTTCAATCTTTTTTTTTAGATAATAGCCAGATCTGCTCATGAGATATCATTTTCTAGGACATTGTTGTACTGCAAATGGCCCCCTTTTACACAAAAGACTATCAAATATAGTTGGTATAAGGATTTGAAATAGGTGTAGCTGAATCTGGACGGGCAGTAGGGCACAAATTTTGGAATTGCTATTTTGGACAGGCATTTTAAAAATCCTAGCTGGACCCATGGTCTTAGCCAGCAGGGCGTCTGGGTGTCTTTTTGGACACCCAAACCCTTAAAAAGCACCCCTCAGGACACCCAAATCTTTTGTGTGAGGAATTTCTTAAAATGTCAATCTCAAGCATATGATTAGATTTTTTTCATCTGCATGTAATTGCCATGACATTCTATAAGGATATCATGCCTTATTTTGATAAATTAATATGTATGTTTATGGTTGAAATATGAGAATATTGTGGTACCCCCCAAAAATTTGGATGCCCAAAAATTTAACAATTGTCAATTTTAGGCACCCAGTTTCTTAATCCTGGCTAAGTCCTTGCTGTGACCCCACCATGTGAAACTGGGGTTCTAGATATTTCATTGTAATAATATATCTAGATATTGGGGATTTGGGACACTCACCTGTGGCGTGAAGTGCAGGTCACCAACAAACTTGTTCAGAAGTCCAGTGTCAGATCTAGATTGCAGGTCACCTTGGAGTTCTATAATAGCCCAGTCCTCACAACCATCAACCCTAGAAACAACAAGCAGACAAGAACATAAGTCAGCTCTAGCAAGCCTTATAGTATAATAGCCCAGTCCTCACAACCATCAACCCTAGAAACAACAAGCAGACAAGAACATAAGTCAGCTCTAGCAAGCCTTATAGTATAATAGCCCAGTCCTCACAACCATCAACCCTAGAAACAACAACTTACAAGCAGACAAGAACATAAGTCAGCTCTAGCAAGCCTTATAGTATAATAGCCCAGTCCTCACAACCATCAACCCTAGAAACAACAAGCAGACAAGAACATAAGTCAGCTCTAGCAAGCCGTATAGTATAATAGCCCAGTCCTCACAACCATCCACCCTAGAAACAACAAGCAGACAAGAACATAAGTCAGCTCTAGCAAGCCTTATAGTATAATAGCCCAGTCCTCACAATCATCAACCCTAGAAACAACAAGCAGACAAGAACATAAGTCAGCTCTAGCAAGCCTTATATAGTATAATAGCCCAGTCCTCACAACCATCAACCCTAGAAACAACAACTTACAAGCAGACAAGAACATAAGTCAGCTCTAGCAAGCCTTATAGTATAATAGCCCAGTCCTCACAACCAGCAACCCTAGAAACAACAAGCAGACAAGAACATAAGTCAGCTCTAGCAAGCCTTATAGTATAATAGCCCAGTCCTCACAATCATCAACCCTAGAAACAACAAGCAGACAAGAACATAAGTCAGCTCTAGCAAGCCTTATAGTATAATAGCCCAGTCCTCACAACCATCAACCCTAGAAACCACAAGCAGACAAGTACATAAGTCAGCTCTAGCAAGCCTTATAGTATAATAGCCCAGTCCTCACAACCATCAACCCTAGAAACAACAAGCAGACAAGAACATAAGTCAGCTCTAGCAAGCCTTATAGTATAAAAGCCCAGTCCTCACAACCATCAACCCTAGAAACAACAAGCAGACAAGAACATAAGTCAGCTCTAGCAAGCCTTATAGTATAATAGCCCAGTCCTCACAACCATCAACCCTAGAAACAACAAGCAGACAAGAACATAAGTCAGCTCTAGCAAGCCTTATAGTATAATAGCCCAGTCCTCACAACCATCAACCCTAGAAACAACAAGCAGACAAGAACATAAGTCAGCTCTAGCAAGCCTTATAGTATAATAGCCCAGTTCTCACAACCATCAACCCTAGAAACAACAAGCAGACAAGAACATAAGTCAGCTCTAGCAAGCCTTATAGTATAATAGCCCAGTCCTCACAATCATCAACCCTAGAAACAACAAGCAGACAAGAACATAAGTCAGCTCTAGCTTGGATTAAGAAAAGAATGGATATGTAACGAGAGACCAATTACTATATGCCCTATAGTTACATGCTAGCCTCATGCCAGGACTGGATATGTAACGAGAGACCAATTACTATATGCCCTATAGTTACATGCTAGCCTCATGCCAGGACTAGCAGATAAGGCAGCAGCACGAGGTCACGTGGGAACAAGGACCAATCAGGGCTCCCGCATCGATTACATTACAGAGAAACCTTATCTCCACCACCTGCTGGGGGTGCCCAGAGCACCTATTAGCGACTATTAATTGACACTGGTTGAGGCTAGCATGTTCAGGTTGACCGGCTGGTTTCCATTCCATGTGTTGGTATTCTAAGGCTCTAGCAAGCCTTATTGGCGGGGCCATCAGGCCCGCCTATCTGGGAAGCTGTTTTGAGAAGTACATGGGCAGACGTCACGTGATCTAAATCCTGAGGCCGGACTGAATATAATTCTCAATTCTGATTGGTTATAATATAAATGTTGCCTTTGCCGCGGAAAATCGTGCCTTCCTTATTTTAATTTAGCATGAAGTTTTCAAATATATAAAATATTTTAAGCGGACATAAAGTATATTTTTCAGTATAGGAAGGAAAATTACTAAGAAAAAAATTACTGTGTGTATAGACTAGCGCCAGTCTCACAATCACGTCACGGATTAGGGACTGGTATCGCCCACCATCTATTGTTGGCGTGAAGTGGCTTATAGGACTGCCAGTAGTCTACTATGTGTATAGAATGAAATCAGGAGACTTCGTAACCAAACTGGTTCGTAACCAAACTGATGCGTACCAAAGTAGCTTTGCACCCAAGAGATTTCGAAGTCTCCAGCTTGCGCCTAGAATTCCGATATTTGTTTCATTTCTACAAAAATGATACAAATCTAGTCATTATAAATTATTTTTCTCTATAATGTTAATGTTCTTTATACATCCGGTTCCCTCACAAGTTCATAAATAACTTGGCCCCGCCTTTTGACTATTGATGCTTTGCATCTACAACCGTACTTGTAGTATAATAGCCCAGTCCTCACAACCATCAACCCTAGAAACAACAAGCAGACAAGAACATAAGTCAGCTCTAGCAAGCCTTATAGTATAATAGCCCAGCTGCCCAGTCCTCACAACCAGCAACCCTAGAAACAACAAGCAGACAAGAACATAAGTCAGCTCTAGCAAGCCTTATAGTATAATAGCCCAGTCCTCACAACCATCAACCCTAGAAACAACAAGCAGACAAGAACATAAGTCAGCTCTAGCAAGCCTTATAGTATAATAGCCCAGTCCTCACAATCATCAACCCTAGAAACAACAAGCAGACAAGAACATAAGTCAGCTCTAGCAAGCCTTATAGTATAATAGCCCAGTCCTCACAACCATCAACTCTAGAAACAACAAGCAGACAAGAACATAAGTCAGCTCTAGCAAGCCTTATAGTATAATAGCCCAGTCCTCACAACTAGCAACCCTAGAAACAACAAGCAGACAAGAACATAAGTCAGCTCTAGCAAGCCTTATAGTATAATAGCCCAGTCCTCACAATCATCAACCCTAGAAACAACAAGCAGACAAGAACATAAGTCAGCTCTAGCAAGCCTTATAGTATATAATAGCCCAGTCCTCACAACCATCAACCCTAGAAACAACAAGCAGACAAGAACATAAGTCAGCTCTAGCAAGCCTTATAGTATAAAAGCCCAGTCCTCACAACCATCAACCCTAGAAACAACAAGCAGACAAGAACATAAGTCAGCTCTAGCAAGCCTTATAGTATAATAGCCCAGTCCTCACAACCATCAACCCTAGAAACAACAAGCAGACAAGAACATAAGTCAGCTCTAGCAAGCCTTATAGTATATAATAGCCCAGTCCTCACAACCAGCAACCCTAGAAACAACAAGCAGACAAGAACAGAAGTCAGCTCTAGCAAGCCCAGTTGGGTACATCTATCCACAGAATGATCCTGGCCAGGGCACAAAGGATCTTCCCCTGGCCATGAGCAAGGCAGTTCACCTTCTAATGACCTCCTGAGGCTATAATGGATCTTGCCCAGGCCAAGAGTTTACCTTGTAATGCTGCAGTACACTGAGACATGTATACCAAAAAATGTTATGAATAATTTCTAAAAATGCTGATTTCAAGCATATAACTGATTTATTTTATTTCATTTAGAACACCTCAATATAATTCCCATGACATTTTGTATAAGGATATTATACCAGAAGTATTTCAATGAGTAAATTCATGTCCATTGCTGTAATAAGGATTACTGTGGTCTCCCATAAGAATGGGATGCCCAAAAATTTTACATTTGCCAAATTTGGCCATCCAGTTTCTAAGGCCTGGCCTAGACCCTGGCATGCTCTACAGGCAGTTGAGAAATGGTCAAATGAACAAACAGGCCTTAAGAGAAATAGTGTTAAAATGTTATACTCTTTCGAAAAAATAGAGTCCTAGGAACTGCCTCAACTAGTAAATAAAATCACCATGATCAGAGTTTATTATTTTCTTTTATTGATCTTTGCTTCTTAGTTTTAAGGCCCTGATATCAATTAGTGCTCTACAGTAACAGTTATTTCACCGCCCCAGAAACTACTTCTGTGCAATAAGCTTTCCAACAGTATACACATAGATATGCCCTGCCTTAACATTTTCATTACTTAGGCCACTCCAATTTAATTACTTGTCTTACGAGCTTTTTTTGGAAAAAAAATCCTGTCAGACTCCAAAAAAAAAGAAGAAAAAAGTCGACTTTGGTGTCTTACGGGCGAAAGTGGTTTGGAAATTTTCTGTCAGACTCCAAAAAAAAAAAAAAGTGCTAGATTTAAGAATATTCATTGTTAGGGTGATTCAATCAACTTCAGGAGTTAATAAATGCTGTAGTAAAGCCTCATATTTGAGGATGTATATCTCCCACCCTTAAGGTTACAGGGATTAATTGATTTTGATTGATTTTATTTAGTTAAGAATAGGCTGTTAGAAACATCTCGCTACCAGTTCTAGTCAGCACTCTAAAAAAAAAAATGAATAAAAAACAACACATTTTTCAACTTTTTTTTTTATTCCAAAATGGCTCATTTCTTACCTCCTGAGCACGTAAGACAAGTAATTAAATTGGAGTGGCCTTAAGGACTTATACAAAAACGTTTCAGTCAGCAATCAGTGAGATATTGATTTGAATGATTTCACATTCCATGAGAAATTAAAACAGGTTTTAAGTTAGCAAGACAATATGGCGTTACTTCGACATTACTTTCTCAAACAATGTTAGTTCAAGCAGCTTTAAACTCTGGCCATACAGTTTTTTCATCGGATGTTGCTCATTGGACATAATTGATACTACAGGTAAATGGAACATCAACAACTGAACAGCCATGACATGTTGTTGTTGTTGTTTGAGATCCGTAACCGCATTGTTCCCACGGGGTCGACTCCCGAAGGAGGACCTACGGAGGTCTCCCCTACCACCCAGGCCACTCGTCACCCCCGGGCCTTATTTACCTCTCTGTTCCCTCTCACCCCGTACTATTGTCGTGCATCCTGCATCCGGTCAGTACCCCCCCCCCCCCCCCCCCCCCCCCTGTACTCCCGTCCTGTACATATATCCTACCAAGTCTTTGGTCTGTTTCTTCCTTGTCTTCTTGTCTTACACATATATTCAACCCCACAAAAGGAGAACCCCTCAACAAACATCAAACCCCACACACAAACTGTGTTAATTTATTATTTCAATAACCGAACAATAAACAGTAACGCTCCACTTCGTCTCTCCTCCTGTGTCCTCCGTGCCTACCTGTTTCGGTGCCTCTCCCTTACACCATCGACTCTCTTCCCCTTTACCGTTTAGTCTGAATCAACAACTGTACCACTACTACTACTACTACTACAGTTATACAGTACTAGTGCCAGTGTACTGGCACTACTGTCTACTGGACTCAGTCTCAGGAGCAAAATTCAGCGTAACTTTTCAACTCGCATGACTATCTACCATATCTTACATTTTCACCAATAGCTGCATGTTTGTAACGAAGTCAAGTTAATGCTGTAGATAGTAAAAAGAGATTTCAAATTTTGACATAAACGAGTACGGGAGCAGTGTTTTTGAACAACAACTGTACATGTATTCATTCATTACAACTCCCACTTTCCCGCGAAATTTACGTGTGAGACTGAAAGTTACAGTTGTGTCGGACAATTTGATTCGCTGGGCGTAATCTCGTCCAACCAATCATAATCGCGGTATTATGCGTCATCAGTAGTGGCAAATACCTCGACATGTGTTCTCTGATGTGTTGTATATAAAGAGCTGACAAACACTACGAAAAAGATATTCTCTTCAAAATTGGAGGTGGTAAGTAAATATGAATACAGTATTTATGAACAGATTTCACTCTTTTTCACGAAACAATACCCGTACACTACCCAAATGCCCATTTCATCTGATTTTTTCTCAATTATCGCTCAATGATTATGGTATACTTTTTCTGGTTTTCTTACCAGAGAATATATTTGACAATGTTAAGACCCATACTGCCATAGGACCATAACTGAAAACTTGTGTAAAAATTGGATGGACTGGTGGTTGGTGGCGGGCAGATCATCTCCCATGTGACCCTCACTGCGGATTGTGGCAGGTGTCAGCTGATATACCCTGCTCATCATCATCATGCGCATGTGTAGAATGATCAATGTTGTTACTTTGGTGTATGGTCAAAATCGTCGATTCCAAAATCGTTGTCGCAAAATCGCCGTTCGCAAAATCGCTGTTCGCAAAAAGGCGGATGCTTAAAAGGGGCCCATTTATTGGAAATCAATTAGGCTTAGTGTTTGTGTATACAAGTGTGGAAAGTGATAAAAAAGTTTTGGATTAGTTTTAAGTGATTTCATTTATCATTAGACAGATTTTGGACTCAAAAAAGAATATTCCAAGAAGAAGAGTCGGCGTAGCTAGCCGCTCTAACTTAAGGATGTCTTGGCTTTGTGGCGTAATTACGTCTAGAATTAACATCCAGATTTAAACAAAAACATATATCGAAACACAGAATAATTAATAAGAATGTTTATGACATTTGACATGTGGAGAATGTAAAGTTCAATTACTGCATTAGGGGAATATGAAGGTTTATTTCAGGAGGGCCCAATGAGTCATCGGCCGCTTTTGCGATCGGCCATTCAGGTAGTCGGCGATTTTGACCGAAATTAGTTACTTCAATACAAATGCCGATGAGACAGTAAAAGGCAGGAGAAAAGCTAAATTGTAAATATCATGATAAGGTGTTTTGGTTAATTAATATGATGCTGGCACAGCCAGAAAGCGAGTGAAGCTTTGAATGATTTCATTCTTTTAAACTTCTGATCAAAAGACGGCATTGATTGACCAAAAATTAATAGCATACAAATTATTACGATTTGAAAAAACTCGCAAAATATACATTTCGCAACTGATTTTAAAGAGAATTCAATGGCCAGTATAATAAATTCTGGCGGTTCTAACGATCTAAACTCATTTTAACTGCATTAAAATTGACCCACGGACAGGCAAGAAATTCAGTTTTAATGTTGATATAGTAGCGGCCAAGGCGTGGCAGCACCCTCAACAATGCATGTACATTTATGCACGTGAATCATTTCACGTTTCATCGTTTCATCAAATGGAGGCGTTTTTGTTATTGTACTGTACATTACGTCATTGTCGACCAATGAAATCGATCGTTACTTAAACTACATACAAAATCAGAAGTCGACCGTACATTGAATCATCGCATGGTGTCATCGCGAGGGACCACAACGACTTTCTGGGTCTGTGTATGGATTTCTTGGTGACGTCATACACTCATGCTATATTGCATGACTGCGAGCTTGCGCTCGCTGCACTTTGTGCATCGCGCTAGCTTTGCTCGGTAATATGATGCTGGCATGGCCAGGAAGCAAGCGAAGCTTTGGATGATTTCAAATTTGTTTTAGTTCTGACGGAAAGATAGTATAGACTGACTGAAAAGTAATGGCATACAAATCATTACGATTTCAAACCATCTGAAATATGCATTTCGCAACCGATTTTAAAAGAGAATTTATTGGCCAGTAGAATGAATTCTGGCAGCTCGAACAATCTAAAACGCATTAAAATAAACCCATGAAAAGGCGAGTGATTTAGAGCTACCGTGCAAAAGTTAACAGCGAGTGGGAATTACCCCACAACAATGCACGTTCATCATGCACGTGAATCATTCAACGTTTCATCCAATGACAGCAGTTTTGTTGTATGGTGTGCTTGCCGACCAATCAATCGGTCGTTACTTAAACTACATAGGATGATCCAAAACTGGAAACTCTCCACGCACGTGGGATCACAACAACTTTCTGTGTCCCTGTATGGATCTCTATGTGACGTAACACATGCTATTGCATGACTGCGAGGCTTCGCGAAAGGCCTGCAGCCTTTCTGAGCTTCGCTCGCTAAAATAACCACACACCTGAACTAGTAAATACACTGATACAGCTTATTTGTGATTAGCCCCTGTAGTCAATGTCCATTTATACGTAATTTACTCGGCCAAACTGATATCATTCAATCAGGCTCATGTCTGAATTTGCCAATGCTGGCAGGAATCAGAATACATATCTTTGGCTCATTCAACTGATTTATTATTGACATATATAACTCTGCCCATGAATTGAAGCTCACCTAGAGGCAAGCATGTTGTATATACAAACAAAAACATTTATTCTCTGCAGAAACCAGCCATCCATACTGTGCCTATTTCTACTATTACATTTCTTTGATTTCCAGATCCACTTATTTATAAGAAGATGGGAGAATTCCGTGTGCACCATGTTAGGTTCATGGAGTACATCCCAAAAGCCGTTCACTGCATGGCGTACAACGATGCCACACAGAGGCTAGCAGTGTCTCGCTCAGATGGATCTATAGAGATATGGAGTATACAGGACAACTGGTTTCAGGAAAAGGTAAGAGTTGATTCGGCTTGAACATCCATGTAGAAATCAATTGATATTTTTAATATATTTGTGAATATAAACTAGGAAAGATAAGAGTTTCAAAGTATGTCTGAACATCATCGAGTGCTGTGGGCATTATTAAAATCAGGACAAATGGTTTCAACATGTCAACATGAATATGACCCAAAATGCTTATATGCTTGAGAGTGAGTTTCCAAACAATCTTAGCCAGCAGGGTGTTTGGGCATCACTTAGACACCTTAACCCTTGTAAATCACTCTTTGGGACACCCAAAAAATTTGCTAGAAATGCCAAGTTCAAACAAAGTTAGTATATAGCTTGAAATTGTTTTAAATTTTCAATTTAAGTGGTTATGGCCACAGTTACCTAGAAATAATTTGCATTTGCATGTATATGTAAAAGTATTCTTATATTTGTAATGTGAAGATATTTTGGTCTGCCCTAAAAAGTTGATGCCCAAAGCTTTCATGATGCCTTATATTTGGCACCCACTTTAAAAATCCTGGCTCAGAACCGGTATCAGGATATATATCCTGTTACTAATTTTGATCCATTTTCTTATTTTGGACATTTCTTTACAAAATGAATGATGATTTATTCTCATGTATTATTTTAGCTTATTATGATATCTGATCCAGTTGAATTTTTGGTACTGATGAGAAGCTTGCATTTCCTTCTTTCCCCTGCAGGTAATACCAGGTAACGAGGACCGGTCTGTTGAGGCTATTGTTTGGGCAGGTACCAGATTATTCACAGCTGGTCTTCATGGTGAAATCACTGAGTATGATCTATTAAGGCTGGTCCCAAAGGTGAGTTTTTCTCGAGATTACCATTTCAAAAAATGAATTTGAATTTGATTAACTTTACTCCTTAGAATTCTTTGGGTCTATGTTTTCATTCCTTGCCTGTATATGAGATGACAATTCCTCTCATAGTTTTTTGTGTTACAAGCCCTCTTAAAAGATGAGCTTTGGATTCACTTAAGAATGTGGTGTTAAAGAAGTATTTAAATGTATTACTAATAAAAGCTGTCAAGTTGATGTGTGAGGAATTCACCTTTCATATTTGAGAAAACTTGCTGCCTCCAAGAAATAAGTGAAAGATAACAATTTTATTTGTTTGGTTAACATAATTACCTTTTTGTTCTGTGTTTTTCTGTTTGAATCTAAAGATATTTGTATATAATGTATAATTTTGTACATGGGAAGTACAGTCAATACACATACACTACAATAGTCAACTATTCCTGAGAGCTGTCAACTTGAGTACCTTGATTTGCCCTTTTCTTTCAGAAATCTGTTTCCTGCAATAATGGCGCTGTCTGGTGTATGTCTTCAAACAAGGAACAGACTCGGCTAGCGGTAAGGAGCACATTTTAAACTCCAGGTTGTGTACTGGCCCAATAGTTTGAGTACACATCTGTATAAAGTTTAAAAAGTGGTGTTCACTGCTCTAAAATGTACAGGTCATATTTAATCATTTTGGCAAGTTCACTGACATGATGGGAACTAGATTTCAAAAACTGACAAATAAGGAAGAAATACATCATATCTCAAATGGAATCAGTATCTGTATTGGAATCCTTGATAAGTCTTGTCAAACACAAACCCTCTAAAATGATTGCAATTGTGCAGTGGCAGTCCTGATGGCGTGCTGAGGCCTACCATGATTGTCTTAGGTCTAAGGGGTCTAAGGCGTTGCCACTGACTGCTAGCTGTCTCTCACCACTGCCCGGGTTTGAATCACACCCAGGGCATGTGAGAAAATTGCCAGTGACTTGGATATTAGACAGTGGATTTCGCTGGGTACTCTGTTTTCCTCCAATATTTACACCTGGCTAGTCACGATTTAACCTTAATGTGTCAGAAAAAGCGACAATAATTGAAATTCTGAATTCCTAATCTCATGCTGCTTCTACCTGCGATTGTCACAGCTTGTTTTGTTTTGCTGTCTAGGCTGGCACCGAGGACGGCTGTGCTGTCATCTTCAACATAGAGGGCGGGGACCTAGAGTACGAGAGAGCCCTGGATAAGCAGGAAGGTGAGTCAAATTCCTGGCTTTCTTGTTTAGCTTGTCATTGCAATCTCTGAATAGTATGCTTCCTCTATTCAACCACTTGGTTGTTTTGATGTTGACAAACAAACATGGGTGCATCTTGTATATATACATCTATATGATATGCCTCACAAAGCAATCAGGTCTATCATTATTATCCCTTCCAATGCTGAGATAATACATGCAAAACCTTCTAAACCTTGTCATGTTGTATTCATTGGATAGCTCTCGCTAAGTAACCCCTTTAGATGAGTACCCATGTGCCAGGGTTTTTTTCTGTATTGGGCAAGTTAGCCACCAGTAGCATAAGGGTTCACTTACCATCCTCCATATATGTATTGCCATCTTTGTGTAACCAGGAGAACCTCTATGACTCTTTCAATTGATAATATATTTTTCCATTCAATTTTTGTCTTGTTTTTCAGGTCGTATCTTATCAGTAGCGTGGTACGACCAGGAGAACTTCCTTGTGACCGGAGGCATCGACAATATCCGCATCTGGAGCATTGCGTCCGGTCACGCCATCCAGCGGCTGACGCTAGGCAGGCAGGAGGGCAACAAAGACACCATAGTCTGGTGCATTACCGTCACAGAGTACGTACAATGGCGCTAACTCGCTTGAAGTTAAAAATAACACTTTTTGAGGCACCTGTAACTATATGAGTAATCAATCAATACATACAACTTAATTCTTATTCACAATTTCACATTCAATTAATGGTATGAATCAAGGCACAACTAGGGGTCCACACCGGTACCGTGAGGGTACCGATACTCCACCCGAAAAAAACGGTAAAAAAACGTATAATGAGTAGCCGGTATTTTTTTACCGGTACTATGACTAAGCCGCCTCGCTGCTGATATAGCAGGCAAGGCGGAAAAGAGTGCAGAGACGCGGGATCGGCAGGAAAATACATCGCGAATTCGCGATCGCGTCATCCAGTGCCGGCTGCCATTGAAACTGCACTACGATAGATACTAACACGCGCGGTAGTACTTGGAAAAGTGTGGAGAGGGCCACGCTATGTATTTAACATGGTGCTAGTCCAGCCCCCACCACACTTTTCCAAGCACTAACGCGCGCAACAATCGAATCGAAAACATTGACCAGTAAAGAAAGTAACCAGTATCGGTATTGTTAGAATACCGGAACCGTATAAAAAATACCAGAACCGTACCATACCGTATAATTTTAAAGGTATGGACCCCTAGGCACAACATTAACTTTTCCTGCGACTTGCATGGTAGGGCTCAACTTTCACATGCCCTTGAAAAATTGTATGTTTTATAATGTTTCATTTAAAACCAAGTAGAACATTGTGCTGGCATGTGAAAGCATATTTTCTAGGACAATCTTGGATGCCAGACAACAAAACTTGCACACATTCTTAAAAGTTAACCCGAAGTATATACAGCGTACTTCCCCAAACAAGATATTTTTCACTTGCCCTTTAGCTATAATATACACATTCTACTTGCCCGGGGCATGCACTGATGTCAATCCCAGTGAATAATAAATTTGTGACAATTATAGCCATTTTTTCTCAGATTATCATTAAAGGTATCAACATGATATAAATGGGAGTAGGTTTTTGAACAAGCTCTGACATCCATTCATAGAAGAGGCATACTTGTACTAATCACGTTCCAAGTCTGTTCAAAATGTAGAATACTGATTCAGTGTAGTCATACTAATATTTTGTATATTTGAAATTTTACTGTATAATTCACAAGGCTCCTACGTTTTTTCAGTGATTTCACAATCATAAGTGGAGACTCCCGAGGCAAGACCTGTTTCTGGAATGGGAAACAAGGAACGCTCATTAAGGTAAGTCAGTCATTTAACCTCTTTGTGCTCAAGAATTCCTCAAGTAATTCTCAGCTGTACTTGTGATACATTTGACAAAAGGTTTAGGTATGTAATTACGAATGATATGGCAAAATGTTTTATTAGGAGTTGGTTTTTGTGATCTTATGATAATTTCTCTCAAAGTATTTCCTAACTTGGGTTTTCTCCAATTGATTTCAGCATAATTATCAGGCTGCTTTTCGCCACGGTGAGCATTAATGGTTAACAGAGAGTAAGCGCATTTTTAAGTGTCATTTTGTAGCCCAAGTCCAAGAATGGTATATGAACTTGTGTTGTGGTACCTTTGCTATGATTTCACCTTTGCTATTTGTTTCTTTTTAGAGTAACCAAAGTCACAAAGCTGATGTGCTGGCCTTGTGTGTGAATAAGGTAAGAACAATACACCCATTGTCTTTCAGAGCAATTGTGCATTCAGATAACTTAATTGTCTGTGAGCCCTTACATTTGGATTTGGTGGCTCAAGATTGAAAAGCTATGAATTCTCTCAATCAATCCTCTCACATCTGGACTTCTCAATGTTGATTGGTCAATAGGTGTCAAGCATGCAGTCGTTCACCTTACGTAGATTTAATATCGAACATCAAATTAGGTATCACATGGCATTCTCAATATCACGTGTTATCCAGCGATGTAATGTATTTGATATTTATTTACTTATATTACCATGGAAGAGCTGGTGATAATTTAGTTACACCATGTTAGTAAGTGTTGTCTGGCGTGCTATCCACCCTCATTCATACGTATCACACTTGGGTGTGTCTCGTGGGATACATGTGGCTGCGGCTGAATATCAGGCCTGACCACACTTTCTAACAGGGTATCACTAATAATATTAACCCTGCTCTTGCTAACACCTGATATAGATGGTGCTACATATCTTGCCTGTGTGACCAACACCGGATATATCCGGTCTTTGGGTACCCTTGCACTTAGCAAAATAAAAACTACATAGGTCGATTAAGGGGTATTGAATCATACTAGATATCAAGGTTTTACCGTTTACTATGTTTCTATAAACAGTTTGTGAAGCACATAATTGAAACAGTAATAGAAATCTATTAAATCCTTCTGATCTGGTGGGTACACCCACAATATCCCTGGTCCCAGGGGAAAGGTTCTCCCATATGGGGGTCTAGCATGACAAGGGTTATTATCACTGGGCTCTTATGCTGTCACAGTGTAAAACTGGTTGAACCAGTTCATGCTTAGAGATCTATCTCTTTGAGAAGGCTCGTCTGAACCTATGATACATTTGAAAATAACTCTGAAATTAAACCTACATTCACAAGAAGTCTGAAGTTGGGTTGATGGTTGGGCTCTTATCAACACTTTCCTTCAAACATTTTCGGACAATTGCTTTTGTTAGAGAGATATCACCTAAATAGTAAGGTGGTGTATAGTGCCCCAGACCTGAAGGGGTTAAGGCACATATGTCCCCACTTGTTTAGATCAGCAAATAGCTGTTTTATTTTCCATTCCAGGAAGGCACGTCTGTATTCTGTAGTGGCGTGGACCCCACGCTGGTGCAGTTTGAGTACACGGCCACACAGCCGGACAGTGACTGGAAGATGTGGGTGCGCTCCAGTGTCAGGACCCAGCACAGTCATGACGTGCGAGCTGTGGCCTTCGCCGAGGGCTGCGTCGTATCGGGAGGTAAGCAGCATATTTAAGTCTCAAGTATTTCTTGACAAGTGCAAGCTAGACTGAAGATATGATTTTAAATCATGTTGTAGCATTTAATCATCAAGATCTGTGAATTCTCTGTTATTTGTACCATCCTAGGAATCTGGGCCACCATAATTAATAACAAGGAAATCAGGGCCACTGCCCTTAACAGCCGATGGCGATTTCTCAGAGTAGGGGCCACCTTCTAAAGCTGGCTGATTTTATAAAAACCTAGCCATATTTTCCCCTGAAACATTCTAGTATGTGCATCAAGTGACAATAAACCCAGCAATAGTGAAATAGATAATAATACAGATTTTCTCCGGCCTTTTCCCAGAAAATTACTTTGGCAAATATTTGAAGTTGAGTTCTTGGGGGAGGTTTAGTCTTTATTTCCAATGAAAATATTTTCAGAAAGAACAAGCTTTTATCATAAAAAATTGAACCCCCCCCCCCCCCCCATTAATATTCAATACTGCATGTGTCTATGTATACATTTTTATGGCTGTATTTCGGGGTAATATAAAGAAACCCTTTATATAGGAAATTTGATGTTAACATTTCATAAATTGTAGCAGAAAGATATTGGTATCTAAGTTAGACCATTCTACTCTGTATTACCTGAACCGTCAGTGACATGTAGCCAATTCATTGCTATATTTCATTCCATTCTTACCTTATCCTACCTTCTATTTCAGGTGTTGATTGTAATTTGATTTTTAACAACCTGGAAGGGAAGGAGGGCATTAAAGTTTGGAAGAGGTTACCAGCCATTCCACACGTAAGTCCACCACATCTCTTATCCATCTCGGTTCCTTTACTACTACCCAAATGTGAAAAGTTGCTATTGCCAGGAGGTGTCTCGCTGGGTACTTCTACATGAAAAGTGGTAACAAGCAAAGTTCCAAAGTCCAAATCATCTAGTTGTTTAAATCCACAACTCCCTATGAGGGCAACTGTAAGGTTTAATTCAAATTGAATGATTTTCTTCAAATATCTGCTGCAAATTTAACATTACAAGTTAGCATATTTCTAAGGTATGAGGGCTGTATGTATAATTCCTTGATTGTATATTTTAGGTGTGCATAGTCTATATATATGAACTAGGTGTCTTTGTTTGTTTCAAAGGCACATGGGTTGTATGTATGTATAATTCAGTGTTTGAGTATAAAGGGCACAAAATCCATATGTAGGACCATCTGATGTTGTATTTCAGAGGCGGATGGTGCAAACAGTACCAGAGGCTAACAGTGTTATGCTACAATACAGGAACTACCTAGAACTGTGGCGTCTCGGCAAAACCAGCAGATCATCAGGTAAGTCACTGACCACTCTCAACATTAGCCCTTCATTTCATAAGATCTCCTCCACAACTGCTATGCCATAATTCGTATTTGGCCATTCTAAAGATATGGTAACCTCCTTTTTGTAAAATATCCTTATGAAAATGTTTTTATGGTTTTGGTATTGATATTGGAATCTATATGACATATTGCAGGACTCGACGCTATGGGTGAACCTATGGCCCCAGGCCAGTAGAAATTCCCAAAAACAACTTCGGGCCAGTAAAAAAGACCTCAACTGGTCCTACAGGCCCAGTAAACATTTGGAGACATTCTTGTTAAAATGTTTCCTCCCGAGAATGTCCCCAAATGTTTTTGAAATAAATGAAGATAAAATCTATAAAGATATATGTTGTGGTGAATTTTATGCAATGATCTTTCTTGTTATGTTAAAGAAAAAATGTAGGGCCAGTATCATTTTGAGTTAGCGTTGAGGCCTGTATTGAAAGGATTTTTTTGGTCACCATAAATTATAAGTCTCGTTCCTTGACATTTTGGTCATTACAATCTCCTCATCATCCTTCCCCATCCCAATCTCATTTTCTAAATGAGATTTCATACCCCTAGTATTAGTGATGGGACGATGATCGACTGTAGTCGAAAGTCGTCAGCAAGTTAACAGTAACCAATTAATCGGCTGGAGACTTTACACCTAATTGTTAGTCGGTATAATAGCCCATTAAGCCAGCCCACATCCTATAAGGTCAAAGGGTTCCTTGCCAGATATCCCACAGAGAAAGTTGCTTGTCTCACGTACTGACCTACTGGCCTGTTTATACCTTCTAAGAGCCAGCACTGTAATAGGTCTAGTATGGGTCATGCAAGTAGTAAGTAATAGCATACCAAGAAGTATACCTACTGACTCTGATAAAAACTGGGGTACTGAGCAAACTAGATATTTCAGATTCCTTCTAAATGTAGAAATATGAGTTGGATGAAATGTGTTCTATGATGTGTCTTTCATTATTTTTCTAAAGACATCTTATAATGCCTTCATACATATTGTAAAAAGTATTTTGATTTATTAGAATACTGGTAATTTGTCTCTAAGTTACTGAATAAAAATAAGAACGAAAACATACAAGTTTATCTTACCTGCACTGTTTACATGTATAATCCTTCATAGCATAAATCAAAAACACTTGAGAAAGTTTGATGCCAAGATAGAATAGATAATTTGAAATAGTACAATATTAAAATAAGTGTTAACATGCTAAACTTAAGCTTTGACAAGCAAACATTCTCATGAAAGTGCGATGAACCGATTAATCGGTGATAGTCGGTTGGCCTAGCCGACTGATGATCGGTTGGGAAAATTCAACTGACTCCCACCACTACTATTTAGTATACAATATCCTATCTAGAACAAACCAACCAATGTCTTCCCTTTCATATCTAGATAAGAATGGTGAGATCTTACCCCTGAACACGAACCCCATGAAGCTGGTTGTACTACACGGCACAGGATACCGCCCTCTATTTAGTATACAATATCCTATCTAGAACAAAGCAACCACTGTCTTCCTTTTCATATCTAGATAAGAATGGTGAGATCTTACCCCTGAACACGAACCCCATGAAGCTGGTTGTACTACACGGCACAGGATACCGCCCTCTATTTAGTATACAATATCCTATCTAGAACAAACCAACCACTGTCTTCCTTTTCATATCTAGATAAGAATGGTGACATCTTACCCCTGAACACGAACCCCATGAAGCTGGTTGTACTACACGGCACAGGATACCGCCCTCTATTTAGTATACAATATCCTATCTAGAACAAACCAACCAATGTCTTCCTTTTCATATCTAGATAAGAATGGTGACATCTTACCCCTGAACACAAACCCCATGAAGCTGGTTGTACTACACGGCACAGGATACCGCCCTCTATTTAGTATACAATATCCTATCTAGAACAAACCAACCAATGTCTTCCTTTTCATATCTAGATAAGAATGGTGACATCTTACCCCTGAACACGAACCCCATGAAGCTGGTTGTACTACACGACACAGGATACCGCCCTCTATTTAGTATACAATATCCTATCTAGAACAAACCAACCAATGTCTTCCTTTTCATATCTAGATAAGAATGGTGACATCTTACCCCTGAACACAAACCCCATGAAGCTGGTTGTACTACACGGCACAGGATACCGCCCTCTATTTAGTATACAATATCCTATCTAGAACAAACCAACCAATGTCTTCCTTTTCATATCTAGATAAGAATGGTGACATCTTACCCCTGAACACAAACCCCATGAAGCTGGTTGTACTACACGGCACAGGATACCGCCCTCTATTTAGTATACAATATCCTATCTAGAACAAACCAACCAATGTCTTCCTTTTCATATCTAGATAAGAATGGTGACATCTTACCCCTGAACACGAACCCCATGAAGCTGGTTGTACTACACGGCACAGGATACCGCCCTCTATTTAGTATACAATATCCTATCTAGAACAAACCAACCAATGTCTTCCTTTTCATATCTAGATAAGAATGGTGACATCTTACCCCTGAACACAAACCCCATGAAGCTGGTTGTACTACACGGCACAGGATACCGCCCTCTATTTAGTATACAATATCCTATCTAGAACAAACCAACCAATGTCTTCCTTTTCATATCTAGATAAGAATGGTGACATCTTACCCCTGAACACAAACCCCATGAAGCTGGTTGTACTACACGGCACAGGATACCGCCCTCTATTTAGTATACAATATCCTATCTAGAACAAACCAACCAATGTCTTCCTTTTCATATCTAGATAAGAATGGTGACATCTTACCCCTGAACACGAACCCCATGAAGCTGGTTGTACTACACGACACAGGATACCGCCCTCTATTTAGTATACAATATCCTATCTAGAACAAACCAACCAATGTCTTCCTTTTCATATCTAGATAAGAATGGTGACATCTTACCCCTGAACACAAACCCCATGAAGCTGGTTGTACTACACGGCACAGGATACCGCCCTCTATTTAGTATACAATATCCTATCTAGAACAAACCAACCAATGTCTTCCTTTTCATATCTAGATAAGAATGGTGACATCTTACCCCTGAACACAAACCCCATGAAGCTGGTTGTACTACACGGCACAGGATACCGCCCTCTATTTAGTATACAATATCCTATCTAGAACAAACCAACCAATGTCTTCCTTTTCATATCTAGATAAGAATGGTGACATCTTACCCCTGAACACAAACCCCATGAAGCTGGTTGTACTACACGGCACAGGATACCGCCCTCTATTTAGTATACAATATCCTATCTAGAACAAACCAACCAATGTCTTCCTTTTCATATCTAGATAAGAATGGTGACATCTTACCCCTGAACACGAACCCCATGAAGCTGGTTCAGTTGCAGTCGAAGGGAGGTGAGACGATCGTGTGCAGCGCCATCACCAAAGACGGCAAGTGGATCGCCTACTGCGACACCGACAAGATACGCCTCTACAGCCTCACTATTGTAAGTACATACACATAGGGATGTCATCGATAGTCGACAAATCGATGAATCAACATTTTCACTTTGTCAATTAAATCGAATCGAATGGTTGGGTATCAAATCGAAAGAATCGACATTCTGTACCCAAATATTGGCGAATGAATATAAAAAAAGAATAGACTTTTTCCCAGACATTTACTTGTTTAACTAATGCAAAGTGAAACTCTGACTAAGTATTGAAGTATTTTCTATGGCTTTTGTAAGAGAAATTGGAAGGAATGGTGTACTTTACTCAGACATGGCCAAGACACAGGGTATCGAACCAAATTGTTATGTCGGAAAGAGTATAGCACTTAATCAAACCGAAAAAAAGGGGTATCATTGGCATTCCTATAGTTAATTGTGCCCTACGAGCATGTTACGGCGTATCAAATCGAATTGAAAAATTTATCAATTAATCATATCGATAAAATTTCATATCAATGACATCACTACTTACACAACCAGTGGTTTACTTTTAATTCTTTTCTTTTGGTCATCAATGACTTCCAGAGATTTCAAGAAGTGGGAAGTAGTGTGAAGTAGTTTTGTAGCTGCCAGATAGGCCATCATTGGAATTTGCCCTTCCAAGGCATGAAACAGCAGTTTTTACCTGCAGACCTGTATAATCTGCACAGTGTAATGTGTGTGTGTGTGTATACATATATATACATATATATATAGAGAGATATATGTATATATATATTTATATATATATATATATGTATATATATATATATATATATATATATATATATATATATATATATATATATATATATATATATATATATATATTTATTTATATATATATATATATACATATATGTACGAAATATGAACATATATGTACAAAATATGAACATATATGAACGAAATATGAACATATATGTACGAAATATAATCATATATGAACGAAATATGAACATATATATAAGAAATATGAACATATATGTACGAAATATGTACAAAATATGAACATATATGTACGAAATATGAACATATATGTACGAAATATGAACATATATGTACGAAATTAGAACATATATGTACGAAATATGAACATATATGTACGAAATATGAACATATATGTACAAAATATGAACATATATGTTCGAAATATGAACATATATGTTCGAAATATGAACATATATTTTGTATATATATATATATATATATATATATATATATATATATATATATATATATATATATATATATGTGTGTGTGTGTGTGTGTGTATATATTTATGTATATATATCATACTATATATTACATATTATTCCTCATTTTTCAATAACTGTTATTCCTTCTATTCCAGGAAGAATGCTCGGTTGTGAACCCCAAGCTGAGCATGCAGCGAGTGCGCCACTCTCCCTCTAACGCTCTCCCAGCGCATCTCCTGGCCTTCACTCCAGATGGCGCCACCCTCCTCTCGGCAACGAACGCTGGCAGCCTGCAAGTGATCAGCACAGATCTGGACGAGCCGTCTTTGCTGCATACATTCACAAACCCTACAGGTAATGTCACAGAGGGGGGGGGGGGCTCCCCTGATGGCCAGGTAGTCTTAGGTGGTGCCACCAACTACTTGCTGTCTCTCACTGCTGCCGGATTTCAAATGCCGAATGGGTCATGTAAAAAGTTGTAATCTGTTTTTCTCCACCATCTACAACCTGTTAGTCATGATTTATTCTAAAGATATATATGGCAGGAAAAGTGACAATAATCAAAGAAAATATAAATTCCAAATTCCTCAGTCAGTCATACATGAGTACCTTCAGCTGTCCTACCGTACCAGCAGAAATGAATAATTTTGTATTTGTAATATCAATTTAAAAAAAAAGCTAATTATTGGCATCTAAACTATACATTAATCTGGCTTGCATTGATGACCCTCAGATCAGACCTGCTCTTGTTGGAGCACATTTTTCCACAGTTTAGACCCTACCCATACTGACTTGCATGTTTTGTGACTGCAGGGTTGTCTGAAGCCATCCACCTGTTAGCAGTCAGTGCTGACGGGAAGTTTGTGGCGACTGCTGATCACGCCCATGATGTCCATATATACAGCCTGGAAAAGAAAAAGGTGAGAACCAGTAGGGTCTTAGCCAGGATCTAAAAACTGGGTGCCTAAAATTGGCAATTGTAAAAGTTTTGGGCGTCCAAATTTTCAAGTGGGATCACAATATACTCAGATTTCAACCATAAACATGTATAAATTTATCAAATAAGGCATGATATCCCTGAACAATGTCATGGGAATCATATGGAGTTGACACAAATTCAATTATATGCTTGAGATTGACATTTTTAGAAATTCCTCACCAAAGAATTTGGGTGTCCTGAGGGGGGCTTTAAGGGTTTGGGTGTCCAAAAAGACACCCAGACACCCTGCTGGCTAACACCATGCAGAGAACTGTCATTGAACATGGAAACTTCGATCAATCAGACAACTGATCTAAACATTCTTGACTCGTCAGTTTCGCTTTAGCAGTGGTAATTTAACCCATTTCCATATGGAGCACACGCATGATGACATGACGTCCATCTACTGTATACCTTGTTAGTTTTGAGCGGATAAAATAATGTGCTTCGCAGGCAGCTGTCTTCAATGCACAGTTTAATTTTAATATACTGGTGTTGAATATCAAGTTATTATGTCAATGTGTTATACCACAGCAGCATAGGGATTGGATGTCCAAATAATAGTGTGCAGTTTATTGAAGGCCGACTTAGGGATATGCAAATTACAGATTACAAATCAATCAAACTGCTGCAATATTACCACGGTAAACAGTATGCAGCCTGGCAAAGAAAAGGGTGAGCTCCCCCGATAAACATTACAATTATGGTTTAAAAGGCAACTAACCTTAATAGGATGTTCTCAACTCCTCAAGTTTGCTTCAGCAAGGCTGAAAAGTAAACCCTATTGCATCTGGTCTGCCAATTTCAAAAAGATTTTGGCTGCTACAAAATATCTCTTAGGTTTATTATGTTTTGTATTTCAACATTTTAATGCAAAAAATGTATAAAAAAAAAGATTCTTCATCAAAATCCTTTTCATGTTAAATCATGCTAAAATGTATAACTTACTTGTTACCAATGGTAATATGTATAGATCCAAGTGACAATTTGAAAGGATGCCTTTGACGTCTATGATTTATTATTTTGCCATATTTTGCTGCTTCCCTTTTATTAGTTGCCTTCAGCAGAGGTCTACTTTTCCTGTGCCTCTGCAGGTACAACTTGCATTTCCATGCCTAGGTAGGGGAAATTCTCATAACAGCCTTTCCAATGGACTGGCAGCAACCCAGGAAGTTCACAATACCTTCTTGTGATCATGAATTAATAGAAAACTCAGAATTAACAGCACTGGCAAAAATGCTAGAACATGTAGTATCTTGTAACTGATAGTCTACTGAACTGGCAATTAAAAATCATAAGTAGAACTGGCGATTAAAAATCATAAGTAGAACTGGCAATTGAAAATCAAAAATAGAACTGGCAATTGATAATCGAAAGTAGAACTGGCAATTAAAAATCAAAAATAGAACTGGCAATTAAAAATTAAAAGTAGAACTGGCAATTAAAAATCAAAAGTAGAACTGGCAATTAAAAATCAAAAGTAGAACTGGCAATTAAAAATCAAAAGTAGATCTAGCAATTAAAAATCATAAGTAGAACTGGCAATTAAAAATTAAAAGTAGAACTGGCAATTAAAAATCAAAAGTAGACCTCTGTTTTGGTAGGATTTCCTGATTGTTTGTCTAGTACATGTATAGATATGTTTTCTCTTATGTTTTTTCTAGCACATGTGCAGCATGCCGCGCTATAAGACGCAGCCCTCTGCCATGGCCTTCTGCCCTCACTCCGGACACCTGCTCGTGGCTTACTGCGACCAGAAGGTAAGACTTGTCCTCCTTGTCTTTTGGACATGCAATTTCCTGAAAACGTACTTGTTGGACAGGCAAAGATTTCTATGACAAATTATCAATTTTGACTTTTTGAGGGTAATAACCAAAAAATGTCTTAACAAACCGTCTCCTAGGACTTAGCAGATATTTTAATTGCCTTTTTAACACTATAGGCTAGTAATTATAGATGGTGTTAGAATTTGAAGTAGGTAAGTAGGTAAATCTGGGCTGGCAGAAATTTTAAATTGCTGCTTTGGACAGGCATTTTTTAAATCCTGGCTAAGACCCTTGGTAAGAGATCATTATATTTAGCTTGTTAGGCCCTGCATCAATTTTAAAAGTGTAGGTCCAATTGCAATCAGACAGAAATCTGGTCTGAGATGAAATTTTATTTCCTTGATGAAGTCTTTCTGTTGCAAAGGCACCACAGTCCTGCAAGTGTAGTTCGACTGAGATGTGACTTGAGAGGTCCATGGAGAGGTTTATTGAAGGTGAATGCCCTTGGTTGATGTAGTGCATGTGGTTATGCCACAAGTACAGACAACAGTGGTGGGGCTTAATTTGGGCTTAAGCCTGTATAACCAATAATGCCTGTGGCGCCTTAAACTGACTATATTGGTGTCATGTTTTTGACCAGAGCATATTTCAGAAAATAATTGAAGGAGAAACAGTTTTCAGGAGCAACCCCCAAACTATCATAGGTGTTCCTGGCACACTCAAGGTCAAATTTACTATGAGAAAGCAGAGCTGGAACACTCACTACGAGAAAAGAGCTCATGAGCTCAAGAGGAGTCAAACTCCGGGCAACTGATTAGAAACTTGTATTTTTACAGAATCCCTAAAGGGATAGGTACCGATAATCAATATGATACCAAATACCGATATCGAAAAAAAAAATGTATCGAAAAAATTCAGTATCCTATAATATTGTTTAAGATTTTAGATACCTATGATATTGACCTAACGGCCACCTGGATATCTCCCTATTTATTAGTTATATTTCCTAAGCTGACACTGCTAAATTCAACAAAATTAGGTACCTGGTAGGCAGGTAGTATCATTAGAAATATCATAAAGGAAATTGTATCATTTAACATATATATCAATATTATATTGTATTGCGAAACTTTTAAAGATGCCATTCCTTATTGCAGATCCTGGAGTACAACGTCCAGCTTAAGCAGTACACGCCTTGGTGTCGCGAGAACCAGTATAAGTTCCACCCGCAGTGGCTCAAGCGACAGAGCAAAATCAACCAAATCTCCTTCAACCCTGACCAACCTAACGACTTCCTCGTGGCTGACGATCACATGTTATGTATCATAGACAGGTCTAAGGTAGGTGACGCTGGGGCAAGCACTTTCTTACCATTTACTCTAAATCTATCATGGCTTGCAGGGGCCAAAAGCAGCCGAACAATTTTGGTGATATATCAAGAAAAAGCATAGTTGGGAAAATATTTAAAGGGAAATAGTAGCTAGGACACCATCAACAAACACTCCTTCGAATACTCAGTAAAATCGTTCTTGATTCCAAGTTTATTGTCAAAAGTATCATAGATATAGACAACAATATCTAGAGCAACCTTTAAGTGTGTTTAAAATCCCTCTTTAAGCAACTGGTATGTCATGAACAGGGGTGCCAAGCTGTCACATTTCTGGCAATTTCTTTTTTGCTCTATAACTGTCAAATATCTTTAAAGCAACAGTCTACAAAGTACCCAGCAAGAACCTTTTTAAGGTTTCCCTTGTGGGTTCCAAATCTTCCAAAGTAAAAATATAGCTGTAGACAGGATAAAACATTTACGGATAAATTTCTTTTAAGTTTATTTCCACGTGTAATTCAGGCATTTGCTGGTCGGATAATGAAGTTATTTTACAAACATTTGTGTTTTTGGTTTTCCCTGGTCCAAATGTGGATGGCAAAGTGAGAAACGTTTCTGTAATCAGTGTAAGATGTTTATGAGCTTATTTTGTACTAAAGTTCTTATTGTAATGTATAATTTCAGCAATTCCCTGGTCCGAATGTGAGGTTATTCAACAAAAGCAGAAAGGCCCATGAGGGGCAAACATTTACCAAGCGTGCTTTCCACACGTGTAACAAATATAAGGTGAGTGAAAAAATAGATTTCTTCCCGGAAAAGAGTTGTTTTTACGTTATTTCATCTGCACACCACAATAAGATACCCGTCTACCTACTACTTAGATGATAATCTTTTAAACCTGTTCAATTTATACGAAGGCATGCCCTGGTGGCCTAGTGGTCTAGGGCGCTGCTAGTCTAGCAAGCAGCTACTAGGCTTTACTGTGCTTTACTTTATGTATGCCTGCACCTATACTACATATAGGGACTTGTGGCCTACTGTTGGCCAATTCCTTGACACAATTGTCACACAAGGGAGTTGTAATAAAAGTAACTTACAACTACCCTCCAAGTATACTGCAGTGCCATCTATCTGCAAGGGATAACATTTAAATATGGCCTGGGAGGCAGGCTAGGGCACTGCCAATAACTGCTCGCTGTCTCACAATACTGCCCAGGTCACAATGTTGCCAGTGACTTGGGTTATGCAGTGTTTTTTGCTGTGTAATCCTCCAGTTTTCTCCCCCACTTCCAACTGGCTAGTCACAAGATAGCTGCCTGGCCACAACTTATCTTGCCTAATCCAGTCTTAGTGTGACGTCCCTAGGAGACAAAGACTTGAGGTCCCTTGTATTGTTAACATTATAGAGTTAGTTGCTCACATGCATGTGCCGAAAACACTTCTTGAGTGGTTGACGTCAACAACAAGGCTATGATTTGTGCTGAGGTTGTTGAGCCAGATATGCTGGTTGCGTATCAGGTTATGACACTTGTGGTCACAGGCAATCTAATGCTGCTACATCTTGGCAGCCTGGCTAGTTATATGCTGCCATCTATTGAGAAAACTGAGAACTATAAATCTTATTTGATTTTGACATGCATGTGAGTTTCAACTGGGCAGATAGGTTCTCTAGGATTCATTCAGATACTTGTCTAGCCATATGGTGGCCAGTGGTCTTTATTCAGTATTGGGAGTTTCGATACTATTAAGTACACCCTCATGAGTGGCTGTGAATTAAAACATAAAAAAAAATTCACCTCATAGCATCAGTTGAAGCTACATTGGTTGTAGCAGACTGGCTCCATACCAGTCAAGCAGACTGCCAGGGGCTGCACCACTGACTGCTGGCTGTCTCTCCCAACTGGCCTGTGAATAAGCCCAGCAGAGACAGGTGAGAAAAATACCAGTGACTTAAAGTTAGGCGATGGTTTTTGCTCACTTTGCTTTCCAACACTGTCCACTGGCTAGTCACAATTTTGCTACAATATGGCAGCAAAGGTGACTATATAAACAAATTTTCAAATTCGAAATGTACCTGACCATTCCAGACTTGATTTTTCTGGGGAGAAATTGTTTTTGGCGCTGTTCCCATCGACTGTCTTGAACCACTGGGGCCTGCCCTGATGGCCAAGTGGTCTTATGTATTACCATTGTTAGCTTACTGTCTTTCATGCACTGATGGCAAACTCCTCTTGAGGCATTGCCACTGACTTCTCATTATCTCTCACCACTGGGGTCTGCCCTGATGGTCCAGTGGTCGAAAGTGTTGCCACTTGCCACTGACTGCTCGCTTTCTCTCATCTCTGCCCAGGTTTGAATCCCATCCGGGACATCATGAGAAAGTTACCAGCGACTGAGGGTTAGGCCGAAAAAGTGACAATAATTGAAACTCCATATTGCTGTGTCCATTAGACTGCTGCTGCCCCACCTGGCAGTGTATCACCCATTAGTGTAACATTGTATCATTGTGCCTGCTTAACGACAGGTGCAGGAGTAGAGGTAGCCTCCCTTGTCGCAGGGTCTCTAACTATTCAGCCGCTGTTTGATCAGCTAAGTGCTGCAGAATCTCGGCCAATCTCTCGAGACTGGGCTGTTCATGTAGATATGGAAAGTAAACATCCTTAGCACACTTGGATGGCTTCTGGTTTTGTCCCGAATCTCGGTGCAATAATCGTCCAAGTGTGTGATTGCTTATTAGTGGGTAGTACAGCTTGCCAAGTAAAACACAGGATGGCATGGAAGGTACTCAGCAAGTTCATGCTGTGTGTCATTTTTCAAGTCAGACTTTTCAAGCATCCTTTTACCTATCTGTACTCACATTTAGCCTCATCAGACCAAAAGAATAATTACTCTGTTTCTGGTTACATGATCAAAAAAGGAGGTCAGTAAATGTTAAAGATTTTATTCAAGGTATCTTATGGGGTTAAATCTTTTTGACACTGTTTCCTCTATCCTGCTTTTATTCGGCTATTCAGCCTTCACAAAGTATTATTGCCTGAAAGGTCTTCAGATGAGAAATATATTATTTGCATTAATGCATCGCAAAGTATCCTCTCAGCATGGTGTAATATGTGAGGGGTAAAAAACTGAGAAAATGTGCATGGAATCAGTCTTATAATTCTAGTGATATTTTTCAAGCAAAGGCAAATATGGGAAAAGATTTGGAGGAAAACTGTTGAACAGAAAACTACCAACAACGCTCCTTTGGATACTTCGGAGAACCATTCTGAATTCCTTAGTTATCGTAGAAAATGTTATAAAACCCGATGACAATTTTTCAAAAATCTCTTCAAGTATTAGTGGGTTAAGCTCTCAAAGTTTTTCAGAGGTAGCAAAAGTTTGTGAAAGAGTTGCGTGCAGTGTGAAGCTCTGAAGGCTAGACGTCTAAAAAGCTGATTGGGTCGCGTGTGTAGGAGCGTGACTGTGAGACCATTGTTCTAGGTGCAAGTCTATATATAGGACCACTGCCAGTGCTTATGATATTGATATGTGTTTGATAAGATATTTTAAACCTTCCAATGTTGAGGCTACTTTCATCCAAAGAAGGATGCAAAGATTTTTGAAAACCATCCAAGCGCTGTCATATTGGTACTCTTGCTGAGTACTCTCGGATGAGTATCCATTTGCTAGGGTTTCAGTCTTTTTTCAGGGATTTTGCATTGGCTAAATTAGCCACTAGCAGCAGAAGGTAGAGCTGCACTCACATAGGGAGATCAGCTCATGAGCTCACCACCATTTTGACTCATGAGCTCATGAGCTCATGGATGCGCATTTTAAGAAATAAATTTTCATTATTCAGCTCACTATTTAAGAAAGAACGTATTACTGATGGCAAATTTCTAACATTTACATGGTTAATTCATTTCAAAATGTGCCTGCATAGAAGAATACATATCTATATTTACATATTGCTTTCTATAGAGTGGTACAAAAGCCAGTATAATGCTCAACACAGCCTTTATACATCGGCGATTGTAAACAAAACGTGACAACGAAAAGCAGTAATAAGAAAGTTTGTGTTAGATGTTCTGTGTTACGTTTGTGTTCCAAACATTGTCGAGTTCGCGAGTTGATGACGTCAGCTCGAGCTCGGGTCGCCTGCCCTAATGCTCGAGCCACTCAAGTTTGTGAGTGGTGAGTGCGACTCTAGCAGAAGGGTTAACGATTCTGGTGTTGATCACCATTCTTTGTGTCGTTTTTGAACTCAACTGGCTAACAAACTTTAGTCACATCATGCTTTTTTTTATATGGTGTTGATTTTATGACTTAATTGTGTGAAACAATAATAATCTGCTGTACTTTTGATGTCGCTGATCCTACTTTATAGACTCATGCAGCTTTAAAATCCTTTGGTCATTGTAAATAGGTTAAGCCATTTATGCCTGATTTTGGCCGCTTTGTGCATTTACAGGCTAAAGTTTGAAAAGGTTAAAAGTTCGTGCTTAGCCCTTGTGCTGCTGATGGTTAATTTGTGCAATACAAAAATGATGCAAAAAACCTAGAAAAATGACTTAGACACTGGTTCTCATCTGAGAGTATGCAGGCAGAGATATCCAATGAATACCAACATGACAGGGTTTAGACGGTTTTAAAAAAAGCTTCGCAAACTTGTGCTTTGGATGAAAGTAGTCTCAGCACTAGAAGGGTTAAATTACATATCTAATTTATTTTTGAAAGTATCCTAGATCCCGGCCACACTTTTCTTAGAGAACTCTGGGCATGAACGTTTGTCATGAGTTTTCCGTTGTTCTGGTCATGAAGGTGGCGCCGGTGTCTGCCCCGCATGCTACATGTCATAGTTTAGTACCGCTCTGTTTCCCAGATAGTCGGCCAGGGCCTCTCGCCTGTACTAATCCACCAAGATTAATAATCCCAGCATGATTTATCCCACTAATCTCTTCTTCTGCATATCAATTCAGGAGCTATAAAACTGCTAACTGCATTGCATGATCATACATCAATCTGGCAGCGTTTAATTATTCAGCATGCTATGATTTCATTTTATTATATCATTTATTTCCCATTGTAGGAATAAAGCTATACTTTGTGATGTATTTTCAATGGGCACTTTTAATTTATGGGCCGGGTCTTTGTTTGAATAGTTTTTGATACTCTTGTGTAACGTTGCATCAGTGATGTTATGGTTTGTTGTTTGTGTCTTACATGAGCTACATTTGCATAAAAACTAGGCAATTACTAGTGTTGGGTAGCCCAAGTGGCCCATGCTAATAACACTCATAAAGAGAGTCTGTAGGGCATATAAGAAATCAACCTTTTAGTCCTGGCTCGCATGCTAGAAGATAAATAGGGAAACATACATGCAATTCAAAACACAAAAAGTTCTGAAAATCATTTTGTAACCAGACTAAGAATACCACCAATACCAACTGTCACCAGTCTCATTTGAATGATTTATATTTGTACAACTAATGTTCACAGTTCAGGAAGATGCAGTCATGCAGGCTATTTTGAATAAGCTTATCCTAAGGTTTAGTAGTCGACCAGACTACTACATTTTGGGGGGTATCGTAGAAACAGGGCACTTACTTTTCCCCTTTGGATCACATTGCCAAGTGACACTAGCTATGGTCAATACTCTGAGCGGATTTGCAACAATGATGCATTTTCAAGCAAGCAAGTTCAAAAACATATTCTTTCCCCAACATCCACATTCCCATGCGAACAATTAATGTTGCCAACTTCTGAAAATGGATGGCGCCAAAAAAAAAAAATGGGGTATACATTAAAAATATATATATACACTGTTAATGCACCAATTCAAGAAATATGTAACCCATCTGGGTTTTCAAAAGTGAAAATTAAGTATTAACCCATGTGCACCTTTAGTGTCAGAAAACCTTAATCTGTTCATTCATTTGCAACGTAGCAGCCTGACTGTTCGATGGTATCTTTGTAATTTAAGCAAGATTTTTGGTACATATTTGAAAGAGAATAAGACCTCGACTAATTTCTCTTCTTCAAATCTTTTTAGAGTTTTGGGGTTGTTTTCAAAAATATCAGAGGATCCGGGCGACATTTTTCAAGTGGAACTCTTGAGCATGAGTGGGTTAATATTTTTTCCAACAGCTTTGGCCAAATTGCCTACTTAATGTGCACGCATTTTACCAAAACTTACAAAAAAAGGGCTTTCAAGTGATATTTAACGGTTAATCAATTATGAATGGGCATGGATTTGCATATATTTCAGACAGTGGCTGGCCGCGGCTGCTGTTTTTGTGGGGATTCTCCACCAGCTGCCACAGAGCCTTGGTGGTAGAGGACAGTTCCTCTCTACACACTGTCCATATTTCAGTAGCAGGCATAGATAACCATCGGTTGGAAATTACCGGCTTTTTAAGTTTTAGGCTGGTTGTCCACTTTTAGTTTTACAAATAGCTACATGTTGAGAATTGTGATTTTTTCTAACCTTGGAGTAAAAAATCTTTACGTTCATGGTAACTCGTTATATACTTGAATGATTAGGTAGACAAATGTAGGAAATATTGCACGGTGTTAGGGCATGGTGTCATGGTCAATATGTTGAGATATTGCCCTGGAAGAAATGATGCATGACATTGTGGTCAATATGTTGAGATATTGCCCTGGAAGAAATGATGCATGACATCATGGTCAATATGTTGAGATATTGCCCTGGAAGAAATGATGCATGACATCATGGTCAATATGTTGAGATATTGCCACGGAAGAAATGATGCATGGCATCATGGTCAATATGCAGAGATATGGCCCTGGAAGAAATGATGCATGGTATCATGGTCAATATGTTGAGATATTGCCCTGGAAGAAATGATGCATGACATCATGGTCAATATGTTGAGATATTGCCCAGGAAGAAATGATATATACTTGAATGATTAGGTAGACAAATGTAGGAAATATTGCACGGTGTTAGGGCATGGTGTCATGGTCAATATGTTGAGATATTGCCCTGGAAGAAATGATGCATGACATTGTGGTCAATATGTTGAGATATTGCCCTGGAAGAAATGATGCATGACATCATGGTCAATATGTTGAGATATTGCCACGGAAGAAATGATGCATGGCATCATGGTCAATATGCAGAGATATGGCCCTGGAAGAAATGATGCATGGTATCATGGTCAATATGTTGAGATATTGCCCTGGAAGAAATGATGCATGACATCATGGTCAATATGTTAAGATATTGCCCAGGAAGAAATGATGCATGACTTAAGAGTCAATATGTTGAGATATTGCCCTGGAAGTAATGGTCAATATGTTGAGATATTGCCCAGGTAGAAATGATGCATGACTTAAGAGTCAATATGGTGAGATATTGGCCAGGAAGAAATGGTTATTATTATATTTAGATATTGCCTTGGAAGCAAGTCAGGTGTACTGATTGTGTGTGTGTGTGTGTGTGTGTGTGTGTGTGTGTGTGTGTGTGTGTTTGTGAATACATGTGCTCACCACTTGCTGCCTAAAGATAGATGATGATAAATGGGTAGGGAGCACCTCTTCCATGTACTCATTCAGTCTCGGCTTTTGCCCAATTGCCTATCCTAAAAGGAAACACTCTCATGTTTTATACTGTCTGGTCTCTCTTCCATACAACTGGCAAATTATGGGTCTCATTACTAAGGGCGTTGCTTGCTCTAGCTCAAGTGGTCCTTTTCATGCTTGACTGCAG
>OZ012688.1:24817432-24844932 GCA_963942565.1 Maea johnstoni
TCTTATGCAATGTTCATTCTTGTTATGTTAAAGAAAAAATGTAGGACCAGTAAACATTTTGCAGGACCAGTAGATGCTAGGTTTTACTGGTCCCTACAGGGCCAGTATCATTTTGAGTTAGCGTTGAGGCCTGCATCTATCTGTCTATCTTTCTCTCTATCTATATCTCTCACACACACACTTTCTCTCATTCTACAAGTATTCGTTTTGAAAGCATGCTTTATTCTTGAATAATCTTCATCAATACCATAGTATCAAAAGGAAATTTAAAAGGTGGGAATTATACATGAAATTTATCATGCCCCAAGGACTAGGTGTTCATAGTTAGTGCCGCTGCCAACTGGTCATTGCTAATTGACACTGCCCCCTCTACTTCCTGGCATTGAGACCAGATAGTCGATTAATCTCCCGGCGCTCCTAGAAATTAGCTGCCAACTACTACCTGATAATAATGAGGGGGCAAGACGGTACAGGTCGCTAATGCACCGCTTTTCAGTGTCTAGACTTAACCCTTCCAACGCTGAGGCTAATTTAGTCCAAAGCACAAGGGCACATATTGGTACTCATTGGATAGCTCTCACTGAGTACTCTCAGATGAGTACCCCATGTGCCAGGATTTCAATCATTTTTCAGGATTTTTCCATCATTTTGTAACGACCAATTTAGCCCAGCAGCCGCAGCATAAGGTTAGGCTGTCTGGCAGCAGGAATGTCAGCTCAATAGAGCAGCATACACGTGCACTGATGATTTGCCGGGTATAATAAGATGAGCACCTACGGTGGAGTCACAGACAATGTGGCTGTCAAGGTTGTTGCCATGGAGGCGGCATCACAAACGCAACAATGTCGCTTAGTGCGGCGGCAGTGTTGTAATCACAGGTGTCCAGCTACTCAAAACATGCACATTTTTGCAATGCACTGTGTGTGTGTGCGCGTTTGTGTATGTGTGTGTATGTATGTGTGTGTATGTTAGTGTGTGTGGCTGTGTGTGTTTGCAGAATTGATGGAAGTTTACTCTCTATCTGTTTAGAATTGCTGACATGTTCCCCCCCATTCTAGTCCAGAGTGCCAGGGAATTTGGTCAACTCCTCACTTTTGCTGCCATATTGGGCTAAGTCATGACAACCCAGTGTAAGTGATGCAAGAAACTGGACCACTGGATGAAAACCACTGCCTAACCCTAAGTCATTGGCAACTCTCCCATATGACCGGGACAGAATTCAAATCTGGTCAATAGTGGGACACAGCCAGTGATCAGTGGCAAGGGCTTGGACCACTTGGCTATCGGGGCAGGCCCTCTGAAGTGCTATGCTAGCTGATTCAACTAGTCATCAGTAGCAAGCACTTGGACCACTTGGCTATCGGGGCAGGCACTTTGGGGTGCATTGCTATTTAGACGAAGTTGAAAATCATTTTAAATACTGAAATATTATAGAATGAAACCTTTTATTTTAAGCTACAATGAAATTTGAATTTAAAAAAAAATTATTATGTCTTTTACAGAGATTCTTTGCAACTGTGCCAACTAGACAATTGTCCTATATTGTTGAAAACATCCTTACTATTTTGTGACATTTAAAGTTTATTTTCCTAGGAATCATAGGTACAGATGATAATGATGTCAAGGAGATATTGCTATTCAAACCTTTGAAGTCTGCAATTAGTGCTGGCACGTTCGCCTGATGCCAAAACATTGAAATTAGTTGTCTAAAATGGTCACTCATGACATGTGATCACTCATTTAACGGATGGCCATAATGTATTCAGAGAGCAACTGCAAACCTGTGTATATAAGTCACACCAACTGCAAGCCTGTATAGATTTATTTATACCTACTGCAAACCTGTATAGATTTATTTATACCAACTGCAAACCTGTATAGATTTATTTATACCAACTGCAAACCTGTATAGGTTTATTTATACCTACTGCAAACCTGTATAGATTTATTTATACCAACTGCAAACCTGTATAGATTTATTTATACCAACTGCAAACCTGTATAGATTTATTTATACCAACTGCAAACCTGTATAGGTTTATTTATACCAACTGCAAACCTGTATAGGTTTATTTATACCAACTGCAAACCTGTATAGGTTTATTTATACCAACTGCAAACCTGTATAGGTTTATTTATACCAACTGCAAACCTGTATAGGTTTATTTATACCAACTGCAAACCTGTATAGATTTATTTATACCAACTGCAAACCTGTATAGATTTATTTATACCAACTGCAAACCTGTATAGGTTTATTTATACCAACTGCAAACCTGTATAGATTTATTTATACCAACTGCAAACCTGTATAGATTTATTTATACCAACTGCAAACCTATATAGGTTTATTTATACCAACTGCAAACCTGTATAGATTTATTTATACCTACTGCAAACCTGTATAGATTTATTTATACCAACTGCAAACCTGTATAGGTTTATTTATACCAACTGCAAACCTGTATAGGATTATTTATACCAACTGCAAACCTGTATAGATTTATTTATACCAACTGCAAACCTGTATAGATTTATTTATACCAACTGCAAACCTATATAGGTTTATTTATACCAACTGCAAACCTGTATAGATTTATTTATACCAACTGTAAACCTGTATAGATTTATTTATACCAACTGTAAACCTGTATAGATTTATTTATACCAACTGTAAACCTGTATAGATTTAGTTATACCAACTGCAAACCTGTATAGGTTTATTTATACCAACTGCAAACCTGTATAGATTTATTTATACCAACTGTGAACCTGTGTTACTTGTTCATACCAGCTGCTAACCTGTATATTTATCTATGCCAACTGAAAACTTGTATGGATTTATTTATACCAACTGCACAACTGTATAGATTTATTTATGAAACATTCATCCTTCAGTTATGTCCGGCAGCATTAAGATTGAAGTGAAAGTTTTTAATTATATGCTTAAAATCAACCTTTTTAGAAATTCCTAAACAAAACCTTTCTCCGATTGGCTTTTGATGTGTCCAAGTACTTCGCATACACCATGCTGACGAAGGCACTGTTTGGTGTACCCAAGACAACTACAACTGTCACAGCACTTTATTCCATATTTATAATGCTATATTATCTACATCTGGTATTCAATGTGGTAATACTGTTCTTGGCGTAAGGCAGTTGGTCTCGCTGCGTACCCAGGTTTCCTCCACCACTCCACAACTGGTTAGTGACAAATAAGCCTAGATATGGCAGAAATGACGATGATAATCAAAATTCCGAATTCCAAGTCAATGTGGGTGGTAATAACATATGGAGTTTTTGACAAAACAATTTTGTTTATTACAGATTATGTAAATCCTCCATCACATACTTTAGACCATAATGCATTATAAGCCAAAATATGTAAAATGTGAAAATCACCATACCATACTTGCAGATTATTAACAACAAGAAAATAGAACAAAAATGTCACCAAATAAGATGAGAAACCTTAGGGAATATATTCCATATAGTTAATGCCTAACAAAGCATGACTTAACAATAGGAAGCCATTGTTCTCATTGTTCTCTATTGTTGTCTTTCAGTTTCTCCTGCACCTGGATGCCCTGAAAGACGGTTACCTGCTAGTGGTGGAGCGCACGTCTATGGCCATCTCAGACTCCCTGCCGCCCGCGCTCAGACTCAAGAAGTTCGGAACTTAACCTCCAACATCACAACATGGCTATACATGTATTAGACAATTGCAACTATCTTCTAGGATCTATTGACTGCACTCACAATGAAGTAGTGAAGGAATAGGAAATTTAACCTGAGAATTGATCATCATTACAAAAATAAAATGGAACAATCTATCAAGGAATTGTCAGTTATACTCAGATAAAAAAGAGTTGTTTTTAAACTCATCTTTAACCCTTCCAATGCTAAGGCTACTTTTGTCCTAAGATTTTCGAAAACCATCTAAACTCTGTCTTGTTGGTACTCATTGGATAGCTCTTGCTGAGTACTCCCATATCAGTGCCAATGTGTCAGGGTTTCTGTCATTTTTTAGGTATTTTGCATCATTTTGTATTGACAAAATTAGCCACTAGCAGCAAAAGGGTTAAGGAATGATTAGTTGTATGCAGACAGAAGAAGATTTCTTGAATTCAAACTTAAGGAACATGCAAGCAATCTTCCAAAGAAACATATTGGTACTTCAAACTTTAGATTCAACCAATGTCATCCAGGCCAAAGAAGCACAAACCTCTAGCAGCAGAAGCAATCCATTGCAGTTATAGTACCATGCTTCAGACCACCTGACCATGGGGGCAGACCATGCTCAGTGGAATATTAAGAAGATGATCACTTGAAGAACACTATTTGACACATTAGTTGTCAGTATTTGCAAATTTATTCCTCATCTTTTAGTTATTTTAGAATGTTCAAACGTATCAGAGAATAAGCATGAAAGAATGAAGACTGGGGATTAATATTGGTACCTGGTATGGTACCAAATACTTATATGGAGTGGCAAAAGGTATTGTCTGACCCATTTATGCTTAAAAGCATTCCACTGGAAATCGACGTCTAGAATTCCCATATTTTTGAGGATCACTTTGGAATTAGGAATTATTTTTAAAAATATTTGAAGAAGAGTTGTTCTTAACCTGTCAAACATTACTTATCCAATAGTTTCCCAATTTTGCATTTGCCTCAAGATTTCAGTAATGCTGTCAGGCTGATTTTGGCAGCTGTGAGCATTAATGGGTTAAGATCTATTATACTGGTATTGCTTAATGGTCTAACATTGAATACCAGTGCTACCTGAACACTTGTGCATGAAGGAGGTACGCTATATATTAGTAGAACTTGGGAAGCTGATAGTGCTAAATCTGATGGAATCAATCCCTACTGGGAGGTATGCAGTATCATGGAAATATTGTATCATTAGGGAAATGTTGCTATTGTTTCCTATGGCAAAAGTATTATAGGGGTCAAAGCCAAGCTTAGTGAAGACATGTAAGTCTAGTAGAACTACACCGATCCAGACTTACCTGATAGTATGGCAAAGAGAGACATTTTTTCATAGCTTATGAGTAATTATCACATCTTCTTTCATAAAGTATTGTGTACTTTGGTCATATCATCATTTGTCTTTGGGTATGAACAATGGAAGTGACCTGACTTATTGGATCATTGAATTTTGTAACCATATTCTATTTTAGAAAAAACATTGTAACAAGAGAAATAAAATGAATGCAGAGATATATTACTGGTTAGAATATCTTTCTTCTTTTTACTTCCTCAATGTGCATTTATAAAATTGTCTCTATTCATATCATTCTCAGACACTCATACACCTAACACTTATACAAGAATAAAAAAGTACCTATCTTGCAGATTGTATCCATGGTAACCATGAAATTTAATTAAATCCAAAAAAAAGTCCTAGCAAAATCATGATGATCAAGGTCTATATATAAGGAACGGTAGTTTATGCAAGAAATTTGCTAAAATTGACATTTTTAGAGTGCTTTAAATTTGGCAGGAGAGGTTCCACATGCAGCGGTCTGGAGGCATAGGAGACATGGATGAAATAAAACCCCAATAGGTATGAAAATGAAAGACCAAATCTGACAATTACTCAAGTAGCCTTGGTAGAAAAGTCTGTTGTATTGCTGGAGTTGACAGTTTATACTCATGACCCAGTTATAATGGTCAATTTACAGTAAAACAAGTTCAGGAATTGAGTTAGTGTGAGGTGCACATTACAAATCTTAATTTTCTTTACCAAAATCATTTTTCCACAGAGACCTGCGCTGATAGCCTAGTGGCTAAGGCTTGAATCCCAGCTAGGGCATGTGAGAGAGTTACCAGTGACTTGAGATTAGGCAATAGGTTTTGCCTGGCACTTAGATATTCATGACTTAAGCTGAATAGGGAACAATAAGCAAAATTTCAAAATTTTTACCATATTTGTTGTGAATAATGTAATTATACAGCACGACCCATGTATCAAAATGAAGAAGAATTTCCTTCTGGTTAAAATGGATGATACATTGGGTAAGGTGCTGCTCTTTCCCTGGGTACCCTTTCCTTCACATGTGTCTAGTCATATGGAAGTCAGAAAAGGTGATGATTAAGTATATCTCGCATATCAAATGGCTAATACACAGGCCCCTTCCTGATCTCAGGATACACACAACCTTCATTTAAGAGCATATGAAAAATTTAAAATTTGTAATTCACAAACTATTTTCGTCAAGTTTTCAGATACTTAATAGACTCGTCTGTTCAACACTGCAATGGCTGATAATCATTCACATAATTTTGTAAATCTGTTGAGAACTAGGGGTGTCATTGAAAGCCACCTAGTGGACACATTCTCAACTGAAATATGCCTAGTATTAATAAACGCTAGTGCCACATTTCCACCCGAAAGTGGCCTAGTATTGATACACAATAGTGTCATTTAGCAGACACATATACACCTAAAATGGCCTAATATTGATACACACTAGTGCCACCTAGCGAACGCATTTTGACGTAGAAGTGGCCTAGTATTGATACACACTGGTGTTACTTAGCAGACACATATACACCTAAAAGTGGCCTAGTATTAGTATCATCTAGAGAAACATTTTGACCTAAAAATGGCCTAATATTGATACACACTGGTGCCACCTAGCGAATGCATTTTGACGTAAAAGTGGCCTACTATTGATACATACTAGTGTCACCTTGCAGACACATTTTCACCTACAACAACTTTGGGAAATTGCTGTGGTTTTGCGAAGATAGCAAAACAGGGCGAGACATTTGGTGTTCATTCAAGTCACTGGAACAATGAGATGTAACGAAATCAAAATATGGTTGCTGTGTAAAGTCTTCAAATTGCCCAGTTTTCAAAACAAAAGTACACACTTTTAAGGACACACTTGCTTATTGACTATTCGCATTACCATTTTTCCAAAACAAAAATATACACTTTTAAGGACACTTATTTATTAGCTTATTACCTTACCATTTTTCAGAACAAAAGACACTTCTAAGGACACACTTATTTATTAGCTAAGTACATTACCATTTCATCAAAACAAAAAAACTTTTAAGAACACACTTATTTATTAGCTAAGTACATTACCATTTTTCAAAACAAAAAACACTTTTAAAGACACATGTATTAGCTAAGTACCTTACCATTTTTCAAAACAAAAAACATTTAAGGACACACTTATTTATTAGCTAAGTACATTACCATTTTTCAAAACAAAAAACACTTTTAAGGACACATGTATTAGCTAAGTGCCTTACCATTTTTCAAAACAAAAAAAACACTTAAGGACACACTTATTTATTAGCTAAGTACATTACCATTTTTCAAAACAAAAAACACCTTTAAGGACACACTTATTGGTCAGCTAGGCCCTGTTCTAACTTTGCATTAGGGAGGTGCCACCTATAAGGTGTTTTGGTTAAATGGAGGTAAGTTGCATATCAAGCAGATACTTGATGATAACCTAACACGCGCAATTACACAACACATGCTGGCGTAGAGTAATAACCACGCACGCTGGCACGCAGATTCATTGAGTGAGCAAATAGCTGGGAATGAATACAGTAATTTGCCTGTAAACACAACAAAAAAGGTGAAATTTGGAAAAATAGCTTTGCTTTGAAAAAGTTTTAGCTTAACTCTAACGCGCCAATTCTATTTACGAGGTTTAGTTTAGGGTTTTGCTGGACAACCTATGAGATGTTTTGGCGTGAAAATAAGCAATCCATGCGGCGGATAATGCAATTATTTGAATGACAATGGCAGTGATGTTTTTGTATTATGCCATAGCGTGTTAGGTGTGAAATACAGGCACGGATGCCGGTTAACGTTGGCCTTGCACATTTTTGTGAAGTGGATGAGGATCGTATGCTGAAAATATCATGTTTGTGAAGTGGACGATTAGCGTATGTTGAAAATATCATGTTTGTGAATTGGACGATGAGCGTGTATTGAAAATATCATGTTCGTGAAGTGGACAATGAGCGTATGCTGAAGATATCATGTTTGTGAAGTGGATGATTAGCGTATGTTGAAAATATCATGTTTGTTTTGTGGACGATGAGCGTATGTTGAAAATATCATGTTTGTGAATTGGACGATGAGTGTATGTTGAAAATATCATGTTTGTGAATTGGACGATGAGCGTATGTTGAAAATATCATGTTTGTGAATTGGACGATGAGCGTGTATTGAAAATATCATGTTTGTGAATTGGACGATGAGTGTATGTTGAAAATATCATGTTTGTGAATTGGACGATGAGCGTATATTGAAAATATCATGTTTGTGAATTGGACGATGAGTGTATGTTGAAAATATCATGTTTGTGAAGTGGACGATGAGCTTATATTAAAAATATCATGTTTGTGAATTGGACGATGAGCTTATATTGACAATATCATGTTTGTGAATTGGACGATGAGTGTATATTGAAAATATCATGTTTGTGAATTGGACGATGAGCGTATGTTGTAAATATCATGTTTGTGAATTGGACGATGAGTGTATGTTGAAAATATCATGTTTGTGAATTGGACGATGGGCGTATATTGAAAATATCATGTTTGTGAATTGGACGATGAGCGTATATTGAAAATATCATGTTTGTGAATTGGACGATGGGCGTATATTGAAAATATCATGTTTGTGAATTGGACGATGAGCGTATATTGAAAGTATCATGTTGTTTAGTGGACGATGAGCTTCTGTTGAAAATATCATGTTTGTTTAGTGGACGATGAGCTTATGTTGAAAATATCATGTTTGTTTAGTGGACGATGAACGTTTGCTGAAAATGTTGTGTTTGTGAATTGGACGATGAGCGTATATTGAAAATATCATGTATGCGAATTGGACGATGAGCGTGTATTGAAAATATCATGTTTGTGAAGTGGACAATGAGCTTATATTGAAAATATCATGTTTGTGAATTGGCCGATGAGCTTATGTTGAAAATATTGTGTTTGTGTAGTGGCCGATGAGCGTATATTGAAAATATCATGTTTGTGAAGTGGCCGATGAGCGTATATTGAAAATATCATGTTTGTGAAGTGGCCGATGAGCGTACATTGAAAATATCATGTTTGTGAAGTGGCCGATGAGCGTATATTGAAAATATCATGTTTGTTTAGTGGAAGATGAGCTTATGTTGAAAGTATTGTGTTTGTGAAGTGGCCGATGAGCGTATATTGAAAATATCATGTTTGTGAAGTGGCCGATGAGCGTATATTGAAAATATCATGTTTGTTTAGTGGAAGATGAGCTTATGTTGAAAATATTGTGTTTGTGTAGTGGACGATGAGATATGCTTAAAATATTATGTTTGTGAGGTGGACGACGAGCGTATATTGAAAATATCATGTTTGTGTAGTGGACGATGAGCTTCTGTTGAAAATATTGTGTTTGTGTAGTGGACGATGAGATATGCTTAAAATATCATGTTTGTGAATTGGACGATGAACGTATATTGAGAATGTTGTGTTTGTGTAGTGGACGATGCCAGGGGACGATGACCGTATATTGAAAATATCATGTATGCGAATTGGACGATGAGCGTATATTGAAAATATCATGTTTGTGAATTTGACGATGAGTGTATGCTGAAAATATCATGTTTGTGAGGTGGACGATCAGCGTATGTTGAAAATATCATGTTTGTGAATTGGACGATGAGTGTATGTTGAAAATATCATGTTTGTGTATTGGACGATGAGTGTATGTTGAAAATATCATGTTTGTGTATTGGACGATGAGCGTATGTTGAAAATATCATGTTTGTGAATTGGACGATCCGGATCAGCGTATGCTGAAAATATCATGTTTGTGAAATGTACGATGAGCGAATGTTGAAAATATCGTGTTTGTGTAGTGGCCAATGAGATATGCTTAAACTATCACGTTTGTGAAGTGGACGATGAGCGTATGTTGAACATATCGTGTTTGATAAATGGACGATGAGTGTATATTGAAAATATCGTGTTTGTAAATTGGATTATGGGTGTATGTTGATAATATCAGGTTGGATGTTGCAAATATCATGTCTGTGTCGAGTACGATGGGCGTTTCTTTAAAACATTGTTTGTGCAGTGGACAATGCTGAAGACGAGCTTATGTTGAAAACATCATGTTTGTGAAGTAGACGATGAGCTTATGTTGAAAATATCATGTTTGTGAAGTAGACGATGAGTGTATGTTGAATATATCAAGTTTGTGCCGTTGATGTCCATGCTGCTCTTTGCACACTCTTGTTAGCATGTCTTTATCAGGCAAGAAGCCGTGATGTTTAGAGTTTATGTCTGCAGGAAGTGCACCCCGAGGAAATACAGCAGACCATTACAAATCTAATTTTCTGTCTGCCTGTGTAGCGCACCCTTGAGATTCATCTGCCGTCTCCTATAATAATCCCAGTTAGCCATTTGCACTCGCTATTCCCAGGTGGACGCGGAGGATGTAAATATGCTTGGACACAAAAGTAAAACTTCAAGGAAATAACTAAACTAGGTCCAGAGACATTTTGCTTTGTTGTTTCTTTAGGGGTTTTCACACACACACACACACACACACACACACACACACACACATATATATATATATATATATATATATATATATATATATATATATATATATATATATATATATATATATATATATATATATATATATATAAATGTATATATGTTTAAATATATATATATATATATATATATATATATATATATATATAGAGAGAGAGAGAGAGAGAGAGAGAGAGAGAGAGAGAGTTATTATAGCATCTCCTCCTCCTGCAGCATTGAGGCGGTGCAGATCTAAGCACATCAGCGTATTTTTGTACAGCTACTTCCCAATTCACCTTGCATTTTCTGAAAGAAGACCTTTGTAACTCATACACGGAACCATGTCCTGTGTCGTGTTTGTCAGTATTATATTAAAGACATGTAGCTTCCTCTTTTATTCAAAACAACTTCCTATTGGTTATTTCAGCTTAGCAGCTTCTCCAGACCACCTTAAGCTATATAAATTTAAACACACATTTTACCTAAACGTATTGATATCAGTATATGGTCTAGGTAGACCATCCAGACATGTTTATGTCTGTTACCATAGTGACAGGTGCGGCCGACCTCTGACAGTGTGAAGAGATTGTGCAAGACATGAAGCTTATTACACCATTAGAAAAGTTTCATTAAAATTAGTTTCATTTGAGGTGGTAAGTACTAACGCAGTGACAGCTTGCACGATATCAATGTATTGGTGGTTGACCTACCCATCAATACAGAATGGAGCGCCGATAACACGCCGGGAACGTGTAAAAATGCAAGATTAAAACTGCGAGTTGCGTTAGCGCTGGTTGCACAGAATGCAACTAATAAGTTTAACGATAGCATCACATATTATATCCCTCTGGATACCATTGTTAATATGGCTCCACCGCGTGTACAGAAGAAGGTTGGAAATAGCAGACACAGAGAAAGATTTTAGGTCATGCCAGAGAAATAGTTTCATCGATATCATCATTTTTTATTTTTGACCAACAGCTTTTTCATAGATATAGAATGAAAGTTAAAATTTCTCGTTTGAATGAGTCAGAAATAAGATCTTCATGAAAATGAGGATATAAGAATACTTTGCTGAAGGAAGTAGAAGAAAAAATTGAGTATAATATTTCAAGTTAAATGGCAACAGCGTTCTTTTTCTTCGAATGATAGTTTCATAAGTACAAAGCAAAGATTTGAATGCTCGCGATAATGATTCTGCATTACCCTTGTAAAGTTACGACTTACCAAGCATAAAAACGCCCATCCCATGTAGAAGCCGATAAGCGTATACTTATGACATGTTTTTCTTATGGGTGCATGCTCACTTAACTATTGAACAACATCACTTTTATTTTTGTATTTTGTTTGAGTTCCCCTATGAAGGAGCCCATGCCATTTAGAAATCGATAAGCGTATATATTGTACTTATGACATTTTTTCTTGTGGGAGCATGCTCATTCAACTATTAAACAGCGTCACTTTTCTTTTTTGTTTAAATAAATTCCCCTTATGAACGGGCTACATTTAAACAATTAAGGTGATAATTTAGTACACTTAGATAATCACCACGAGGTGGTGTCCTTGGATGGCCCCCAGAAAAAGATATCAAAACAAAAGATTACACATGAGTAGTGATCACTTGCCACGAATCTCGACTTAGCAACTTTCTATTGTGGTACGGTCACGAGAACAAAAGGTGGGGCCCTTCGGGCTTTCCGTTTTAAATTGGTCCCAAACGGCATGACTCTCTGCTTCGACAATGCAGATTCCTTCGAGGTAGACCATTTTGACCAATGTTTTCATCTCATTTTCTGGCTGAAAGTGAATAACGATGCGGTCTTCGAAGCCATTGTTTTAGAATATGACAGATATGAACGCCCTCTAGGTGCATGGTCATGTCAAAAGTAACTCGTATTATGACAGGACCTGAAAATCAGCATTAACTACGTAAACCATGTGCTGTTAGTAATCTCGAAGCGTATGAGAACGTTCAAAAATGTTTTTAAAATACTCATCGTGCAGATTCCCGGTTTAGGTAGGACCTTGCACCATACCAAAGACATGAATGATCAAATAGTAGAGTTTGATTTTCAAGTAAAGGGTTAGTCTTGACATTTTGCCAAAAAACGAAACACAGCCAGATATGTACGTAAAGGGTGTCATATCAACTCAAAATAGCAAATTATTGATAAGTTTATCATTATTCTGTAACTATGAGATGTAAGCTATGCAATAGGATTAGTGTCGTTATCTGCATTTAACTCAGTTTTCAGATATTTAAGTTTTTAAAATGACGGGTTATCGAGTAGGGTTCTACCTTAAGAACTGATGTATAGAAGTAAATATAGGACCATGGCAATGATAACAAGATCTCAGAAAATGTTTACTTACACAGTATGTCTTACGTAGTAATTAAGCTACAGAATGGCTAAATTAGCTGAAAGATGTACAGCAGACAGTCCACACTGCCAACGCATTCGCATTGAAAAACAACATTTTTCTTCAAATTCAAAAGTGCACACACGTACACAAGATTTTTTTCCATTGTCATAAAGAATATCATTGAACAATGCAATATATAAGTTGTGAAATTATCCATTTATATGGTGTGTATCCAGGGTACATGTTATGCATCATATTTTATAAAAATAGAAAGAATTAAGTATACAATAATAAGTTATACCAACTATTGTGGGTGTCGTTATCTTTTCTGAGGATGTCTATGGAACGGTTTCGACTTTCGATCAGACGTGTCTACATCTTTTCCTGTTGACTCGTGGATTCTTGTAATGGTCTTATTTTTAAATAAAGATCTTTTCATTTTTCTCAATAACATTTTTTCCACTTTCCTATGGAATAAGATGACATCCTTTACACTGATTGAAAAACAACATGATAGAAAGGAAACTCTGTTATGACCACCTGATATCAAGGACGATAAAAATACATAAGTTCTGTCCTATTTAAGTTTTAAAGTTTTGCCTTTGTCTACCATTACCTTTGATGAAGAAAAAAATGGATATATAGCGAGAGACCAATTACTATATGCCCTATAGTGAAGAGCTGGACTCATGCTAGGAGTACCAGATCTGGCATCAGCGCGAGGTCAAGTGGGAACAAGGACCAATCAGGGCTCTGGTATCGATTACATTACAGAGAAACCTGACCTCCACCATCAGCTGGAGATGCGCAGAGCACCAATTTTGGAATATTAGCGGCCATTAGGTGACACTGGTTGAGGCTAACTTGTTCAGGATGACCGGCTAGTTTCAAATCCACTTGTGTTTGGTCATCTTAGCCACTACCAAGTCCTCTTGGCGTAGGCTGGAGCGAGGAATTTCTTTGGCGGAAGTCCAGGCGCCATTCCAAGATGGCGTCTCCGTCAACGTAATTGACAAAAATAGTTAGAGTCACCTCCAGTTCATCTCAGCCGGCGTGATAAACGACCTGAAAGAAACCACTCCATCATGGTTAAGATATTAGATGAAAATATTTGAAACTTTTGAAAAGTGTGCCAACTATTTGCCTGACCACCCGTGCCAAATGAATGATTTTAAGACGAACAGAAAGCGGGAGTGAAGAGATTGGCTTTATATAATGACATTTTTTTACCTGTATACCCTCATTAAACTGTATTTGTATTCCACTCTAAGTGTTTATTATTTTATTACTAGATCTAGTACCAGAAAATACCTTCAAATTCCTATAAATCTTAGAAGAGAATAAAAATGATATTATAGCACTTTTGTATATATTCCACAAAAAAAATGTAACGAAAGCAATCCATCGCGTTCTAAATTTTTAAATGTTGAAATAACCCTGATTTAAGACGAACAGAAAATTTAAGGGATAATGGTCCAGGATATCATAGTCTTTTATAGTAGCCTTAGTTTGCCAATGGTTCTATTAGACAGTATCGATATACACAGGATTTTCCAAGTGAAATCTATAATCTGTTTACACTGGGTCAACGATGCGCTTCGTTTTTAATTAAGCCTTGGTAAATTGGATTTGCCATGATGCCCCATCCAACTACATAATGTCCTTATAAATAAACTTTATCTGCAATAATCATTGTGTTAATGAAAAATAACATAATTCAAACTGGTTTGCTATAGGTCAACTGTTTTGTACATATATTGTCATTTTGCGTATTGTTGAACAACACATACAACTACCGTACATGAATGCCTATACTGTGATCGATCATGTATATGAATATATTTTGCGAAGCATCAAAAACTACATAGTGTACCAAATGCAGATAAAGACATTGTATCGTAGGGTATGACATTTCATCAAATATGATCATTTGATCATTACTGATGACTTCGTAACTTCTTTTTACAATTCTCTGCAAAGCATTGCCTCTCAACATCATATCATTTCAAAAGTTTCAAAAATACAGTTAAAAACAATCAATGATACTATTGGCGGTGAAATAACACTTCAATTAGACACGGGTTAGTCGAAAATGGCAGAAAAAAGTATTATAGAGGTTATAGGGACGTAAACGAAATCCCAGCTCCTGGAACATAACCAACTATTTATAGTAATTGTTATCAAGACCAAAGTCACTTAGGTAAGCTGTAAGAGTCTATATCAAGGTAAGTACATGTGCGTTAACCCTTATGCTGATGGCTAATGTGGCCAATACAGAAAAAAATGAAAAGTGATTGAAACCCTGGCATATGGGTACTCATCTGGGAGTACTCAGTGAGAGCTATCCGATGAATACCAACATGTCAGGGTATATAGTTGATTTTCAACAATCTTTGCATCCTTGTACTTTGGACGAAAGTAGCCTCAGCATTGGAAGGGTTAAGTAAACTTATGACTGACATAAGTCTTCTCTCTTGCAAGGCATAAAGGTATATCTTACTTCTCCACTTACATGAGATCATCCAAAATGGAATCATTTACGCTTCACATTTGATCATCGACTGGTATCCCTAAAGGGATTCTATGTAGGAGCTCAACTTATCTAAAAGGGAGTTTGCAAATACGTAGTTCCAGACTCGGACAGCAGTAACACATCTGGGGTGTATAAATGGTCTGATACATATGGGAAACTATTAAGAACAATGCAATAATTTGAGAAATATCACGCCCCCATTCCTTCTACCCTGATGCTCTTCTGCTGAGGCAATAAATCCTACACCGAATTTGCGAGATAGACCTTATGAAACGTCCAGACGTTCGCCACTAGAGCAAGATGTATCGTATAACAAAACATACACTTATGTGTGGGTGAAACCAGTAAGGTAATACCAGCATTTAAATAATATACAACTGCGAATGGCATCCATCACTTAGCGACACGAGGCGGGTCCTTCCACCTGATTCACCTGAACTATTTCATAAGCACCTAAATCATAAATATTGCACAACCATTAAGTATGCTTTACTTATTAACTGGAACAGTACTCATACACAATAAGCTTGTCAAGATAATTACGAGCCATTGAATTATCCCTTGTAGGTACTGGCAGACTTTTTCACTTGGACACTAACAGTGGGGTAAAACACGAATTATTAAGGGATTTGGCAGATGGCCATTTACCCCTTGGTATCAGAAATACGTTCATGGTATGACTAGGATTTGGAATCATGATTATTGTAATTGTTTCTGCCATTTTCGGCTAACCCTTGTCTAGCCATGTGTGAGTGATGTAGAAAACCACGACCTAACCCCAAGTCACTGGTAACATTCTCACATACTCTGACCGGGTGTGGTAGACAGGCAGTGAGTGGCGAGGGAAAGCGAGCAGTCAGTGGCGTGCATTTAACACCGCTTGGTTATGAGGACAGACCTTCATAACAGGACGACAATGATTATAACTTGTACATTATATTATAGAATCAACCGAGAAATATTCAAAGAGAATTCTTAAAAGCAGCAGTAACAAGAATTATATTTCAAATCCTTTCCAAATCGTCACTTAAAAGTGGTCTGACCTTGGGTACGCTCCTTATGCGAATGAGTTAAAACACAGCAATGGGGGATATCTAATAGTATAAGGTAGCAATTGGAGTTTTGCAATGTCTGATACAAGAAGTTAGAACAATTGGTCAAAGAGTTATGAGTGGCTAAAATGTATTACACATATTGTTCAAGACTATAAGACAACGAAAACATAGATACCGCCATGAATTGATTCATATGACATATATTTCTATCAGTATCATATATTTCAAAAAATGGGTTATGCTGTGCTTTTATTTAAAATATATTTTAATATTGAAGGCAGTAGCAACGATTTTCGGTGCGGAATGATAGGAAATAATTTGTCAAAACTCTACACTGGCACAGTACCACCCCATCCCACCCTACCCCCACCTTTGGATTTAAATACTACCAGTTCCTCTGATTAAATACCGAGACCCTAGAAAGTCGAGTATTATTTCCCTTATCACCGAATTCAAATCATTGATTTACATTGAAATACACGTCTAATCTGTTTCGTAGGATACAGCTATTTAAGCTGTCTGAGTTATGACAAGTGTGGCTTTAGTCTGTAGGAGGTCATTTGGTGCGATACTGAGGGTCGATAAACAGTTAGGTAACATTATAGTCCATATTAGTAGGAATTAGATCGGCTAATAGGCTTAATCGAGCAGTCAGGCGACATCAGGTGTTGGCCAGTGGGGCGCCCCCTAACGGATATGCGGGGAGGCGCCCACACAGAGAGTAGCCCGGTCCTATGAGAATCATCGTCCAGAGTGCGAAAATTTGCTAACCTAAAAAGGGTATTTTAAACTCAAATAGTTGATAAGAATGCTTATGATATATATATATATATATATATATATATATATATATATATATATATATATATATATATATATATATATATATATGTATATATATATATATATATATATATATATATATATATATATATATATATATATATATATATATATATATATATATATATATATATATATATATATATATTATATATATATATACCGATATATATATATATATATATATATATATATATATATATATATATATATATATATATATATATATATATATATATATATATATATATATTTATATATATATATATATATATATATATATATATATATATATATATATATATATATATATATATATATATATATATATATATATATATATATATATATAAACATTTTTTTAAAAATCATTTTTCTCTTTTTTTATTTCATCCTCCGACACATATGCATACAAGATACAAGAGTGAAACTGTGTAGTATTCAGTGAATAATATTGAAGCAGTTTAATCGGCCTGTGTCTGTCTGTGTCCGCCCCCTTCCCCAATACTCTGTGTTGTTTCCCGCCTACACAGCTCCCTGTGATGTCACGGGGTGCACGCCAATGGGCAATCAATAGCAAAGGTTTGTTCCAGAAATACTCACCGCTCCATCACTGCAGTACGGAAATGGAACAACAGTGGAACGGTGGAGTACTCACAGCAATAAAAAGTGATCAATGTATCCACGTGTTCCATAAGCATAAAATAGACCTTTATATGTATTTTCTCCCGCTAGCTGTTTCTGTTGCCAGGCGAAATAAGATCAAGCTGGTCAAGCTGGTAAAATTAGTTTACATTTATTCCGCCAGGTGTATTGAAGGCTCTGTTTGAGTAGGACCAGAAACAAGCGGAGATAAGAGAACCGTATGGTGCCATCTATGGGCCTCTACTGGTACTACACCATTGACAGTATTGCAAAACCCAGAGGGGTATTGTTAACAGTACTGTGACTTTAGATAAGAGCTCAATGTTCCCTTTGTGTGGTCCTATACTTTCTAAATGAGGGGCGACTTAAGGGATATGGAAAGTGCACCTAATCTGTTGTTGCTCAATGTATAGAGGTTGTGGTCCTATGATTTTATAATGGGTTGCGATACTTTGATAGCATTTCACAATGATTTCAGAACTTTTGCCTAAGAGTTTTTGTTCAGTTTTGAAACAATACAACTATCTTGCAAATGTTCTCTTACTCAAGAGAGAGTTGTTTTGGAAGTTTTCATACCGTGTTCAATCATTATGCAAATGTGTTAAAACTTACAGAATAAGGACACCATTAGCTATTCGCAGTCTCAACTTAACATTTTAACACATTATTGGCGGGGCCATCAGGCCCGCCTTATCTGGGAAGGTGTTTTGAGATGTACATGGGCAGACGTCACGTGATCTAAATCGTGAGGCCGGACTGAATATAATTCTCTATTCTGATTGGTTATAATATAAATGTTGCCTTTGCCGCGGAAAATCGTGCCTTCCTTATTTTAATTTAGCATTAAGTTTTCAAATATATAAAATATTTTAAGCGGACATAAAGTATATTTTTCAGTATAGGATGGAAAATTACTAAGAAAAAATTACGTGTATAGACTAGCGCCAGTCTCACAATCACGTCACGGATTAGGGACTGGTATCGCCCACCATCTATTGTTGGCGTGAAGCGGCTTATAGGACTGCCACTCGTCTACTATGTGTATAGAATGAAATCAGGAGACTTCGTAACCAAACTGGTTCGTAACCAAACTGATGCGTACCCTAGTAGCTTCGCACCCAAGAGATTTCGAAGTCTCCAGCTTGCGCCTAGAATTCCGATATTTGTTTTATTTCTACAAAAATGATACAAATCTAGTCATTATAAATTATTTTCCTCTATAATGTTAATGTTCTTTATACATCCGGTTCCCTCACAAGTTCATAAATAACTTGGCCCCGCCTTTTGACTATTGATGCTTTGCATCTACAACCGTACTTGTTGCTTATGGGTTCAGCTAGTAAGTTTCGTCTGGGTGTACAGCACGGACATTTAGTTCCTGCACCAGTCGACCGGTCGTCCGCCAGTGCTTGGTTGTACAGACACCCATGGATAACACGTGAAAGTATGAGCAAAGCACATCAATGACCCACGTACATTGCAAATCAAAGCAATGTTCGGTTCTGAGGTCATCCATGCCCAGGAGACCGTGTGGCAATCGGGCGTGCGGTCGTACTTCATGTCCTCGCTACACGCGCATTCAGTGCAGGAATTAAATGTCGGCATTGTATGATGCTTTCGGCGATAACTAAGAGTGATTCATCGAAATATTTGAAGTTTTTGGAATAATTTCGATACACATTTCTCCTCCGAATATTTCCATAATTTTTCTTACACCTGATAGATGTTCACAAAATTGCCGCTTTTTTCGGTTGCTAACGGGCCTTCATGTCTTAAGGACCTACTATGGTACCTTGCTCTAAAAGAGATATCTGTGAGGTGAATGGTCTATTTTACATTGGTAGTCGCAGTGTCAGTATGAACAAACATATGTGTTAATTGTATATTCTCTTTTGGCCGGAAACCGGAAATGATGACTTCGCTAAATTCTTTAACTCGGCAATTATTTTTTTGACGAACACACACCTCAATAGTAGTGTCAGTATGAACAAACATATATGTGATATTGCGTTAATTGTTATACTCTCTTTTGGTCGGAAACCGGAAATGATGACTTCGCTTATTTAAATTTGCAACTCGCAATGATTTTTTCGACGAGCAGACACCGCAATAGTACTGTAACTTAACACGAAGAGCGTTTTAACCCGTATACATTTGGATATCATACATTATCTGTCATCTTTGAACATTGCACATAAAATAGGTTATTCAATGGAAAACCTTATAAAGGGGGAAGCGTTATACTTGTCACGAATAACAGCTCTCAATCAAGTTGTACTCTATATTATGCTTTTATTTTCAAGATATGTCCATGAATATAAGAGAGTGTGAATACCCCAGATGGCAATCTGTTCATCTCATTGAATGGCACCATCATAACATTTCAAAACAACCCGGAAATTGTAAGGGTGAATTACATGGATATACGACACATTGCTTTACATATTTACATAGACATATGTTGTCAATTAGCGTCTGCAAAGAGCCTGCTCAGGTGAAATGCCTGTATGTTTGGTTTGGAAACGATTTCGCAAAAGCCGTCAGCAATGCCTTTTTACTGAATTTGCCCCTCTCTCTCTCTCTCTCTCTCTCTCTCTCTCTCTCTCTCTCTCTCTCTCTCTCTCTCTCTATATATATATATATATATATATATATATATATATATATATATATATATATATATATATATATATATATATATATATATATATGTGTGTATAATACGGGTCTCTCTCTCTCTCTCTCTCTCTCTCTCTCTCTCTCTCTCTCTCTCTCTCTCTCTCGCCCAGGAAGCAATTAGAGCTAGAGATATCGTAATTTGTTCAATGGGTTACGGGTATGTAGAAGTGGTTGCATAAGAGTAAATGAGAGTCTAGTTTACATTCCTAATGTATCCTGTTTGCCCAGACAGAGTTTACACAAGTCTGTTCATATAATTTCTGTTTTGGCTGGAGCCCAATTGTGATGATGTATATCAAGTGCACATCGCCTGTGGTCTGCCAAATAAGTTCAAAAAAATGGTACACGCCACGCACAACTAATTCACAACAATCACCAAAGGGAGCATTATGTTTTTTGTTTTAATAGATCTTGAATCATATGTCTGTAGTATCATGCTACTAAGAAACTCCTACTTAAATATCCTGATAGGGAAAATTTTATGTTTAATGTCCATTTAATTTCTACTAAAAAGTACCTACGTTTTCAAGATGTTATTGATTGGGTTCATTGTAAGTGTAATGGGCATTATTATTGGTAGGGATCTATGTAACTGTAATGGTTGCGTCCATTGTAACTGTAATAGCCTTTCGTCATTGGTTGCGTTGATTGTAACTACAATATTCATTTGTCATGGGTTGCATTCATTGTAACTGGAATGGTCATCAGTCATTGGTGTCGTTCTTTGTAGCTGTAATGATCATCAGTCATCGGTGATCACTGATTGTGTTCATTGCAATTGTAATAACCATTTGGCATGGATTGTGCTCATTGTCACTAAATAACCATTTGTCATGGATTGTGTTCATTGTAACTGTAATAACCATTTGGCATGGATTGTGTTCATTGTAACTGTAATAACCGTTTGCCATGGATTGTGTTCATTGTAACTGTAATAACCATTTGGCATGGATTGTGTTCATTGTAACTGTAATAACCGTTTGCCATGGATTGTATTCATTGTAACTGTAATAACCATTTGTCATGGATTGTGTTCATTGTAACTGTAATAACCATTTGTCATGGATTGTGTTCATTGTAACTGCAATAACCATTTGTCATGGATTGTGTTCATTGTAACTGTAATAACCGTTTGTCATGGATTGTGTTCATTGTAACTGCAATAACCATTTGTCATGGATTGTGTTCATTGTAACTGTAATAACCGTTTGCCATGGATTATATTCATTGTAACTGTAATAACCATTTGTCATGGATTGCGTTCATTGCAATTGTAATAACCATTTGTCATGGATTGTGTTCATTGCAATTGTAATAACCATTTGTCGTGGATTGTGTTCATTGTAACTGCAATAACCATTTGTCATGGATTGTATATTCATTGTAACTGTAATAACCATTTGTCATGGATTGTGTTCATTGTAACTGTAATAACCATTTGCCATGGATTGTGTTCATTGTAACTGTTATAACCATTTGTCATGGATTGTGTTCATTGTAACTGTAATAACCATTTGTCATGGATTGTCTTCATTGTAACTGCAATAACCATTTGTCATGGATTGTGTTCATTGTAGCTGTAATTACCATTTGCCATGGATTGTGTTCATTGTAACTGTAATAACCATTTGTCATGGATTGTCCTCATTGTAACTGCAATAACCAATTGTCATGGATTGTGTTTATTGTAGCTGTAATAACCATTTGCCATGGATTGTGTTCATTGCAACTGTAATAACCATTTGTCACTGATTGTGTTCATTGGAACTGCAATAACCATTTGTCATGGATTGTGATCATTGTAACTGCAATAACCATTTGTCATGGAGTGTGTTCATTGCAACTGCAATAACCATTTGGCATTGATTGTGTTCATTGTAACTACAATAACCATTTGTCATGGATTGTGTTCATTGTAACTGCACTAACCATTTGTCATGGATTGTGTTCATTGCAACTGCAATAACCATTTGTCATTGATTGTGTTCATTGTAACTGCAATAACCATTTGTCATGGATTGTGTTCATTGCAACTGTAATAACCATTTGTCACTGATTGTGTTCATTGGAACTGCAATAACCATTTGTCATGGATTGTGTTCATTGCAACTGCAATAACCATTTGTCATGGAGTGTGTTCATTGCAACTGCAATAACCATTTGGCATTGATTGTGTTCATTGTAACTGCAATAACCATTTGTCATGGATTGTGTTCATTGTAACTGCACTAACCATTTGTCATGGATTGTGTTCATTGCAACTGCAATAACCATTTGTCATTGATTGTGTTCATTGTAACTGCAATAACCATTTGTCATGGATTGTGTTCATTGCAACTGCAATAACCATTTGGCATTGATTGTGTTCATTGTAACTTTAATAACCATTTGTCATGGATTGTGTTCATTGTAACTGCAATAACCATTTGTCATGGATCGTCGTCATTGTAACTGTAATAACCATTTGTCATGGATTGTAATAAAATAATAAGACAGGGGTGTGGAACTGGGATCAAATTTCTTCCGGTGTTGCTTTAAAGATATCCTGACCGCTAATGACGAGAGTTCGTCAATCAACAGATGAGCGTCCCCGTGCGCAATAATGGGTTATCACGTTCCCTCCCGGTACACAAATCTGTTACCATGGTTGGGTGTGATTGGAGAGTGCCAGTAAGTGGCGCCCTCTGGATTGGTGATTTCACCAATCCTCATGCGGTTTCATACTTAGTAGTAATCATCAGAGGAGGGGGGCAAGAAAAAGTGGAAATGACCAGATTATTGAATATTGTAACTTGGTTCGAAAGATGTATGTATGGATACTAACACATTGGCGGTCGCTAGTGTATAAAAATATATGGTTTTTTGAATTTATCCTAAATGTTCTTATATAAAAAGGTAGGGAGCACACAGGTGTTAATCCTGGTGTTATTGCGCAGGTGTCCTAGAGGACTTTGTGGTTTACATGACGCTCATCTGGAAGAAAAAGAACAAATCGCATGTTTTGCTTGTTCTGAGCTCAACTCCCTGTATTCCCGTGGAGTAAAAAAGTTATTGACTGGGGCAAACGTGAATACAGAAAGCTGTGTGATGAGGGCATTGCTTTCAATCGAAAACATTAAGACCCATTGGTGTGGTGGAGCGTAGTCTATGGATCCATAGTCGCTCGTATTCTAGTCTAATTTCTAAGGATTCCTTTGAATCGGGGTCCTTCTGACCAAATTGTAGAACATGAAGTTTTACATTACCTAAACCATTATGGTCTTCCGTATTGAAGTGTCGGCCAACACTGTGTGTGGAATTGGGTTGAGTGATATATCGGAAGTGTTCACACATCTGTTCACTCAGTGTTCGTTTGGTGTGCCCAATGTATTGTTTGTGACACACCTGACAAGTAATACAATATATGATATTGTTGGTCTTACAACTACAGCACCTGATAGTGTTGTATTTGCGGCCAGTAATGGGGCTTATGATTGAGCCCGAACAATCTAATTTGAGACAGTACCTACAGTTTGTTTTTTTGCAGATATTTCTCTTGTATGTTCTAGAGGGGTTGCTGTTCGACACAACATCTAGTGTATTAACCACTAGTGCTCTAACAAGGAGATCCCTAATGTTCTTGGGTCTCCTAAAACCTTGAGTGACTTTCCAGTCTAGGATTTCCCTCGTGCTAGAGGATTTGTCCAAGATGTCCCAATTGCTTTTAACAAGCTGTAATAACCATTTGTCATGGATTGTGTTCATTGTAACTGTAATAACCATTTGTCATGGATTGTCTTCATTGTAACTGCATTAACCATTTGCCATGGATTGTGTTCATTGTAACTGTAATAACCATTTGTCATGGATCGTCTTCATTGTAACTGTAATAACCATTTGTCATGGATTGTGTTCATTGTAACTGGAATAACCATTTGTCATGGATTGTGTTCATTGTAACTGTAATAACCATTTGTCATGGATTGTCTTCATTGTAACTGTAATAACCATTTGGCATTGATTGTGTTCATTGTAACTGTAATAACCATTTGTCATGGATTGTCTTCATTGTAACTGCAATAACCATTTGTCATGGATTGTGTTCATTTTAACTGTAAAAACCATTTGTCATTGATTGTGTTCGTTGCAACTGGGATAACTGCAATGGTCTTTACTCTCTAGGCATTGGTTGTTTCATTGAAACTTTAATAATCTTTAGTAATCGGTTGCGTTCATTATAACGTTAATGGTATTTAGTCATTAGTTGCGTTCTTTGTAATCGTAATAGTCATTAGTCATTGGTTATGTTCATTGTAACAGTAATGACCTTTGGTCATTGGTTGGATTCATTGTAATTGTAAAGATTATTACTCATTGGTTGCATTCATTTTACCTTTTTAAAATGGTTATTGGTTAGTTTCATTGTAGCTATAATGGTCATTTGTTAATAGTTGGAGTCATTGCATAGAACTACTTTTCATGCAGATGATGCTTGCCAGTATAGACTGAGCCCTGATTATCAGACCTCTGATTCCTGCTTGTTCTTGCTGTTAAGATTAAAAGTGATGATGTATATCAAGTGCACATCGCCTGTGGTCTGCCAAATAAGTTCAAAATAATGGAACACGCCACGCACAACTAATTCACAACAATCACCAAAGGGAGCATTATGTTTTTTGTTTTAATAGATCTTGAATCATATGTCTGTAGTATCATGCTACTAAGAAACTCCTACTTAAATATCCTGATAGGGAAAATTTTATGTTTAATGTACATTTAATTTCTACTAAAAAGTACCTACGTTTTCAAGATGTTATTGATTGGGTTCATTGTAAGTGTAATGGGCATTATTATTGGTAGGGATCTATGTAACTGTAATGGTTGCGTCCATTGTAACTGTAATAGCCTTTCGTCATTGGTTGAGTTGATTGTAACTACAATGGTCATTTGTCATGGGTTGCATTCATTGTAACTGGAATGGTCATCAGTCATTGGTGTCGTTCTTTGTAGCTGTAATGATCATCAGTCATCGGTGATCACTGATTGTGTTCATTGCAATTGTAATAACCATTTGGCATGGATTGTGCTCATTGTCACTAAATAACCATTTGTCATGGATTGTGTTCATTGTAACTGTAATAACCGTTTGCCATGGATTGTATTCATTGTAACTGTAATAACCATTTGTCATGGATTGTGTTCATTGTAACTGTAATAACCATTTGCCATGGATTGTGTTCATTGTAACTGTTATAACCATTTGTCATGGATTGTGTTCATTGTAACTGTAATAACCATTTGTCATGGATTTTCTTCATTGTAACTGCAATAACCATTTGTCATGGATTGTGTTCATTGTAGCTGTAATAACCATTTGCCATGGATTGTCTTCATTGTAACTGTAATAACCATTTGTCATGGATTGTCTTCATTGTAACTGTAATAACCATTTGTCATGGATCGTCTTCATTGTAACTGTAATAACCATTTGTCATGGATTGTGTTCATTGTAACTGCAATAACCATTTGTCATGGATTGTCTTCTTTGTAACTGTAATAACCATCTGTCATGGATTGTGTTCATTGTAACTGTAATAACCATTTGGCATTGATTGTGTTCATTGTAACTGTAATAACCATTTGTCATGGATTGTCTTCATTGTAACTGCAATAACCATTTGTCATGGATTGTGTTCATTGTAACTGTAAAAACCATTTGTCATTGATTGTGTTCGTTGCAACTGGGATAACTGCAATGGTCTTTACTCTCTAGGCATTGGTTGTTTCATTGAAACTTTAATAATCTTTAGTAATCGGTTGCGTTCATTATAACGTTAATGGTATTTAGTCATTAGTTGCGTTCTTTGTAATCGTAATAGTCATTAGTCATTGGTTATGTTCATTGTAACAGTAATGACCTTTGGTCATTGGTTGGATTCATTGTAATTGTAAAGATTATTACTCATTGGTTGCATTCATTTTACCTTTTAAAAATGGTTATTGGTTAGTTTCATTGTAGCTATAATGGTCATTTGTTAATATTTGGAGTCATTGCATAGAACTACTTCTCATGCAGATGATGCTTGCCAGTATAGACTGAGCCCTGATTATCAGACCTCTGATTCCTGCTTGTTCTTGCTGTTAAGATTAAAAGTTTCAGTAATTTTACAATGGTATATAGGGTTCACTTTAATTGATTAATATATTTCTCCACCCAATTGCATTCTTACGTTGTGCTCTGGTCGGGCAGTTACAAGAAGACTTAAATTGGTATTGCAGTTTGTTTTTGTTTTGAAAAAATGGGCAATGTGAATTGTCAACACAACTATCACAATTTGCTTTCGTAAATGATAAAATTTCCAGTAACTTGAAGTTTATATTGTTTGTTTTAAAATGAGCGGCAGCGAGGAGGAATTCTATGATTTCAACGTTCAGCCAAGCATGAGCATCATATTGTGAACTCTACACGATTAGATGATAATGTCTTAGTTTCGTTCCTGCGAATCTTTCCAAAGAGAAAGTTCATTGGTATTCCTCTCTTGTCGTGCGCCAGCCATGATAATTGTGAAACCATGGCAAGTTTGCTGTAGTTTATAATGTCTCCGCTAGGATGTATTAGGTTATCGATGCATAAACTCACTCCATGCGATATTGGCATCGAACACAATACCAATCCATTGCCTTGCTCTCTCTCTGCACCCATCCATCCATCGATAGACAGAAAGAAAGATACTAGTAGATAGATATGCTCCCTTCAATTAAGATGAGATGATTGTTAGTTTTATGCAAGATGTTGGCATAGTTCATGCCACCACGTTATGGACCAT
>OZ012688.1:24849932-24912432 GCA_963942565.1 Maea johnstoni
TATATATATATATATATATATATATATATATATATATATATATATATATATATATATATATATATATATATATATATATATATATATATATATATATATATATATATATATATAGACAGGTAGACACACAGACAGATAGATAGATAGATGTGTGTATGCGTGTATGAAGGTATGTGTGTACCTGTGAGAGGCTTTCGTTAGAACTGTATCATCTAAGATCTCCAGTCCTGCTCAGTCTCTGGAACTACGAATCGGTTCACACCCAATGGACAGATACCCTCGTATCCCAGACATTATACTGAACAATTGTGGTCCATAAACATGTCTCAATAACACAGGCATTCATCATGTAGTTTCCACGTAATACCTAGATTGCATTATGCTATTTTGTCTTGCACAAAAAGCTTTAAGCATGTAAATCAGCTGTAAAGTTTGACAATTGAGTGAATTGAATCAGTGCTATAGTCATCTAAGTCAGAAACCAACACAGGTATCATATAGTACGCTTTAAACCTGGCGGGGGTATCCTCAAATGACGGTTTGCGACTGAGAAGATGAAAATTTAAATAAGAGAAAAGAAACGCCTTATTTTAGCAAGGATAATGCAGGAAATATTTGGTAGACTAGAATTTCGAGATTTTAAGTATAATGTCTATGTCATGATGCAATGCAGAGTTTCTTTCAGGTCATTTGTCTAGAATGAACTGTAAATGACTCACTAAATATTTTCGTCATGCCACCTTGGAATGGCATCTGGACTTCCGCCAGAGAAATTTATCCCTCCTAACCATCTCTATATATATATATATATATATATATATATATATATATATATATATATATATATATATATATATATATATATATATATATATATATATATATATATATATATATATATATATATATATATATATATATATATATATATATATATATATATATATATATATATAAAATTGACGCATTGACGGCGTGGAACTAAGCAGAGAACATAGCGGCCAAATAACAGAGTTGCAGTGCCACAACAAAAACTCATTACGGAGACCAGTTTCCCCGTGTGCAGTGAAGCGCACGCGCCGTTAGAGGCTGACCGCTGTATGACCTAATATCGACTAGATGTTTTGTGTGTATGTTTTTACACCTGTTAGGAGACCAGGATTTTTTTCGCTATATCGAACGCTTATGGTATAATGACGTCTGCTATTATTCCGGGGATTATCGAGTGCGGTGACTGTGACTACCGTGCTTCTGATGGGGAATAAACATCACTCAGAGTAATGCTTGTTCTCATCATTATTTTCTACCACCTTTCGACAAGCCTAGATCATGACAAATCAATAGCGTTATCGAAAATTTCGAAGACACCTAAAATGGCAAAAATTAATAAGTGTGATATATTTTATTGCCAGTAGTTAATGGTAGAGTAAAAATCAACAGAATCATGAAGAAAACACCAAGTAACAGTAACTCCAAGTTACTGTCAACCTTTTCACTAGTCTCAGGGGAGAGTCGAGTATGGACCACGTGCAGTGGTGAGACAATGACTGCAAGATGCGATAGACAGCTCAGCCACGAGGGCTGCCCCCACTTTGGCTGGAAACGGAAACATCTAGATTGTTCGTCTGCTAGTCCATAGAAAACCCTTTCAAGGAAGCCGGGTGAACGGGCACAAGTTTATACATCATTGTATATTCATAGTGAGAGCATTTAAAGAAATATCTATCGTTAAAATGTTTCGCCAAAGGTTTTACAAACTACTTTTAGGAAACTTGCCAGATATTTATAATATTTGAAAAGTATATCTCAAGATCTTGCACAATTTTCATGTCATGACTTTCATCTTTTTTAGTCTTTTATTTTACAAAATGCAAGTCAAATGTTTAAAAAGTAAATAAAACTGACACATGAATTCAATTTTGTTCGAATGCATATTTTCACCAATTAATGATGAAATGGATGAAACAATGCAATTATAAAACCATCAAAGCGATGGACCAATGGAAAAAAGACAATATAGTGACGATGAAAATCATAAAATAATACAGTTGTAAAACAGTTGTAAAAATGTACTGTAATGAGATAAGATATTACGATTATTGCGAGACAATATAATGATAAAACATTTGAATCAATACAAAATGAAATAGGCGAGACAATATGATTATAGAAAAGATTGGAAAATGAAAGAAAACATCGAAATATACCATAATTAATTAAATGAGAAAAAGAATTATGAAACAGAAGAGAAAATACAATAACAAAGCAGTTGAATCAATGCTGGATCGAATAGAGGAGACAATACAACTGAAGCAAATGAGATAACATAATAACGCAGCAGATAGGACAACAAACCTACGTATGTAAAAAGGAAACAACAAAAGAGAAAAGAAATAAGGGTCTCTCCTTCAAATCTACGGAACCTTTTCTAAGCCGTTAGTATCTGGAGTGCACACATGGGCGGACAGATGTGAACATAACTGTTCAAAGAGAGAATTAGCTGAACAGCTTTTAGGAGAGATTGTTCATCAAATAGGAAACACAATTTTCCGTCAACTACTTCTGAAAAAATATCTAAATACGTGCGTGTGCGTCCTTCAGTGTGCCCGGCTGGGGCATGTTAGAATGTTACCAATGACGTTGGGTTAGGCAATGGTTTTCACTGGACACTGCTTTCCTCCAACACTTACAACTAGCTAGTCACGACTTAGCCGCACTATGGCAGAACAAGTGACGAAAATCAAAATTCCATTTTTTTCCAAGTGTACCCTCCAGGTGTAAATTGGTTACGGGTGGAGACATTAGAAATAGAGGTTCCATGACTGGTGTATGGGAGGACGAATTATCTTGCACGAATGAGTGATTCAGAGTCTTGGGACGTCTTTTCCACGAGTGATAGAACACGTTTCTCCCGCAATAAGAAATTGAAGTATACAAATTTAACTCATCTTCCCAATCACTAGTTCAACACTCATATTCATATTTACGTGCACTACCCGTTTTCCTTAGAACTTGGCGTCAGATCCTGTACGTGAGAACGTCTAAGTGCATACGTGCCATTGTTGGATGTAGTGTTGAAGCAGCAGAAGATTGTCCGTATTTACCGTAAAATGCATTTCAAAAGGTCCGATTTTAATGCCTACATAGAGACCTCTCAAAACACATTCATCGTTCCTTTTATGGTAACAACTTTGAGGAAAACGCCTGAATCTCCGTCACATGGATGTTTATAATGACGTCAGAGGGTTTCAGTATGGCCTACTTGTTATCCTCAACGGTGAATCCAGTATAAAAATATCAAAGTTCTTGACAGGTGTTCCACACATAGTGCAGGCCTCTGAGTGGGAGAAACGGAAGGCTAGTTCCTTTCTACAATTTCAGAAAAGTGATGATGATGGCTTTTAATGAATTACAGTTCAATACAGCCTTCAGGGTCAAATGTACCTTAATATCCACGTCCTGTGATCGCTGGTGTATGCGCTGATACTAGCTCCATGCTATCAAGTCCATGAGTTTCTCTTAAAATGTCGTCTGGATCAATTGCATTTTTGATAATAACTTTGGAATTAAGAATACTTCCACTAATTATTTGAAATAGATTTGTTGGTTATGTTCAGAATAAAATTTCGCCTTCAAATATTTTCCAAGTTTGCATATGCTTCCACAATCTTATCAAATATATATTTAGGCTGTCTAGAGGATTAAGGGGTTCAGGTATACTGAGCGCATTCTCTTCTAATTTTTTCCATCGTTTTCAGATTTGCACAAAGGAGACTTGGATAATGACCTTTCAAGAAATTTGTAAAAATGGAGGAGTTGGCCACCGTGCTAACTTTTGGTTAGGGTGGTACCATGTTCGTCTGGCTGTGTGCTTAGCGCATGGTCCATAGTCAAAGAACAACATAGACTTGTGAAAGGCCAACTATGGCTTAATGGACTTTTTAAACAATATAACAATCTTTGGTACTGCTTCATCTCACCAACCACTTTTCAAAATAAAGCAGGGCAGCAAAGTATTAAACTGGCAAAGGCGAGGTGAGTGTTTTAGTTCCACCTATCTCCTCCAGGGGCGCTTTGAGTACCTTGGTCTTTGAGGCCTCAAAATGTACGGCGTCCAACCAAACAGCGCACACAGCCGGATTGCAGGAATGGGCGGGGATATCCGATAGTGCTAACACTGGCACTATCCCCACCCCTTCCAAAACTCCTTAGGGCACTTTATTTTGGGCACGAACCCTCACCGCAATCTTGAGTCACATTTGATAATTCCATTAATGACTTTCATTTTGAATCAAGTCACTGTCCCGGCAGCAATGTCCATTCAGTCCTTGGACTGGATATGTGAGTTTTTATTGGCAGTGGCCCTGCCCCCGGGACAACATCTTCAGGTATTAAACACCAATGGCCGCGCATTGTCTGCCTCTTTCCCGGCCGGCCCTGCATATAAGAGGGATTCAGTTGACTCGTGCATGATTGAAATCAGTTGACTTTCATATCCTTTCCCTACTGGTGCTAGAAATCTTAGATGAAGAAATGTATACTGACTTCAAGCCTAGGGTTTAATTTAATAATTCTTTTCTCTTTTCTGGTCTCTTTTTGTGTTTATGTATGTGTGTTAGTTTATGTGTCTGATCATAGACGGCGCCAGTGGTGGTCACTCTAATCAGCTAGACTGGAAAGATCTCACTTTGGACACCTGTTGAGTCTGTATACTTTTCAGGTAAGATATACATGAAGGAAGAAAGACTGCCGCTAGAAATGGTGTGTCCAGTCGTACCGTCTACACTTCTGTTGCTGGGTGTCACCAAGGAGACCCGTAATTGACAGATATGCACGTGCTACATCCGGGTTGGCTAATTAGATATGATTAATCAAAGAACAGACACTCGTGACGTCAGTGGCCGGATTTCACGTCTAGGCCACATCCAAGAGAAAAGGACGTTGAACAGAAGGATATGACTGTTTCACTGCTCCTCACACGTGTACATGTACTAGCCAGAAACAACAGCCGGTCATCGTGTTCTTTACTACCTCACTTCTGGTACGTACCAGAATTGCTACATGGGTTGATCAATTCTGTCACTGGGCGTACCAGAATTTGAGGTTGTCAAGTACAAGATGACCCAACGACCCCCAGAGGTTACTCGGCTTCGCCTCTTGACACCTCGAGTCGGTCATGGCGCACACATCGCAGCTTCCTTATAGTCTATCTATCACTTATTTATGGGTGTGTGCGTACACACACACACACACATATATATATATATATATATATATATATATATATATATATATATATATATATATATATATATATATATATATATATATATATATATATATATATATACAGTGGAACCTGTCTACATTGAACACTCACGGGAAATGAAAAAGTGTTCAATATACGCAGGTGTTCAATGTATCCAGGTTCTGAGTAATTGGAGGTCAGTTGAAATAGAAACAAAACCAAGGGTAATTAGAGAAACATGATCATTTCATTGCAAAATCTACTATGTCTTTATCTCACTTTCTTCATATAGTTAAAAACTTCACATGTTCAACATTTAAAAAATATAACTTAACAAAACAATTAATCTTATGTTTGTCATTTTCTGTGAAAAGTTTCAAATCAGTACAGAATGTTCAAAGTAGACAGGTTAAATGTGGCCTACGGGAACAAATTTGGTGTTCAATGTATCCAGGTAGGCTCCCATTAATTTAAAATGGGAGTGTGCCGGGACATGAAAAATTGTTCAATGTACGCAGGTGTTCAATGTACACAGGTGTTCAATTTGACAGGTTCCACTGTATATATATATATATATATGTGTGTGTGTGTGTATATATATATATATATATATATATATATATATATATATATATATATATATAAATATATATAAACGTGTGTGTGTACACTGATTCTAGACTACGCAGCAGGTACTTGTTTTTCATTTCACGCTGCTCAATATCCCGTTTTTAAGCCGTGTCAGAAAGTCGTCTATGTGGGAACGACCCTTGGAATAAGAAACTTGACCGTGTTTTAAGCATGATGTGTATTCATTTTGCAGAACTAGAGTAAGCAAATTGAGGTTAATAGTGATAGGAAAACAGGATATTTCAATTGATATAAAATTGGTATACTATTTTCTTTCATTCTCATTCATATTATTATTCTTATTCTTTTTACTTTCATTATTATTAATATTATCATTATTATGAATAGCATTGCTATTATCATTTCTATTACCAATGCAAATAGCTGATGATAAAACTAAATATCATAACATTGCCCCTGGACTGGTGTTTTGGTCCTGCTTGGACATTTGTTTTTACTTTAAACCATTCATGCTTAAGAGTCTTCTTGAAACTGTCTGAATCCAAGATGCTTTTGACAATGACCTCAAAATTAGGAAGGATTTCGCAAAATATTTCAAGAAGACTCGTCATTGTTCCCTTGAACGTTTATCCTTAAACTATTTTTGACTATGGCTTGGCCTCTGGATTTCACCAATATTTTGAGGCTGCTACTGGACGCTACGAGCATTAATAGGTTAAGGTTGATGCATTTCCTAATAACTAGAAATCTTAGATCTTTGAAACAAAACTTTAAAAAGATAGTTCTTAGGATTTTAAAGACAAGTGAGTTGAATTCAAGCTTCTGATATTACAAGACCACGCTTGTCTATTGTGAGAACACTTAGAAAACAATATTAATTAGCGAATATCTAGTGTCTACAAATATTGTAAAATAGGGAAAAATGTGAGATTATATTTGAGGAATCTACTAAATGGCTTTGAAATTGAAAACTTAAAATGTGTAAAATACACTTAGAGAGCAAAAATAAGGCAGAATTAGGATGGAGCATATATCACCTTAAACCCTTATGCTGCTCGTGGCTAATTTGGCCAATACACAATGATGCAAAAACTTGGGAAAATGAAGTAAACCCTGGCACATGGATACTCATCTCGGAGTACTCAGTGAGAAACATCCAATGAATACCAACATAACAGGGTTTAGATGGTTTTCAAAAATCTTTGAATCCTTGTGCTTTGGACGAAAGTAGCCTCAGCATTGGGAGGGTTAAAAGATATTTATCAAATTCAATGATCTAGTCATTCCCTGCTGTCAGTAACAAGACGCTTTTATAGTAGCATGCATATTAAAGGAGAGGAAATTGGGCCAGGATATCAAATAATTAAAATTAACTGTAACAATAGGACTGAACAGGTACACGAGTGGTTTGACAATGCCTTAAAAGCAATCAAATAATCTCGAACAGCCAAAGAAGAATGCAAATCCAAGAGAAGTAATATGTATACATTAATGAAAATATTCTTGATTATGATAATATTCTTGATACCCATTCAATTCATATTTTTAAAAGATAAAGGCGACGATGTAAAACCACTGCCACGTACAAGGCTATAAACGGACACTCGGGACTTCAGGGGAGGACAGGGAAGTGAAAACGGAACAAGAGAGTCAAGTTTCAATGTTTTATAAAATGCAGGTAACATTTTCTTCAGCATGTACGGAGACATAGATACTATTGCACAAAATCTACTGGCTATTTTGGAGAATTCTGAACAGTAGCACTCATACCCTCCCTTATCCACGGACACACGACTCCAAAAGTACAAAAAAATCAACAACAAAAAATTTCATCCTTCATTTGTGCGCACCTCAAGTCCTAGTTCAACTAACTTGACCGTCGTAACCCTCTCAGCGCCTGTCCCCCTGGTGGAGAGGACGAGTACTACTATCGTAGACAGGGCAACTACCCCTAATATAGGAAAAGTGTATAGGACTACAGCTCTAAACACCCACAGTTGCATTGTCGTCCTGTTCCCAACGTATCATGCTCTTATTATTAAAAATCTATCAAAACTAAACAGTTCGTCCGTAGTGCCTTCGCATCTCCAACCTCTCCTCTTTCTCTGTCTCCTCCATGCCTTCATGCTAGCACTCTCTCTTTTGTACAAAACTTCCAAATTTTTTCTCCTTGGTTGGTAGAGCTTGACCAAAGCATATTTCCAACATTACAAAATACACCCTAGATCATCATTATCATCGTCGTCATCATCTTCAAAAATTGACATTGTGGAACACTGCAAAAATGAAAGTGATGAAACTCAGCATCTCAGTGAAGTGGCTGAATAAACTAACAGACACCGTTCCTATGGCAACTGTCACCATGGCCCCATTCCTGCAACTAAATAAGCTAATTCTTCATTTTGATCCAATCTATTTCAACATTTATACAATCTCAACGTTTTTACAAAATAATTGGTTGCTGGAACCAAGTCACCATGGTGATTGTCGTCATAGCAACTAGATAAAATAACAAAAAATATGTCACCATATCAATAAGAAAGATTTCACTAGGTAACCCCTAGATTATACCTCTGCAAATTGGTCAAATCACTGGCTGTAAGCCATAATAAATAATTACCAAATATGCCATTCAATAATGTGCAACTATAGTCCTTTTTCTTCAAATATCTGCCTGGAGCTTGTCATCAAGGGTAACCTGTATCCATGGATACCATTGGCTGACCTTGAAACTCCTCAAGAGTACAAGCACCATGTACATGTAACATACATACATACATACAGCTGTCTCTAGATCCCCATCACAAAAATTGTGTTTACAACACAAGCAGTGGAAAAAAAATAACACAGAAATTACACCATAAGTCGAATAGAGATTCAACGCAACTTCTGTTTAGACATAACAGAGAAGATAATCAGGCCTTGTAAGGATTGTTTGTGCTAGGTGGGCGTTGGCATCGTTGTTGTTGTTGTTGCTGTTCTCATCATCATTGTCTTTGTTGTCGCAGCAGCAGCAACGCACTATGGCATATATATGTGGATCTCCACCACCACTGGACAGTTAGTCAGAATGTTCATAGGGGGCACCACATGTTCTCCAGTCGCACACATTACCAATCAGCCAATAAATAAGATGTCGAGACCTAGAGGCGCCGGCCACCTGGTGGCCAGGCATGCAACTAACCAGGCGGGAAAAATATACACTGTATAATAATGCATTGAAGAGACATAAGAAAGTGTAGCCTGCATTGGGCGTCGTCATTGTCGTCGACTAATCATGGTGCCCCATTTCATGGGTATATACTGGCAGTTCCTCGAAAAAAATCACTGAAAACATCGGCTCCTTGTGTAAAAGTCTATTGCTGCTACGATGATCGCTGGCCACGGTTTGAGCCATGGAGAAGCCCTCGGCTGCTGATTGACGCGCAAAGACAGCACAACTACAGGTCAGCGTCCGATATCAAAGACAGTCAAAACAATCGACGTCGTAAGAAACGTACATCCAGAGCTGTGCTCTCATTGGTTCTGGGTTTAACCATTCACACTCCCCTGTCACCTTGAGCTGTGATAGCTTTGAAAATAATTTAGAAATTAATTGTAAATTCAGAAAATATTTGGGGGTGGGATGTGGGTTGAGTTTGCGTCAACATTCCCCCCGCCAAACAGTTCCTAGGAAATGGTCAGAAGTTGTTTAATGCTCCAGGCATAACTTGGTTAAACCGTGTGATCTCAAAGCTGTTTTCTCAAATGCCTATCCATGAACACATTGTTGCCATTGTTGAAATTCTGCATGCTGTGTCTGTACATCGTCTCTACATTATCTTTCTTTGTGCAAGGTAATGGATAACAAATCATACACCTGATACGTATAAAGCATTATATACATATACGTATATTAGTATATATATATATATATATATATATATATATATAAATTATGTACAATACATAATGTATATAAATATATATATATATATATATATATATATATATATATATATATATATATATATATATATATATATAAATTATGTACAATACATAATATATATATATATATATATATATATATATATATATATATATATATATATATATATATATATATACATACATATATATATATATATATATATATATATATATATATATATATATATATATATATATACATATATGCTTATATATTTGTTTTACAGACATAGCTGGATCCTTGATCACTGCAGATAACAGAATTATGGCAATTATTCTGTGGGTTGCTTTAACTATAGCACCATGTTGTTCAGACTCGCAACCCAATTCTAAGATGGAGAAGAAAATTAAAGGTTTCACATCTACACAAAAGAGGTGTGAAACACCGTTCCTGTTGCTACTGCCGTCTTGGGATAAGCTTTTCTTCCACCATTGAATGAGAGACCAGATTGAGGAATGTCTTTTTGTCATGGACTCAAACCAGTTACGCTTCTACTTTATGCAATTGGAAAACATCGTAAACGAGAATAACTGAAAAAACTTCCTCTGACAAAAAACCTTCTCAACCCTTTCACTACAGCATTGGCCAAAAAGAGCCACACTCTTTTGGTGACATCTTTTGTACCAAAGCACTTTTTGGAGAATATTTGAAATAGAAGTGTGCTCTAGTATGGTCATGCAATTTATAGCAAATCAGTCTGGTACAAGCGCCGATCAGAAAATAGTTGAGGAACTGTTGATCATAACTCCACCAACAACTATCCTTCAAATATTTTTTCAAAATCATGAGTTATTACCGAGTTATGTTCCTAACAGTTCTTCAGATATTTTTTGAATTAATGCAATTTTCATCATTATTACTTGGCAATTTTCATCAGTATCAACAGATCCAGATGTTACAATTTTTGAGGTGAACTTGGAGCCCGACTAAATTGACTGAGATTTGCACGCATTGTTTTTACGATAATTAAACCTGTTCCGAGCCAGTCCTATATAACAGCCTTTGTACCCAAGTGCTTGACTACTCTCATTACATCAGTAGTAAAATACTGTTGACGCCAGATGTTTTTCCACATAAAAGTATTTTTTGCATCTTAAGTTGACGTAGTTGCTTCACCGATGAAAGACCTCGGTGGAGCCTGCCCACACTTTTAGTGCTATCGCTCGGGGGACACGACATCTCTGCACCTTGCGGCAACAGTGGCAGGAAAACAAGAAAATACTACTCTGGAATGTCTCTTACTTTCAGTAAATCTTTCTCCAGAGAAGTATTTTCTTGATCACTCCTTTTCTTTTTTAGTTAAGAGGTGAGTTTAGTATACTGATACCAGTATTTGTGACAACGTGCACAATCCTCATTTCACATACACAGGCACACACACACACACACATGCACACCCACAAAGCAGAACATATATTCCCCAGTATATACAGTCTGGAGAGGAACTGGAGACTGGAGAGGAACCATACTATCCCTGGGGCCAAAACAAAATGTTTTTAAGTAGGGAATTTAAACTCAAAAGAAAAGGAAAAGTGGCATTTGAATATGGAAGGATTGTTTCATACACATGAAATATAGTGCCACCACATTCACAAAGTGTCACAAATTCTGTTAAAATTTCTTTGAAAAAAAAAAGTTCTCTGACAGCTTTCTGCAGAAGTCCTCTTGCGGCTAGAAAACCATATAACATAAGAACCAGAAGGCATTGCCCAGATGAGGGTGAGCCAAGGATCCTATGTCGCACATAAACATATGAAAAAGTCGGGGAATAAAGCTGAATGTGATATTCCAGACAGTTGCTTGGGAGAGGCAATTCATTTTTTGAGGTGTTATTATGCAATTAAGTGCAAATACCACCAGCATGACTGGTCCATGCTGGTAGCTGGAGGGACATCAAAACGTCTCAGCTGCAACTACATAAACTTTTATGGCTCAAAAAATGAATGCACCGAAATAACCTTCATTCTGCGTACAAAATGATTAATTATTCATTCATAGTACGCCCATTTTACATACAAACATGTGTATTTGTGTGTCTCTATATATACACATATTTATATATACATATATATATATATATATATATATATATATATATATATATATATATATATATATATATATATACATATCTATTCATAAGTATTTATTTAAATATATATATAAACATATATATGTATATATGTATGTATATATATGTAAATACAGGCACCTGCCTCCTGCTCTGACTCCATACAAGTCATCGAGGCCAGAACGCAAGGCTCCTTACTGCCTGTATTGATAACTGCATCAAGGGAATTGGTCAACTCTTCAACCAAACACCATGTTGAGATTATTGATCTCGATTGGCTGGATTACGTTCAGCTGAAACTTTTCTCCATATTAGACAAACTGTCACTCTCCCCTCCTAGCAGCTCGGATCAAATCCTGACTGCGAGCTACTGGGGAAATACGGCCGACTTCCCGCTCCAGTCAGCCACAATGAGTGCTCGCCTCTCGGCATGACTCAGTTAAGCTCAGCAGTTAATCCAGAAATTGTCGTATGGACCTATGATACTTTTGACAATACCTTGGAAATACAACACGATTTTAACAACAATTTGAAGGAGAGTTTTTGGTATCGTTCTGATTAACATTTCTCCTCCAAATTATTTTGCCAAATATGCTTTTGGCTGATAGATACCTCAAGGGTCAGCCCTCCGAGAATTGTGTTGACAATTCTATGAGAGATTTGTCCTATTCCCTCACCTGGAATGTCTAGGTCTGATCACCTGGCCGTGGAGGTACGGGGGGCAGGGGGGGGGTCATACAATCAGCCTGTACTCTCCCCTCCTCTGGCTCTGAGTCATCCAGTACAGGACTTTTTAATGACTCGATTCTTTTATTGCTGAAGGTTTTGGAATTCCTAGTCTTGCCAGAATACAACTTTACGTGATCGCGGCCGAGACTGTCGAGGGATACCTTGGATCCGCTGAACCAGAAGGCTTCACGAGACCCACACACACTGGCATGCCACATACAACAATATACACACATTCAGAGATCTGGGAGGGTCCTCAAGGAAGGTGCTTCATGCAGAATCCACATGGTGAACATCTGCACTGAGATATGGCACCGAGACAAAATTCCCGTTTCACATATTTTGCACTGCCAAAAAAAAAAAAAGTCATAAACGAACCAGACAGTGGTAAAAATAGAACCCTTGGGCGGAAAAATTTCTTCCAAGTGACATATTCCGTCATTGGCCACCTCCCACAAATTTGTCCAATTACCACAAGAACCAAGGAGGCACCCGGGCATGCTGATACCCTTCACCTCAAGTACCCCGGTAGGGTGCTCGAGGAGGCAGTGGAGGAGGGCGGTAGGGTATGCCAGCCAAAACACTGGCTCTGAACCCTGAACAGGTGATGACCCTTAAGAGGGTGCTTGGTTGAATGGCACCCTACCAGACACCCTTAATGAACCACGCTCCTCTACCCTCACATACCCAGACGGGGAGACGAGAGATACTCGACCACATCGGCAGTCTGCACACAATCTGACATAAATGGAAATACCTTGACAAAAAGCAATACTTCGGGAAATGATTGAATAAAAATTGTTGATCCAATTGGCTTCAATGATTCCTCAGCTAATGTTTTTCAAATGTTACTATGATTGCCGAGTTGTTTAGAGATGTCAGACTATGTGTGCACACCAGATGTATCACTGGTTAGCTGTGGAATGAGAGGGAGTCCTGTCCTGAAATGGTAGAACCGTACCAAGAAAACCACCACTGCCACCATTGTATGTCCCTTCATTCTAATTCTCAACCTCAGAGCTTAAGTTTTGAATGATATAAAAGTTACAAAATTCTAAAAACTTTAAAATTTTAAGTTCTAAAATTTCAAAATTTAACATCTTGATCAAAACTTAACGCTGCATGTGTGTTGCAATTACAATGAAAAGAAGGTAAGAGTCGTAGGCAAGTGAGTTGAACTGACCAAGAGGAGGAGAGGCCTCTGCCTCAGCAGATTGCTTGGGTAAACATATCATCTTCTCCTCCTCTATATAGGAGGCTGTCACTCTACTGCGTCTCAGAATAACAAGTCTGGATCACAGTACACATGGCTAGCAGTATGGCTAGCAGTGTGGCTAGCAGTTTGGCTAGCAGTACGGCTAGCAGTACAGCTAGCAGTACAGCTAGCAGTTAGGCTAGCTGTCGAGTACAGCTAGAAGTTAGGGTAGCAGTACAGCAAGTGGTGAGGCTAGCAGTACAGATCACTGAGCAGGGCTAGCAGTACAGCTAGTGTGGAGGACAGAAGGGTTACCTAGGATATGAAAGGGTCACCAAGGATACAATGGTGTTGCCCAGGATAAATAGAGGTTGTCTCTAGAGTGACTAGAAGCTGGCATTGTTAAGAGCATGTCACTGAGTCCGCCAGTGATCAGGCAAGGGTATGAACCCAGTGACTAATAGTCCCCTGACTGAGTCCCATGTACTCTGGCGGCGGATGTTCAACCATTGAGACTTGAGCTCAGCTAAGGTGGAGTGTATTGTGGTTAACACACCAAATAGCAGGAGTGTTTATCACGATGCAGACCTATTGTGCAGACACGTGGTGAGGTATCTGTCTGAGGGGACATCCTATGGGGTAGAGAGAAAAGTCACGACCAATTGGCTCAATGACATGGCGGATTTCAGAGAGAGAAGACCTTGGAGGATTTATGCCCCCAATCCTCGTCTAGAGACAACAACACACCTCCCTCTCACTCTATGGTAAAGATATCGAGAACTGTCCCTTCCCTTCTCTTTTGTGATATCTTGTCCCCCTTCTATCCAAGCAGCACAGAGGTAAAGTACAGCTGAAGGTTATTCTGAACGGCCCTTAACACTAGTCATCCATCCTGCCCCCACAAAAACAGGGATCATATTGAACAGCCCTCCACTCCAGTCCCCCTGCCCGCCCCCACAAAACAGGGATCAGGCGAGGTCAGCACTTCAATGCTGCTCCATTCACTGACACCATAGCAGGCAGGCAGTCGGTGCTGTTGTCATAGTGTATTATACTATATATACATATATACCAGCCCCTGACTCACTGTGGCTGGCAGCACTGGCAGCAGCCGTACCGGCGACCGCAGATGCACTGCTCCTCAGCCAGTGCAGTACAGGTGCAATGGCTAGTGTCATTATGACCCATGCACCAGACCGCACAATGGTGCAGCACAACAGCCTCAACCCTTTAAGTACGGGAGGATAAAAGGGAACAAATATTGATGCCTTATCAGCAGGTGCACCAAAGGGCACAAGTCCAGATGAAAGGGTTCAAGCTATTATTTCGCGTACAACCAGAGACATGGATTAGACCTCTCTGGTACAATTGACAACACAGACTACATGGTTTAAACCTATAAACTCATTGATTGGCAGTTTGGGCGAAAACCTTCTGCCAAAAGAATATTTGGGAAAATATTTGAAGTAGAAATGTCCATCAGATCATTACTGATAACTCTCATTCAAATATTTTGTAAAATCAATGTTAATTTCCAAGTTATTGTCAAAAGTATCAAAGATCCAGACAATAATTTCAAGAGTAACTCTTAATCATCAATGGGTTAACACACTGTGGCCTTAAGCAGCACAGCAGTTTTGCCTGGCAAAAGTTACTTTCAAAAATATCACAGAGGCAGATACCTCCCAAAGGCAACCTCTGGACAGACAGAGAGATGTCCAATACAATTCACACATCTGAAGTTACTTTCAAAAGAATTCTAGATCCAGACAACACTGCTCATGGTCAACTCTCAGACAGACAGAAATATTCAATCTAAAACCCCCCTTCAATTTTTTTGTGAATTCACCAACCTAAGAGATGTTATTTTCATAAGTTTGTTAGAAGCAGACGTTCTTTTCCTGTGCCAGTCTAGAAGCAGCTAGCTCTGTATGACAAGCGCTGGCTGGTGTCAGAGAGGGGGTGATCGATATCGGCTGCAGACTGCCCTCATGGCCCTCCAGAGGGGTGGCATTAGTGCAAGATCGGGAGGAGCACTCGCGAGAGACTACCGAGCCGCCTGCTAAATTAGTCTGGCTGCTACGCAAATTATATGCTAATGCCCAGAATATGGGATGGAGAGAGGTGGATGTGAAAAGATGTTCGCCAATGGAAGATAATGGTATTAAAGGTTAGACGAGTACAGGTGTGGAGCAAGATGCCAGTACATTAACCCTTCCAAAGCTGAGGCTACTTTCGCCCTAGGCACACGGATGCAAAGATTTTTTTTGAAACCAACCAAACCCTGTCATGTTGGTATTCATTGGATAGCTCTCACCGAGTACTCTCAGATGAGTACCCATATGCCAGGGTTTCAGTCATTTATCAGCTTTTTTATGTCATTTTGTAATGACAAAATTAGGCACTGCAGCATAAAGGTTAAACATCATCTCCATCTTCAGGTAAGAAAAATCACAGGTGAGAGGTGTTTAGGGATTGACATAAGTCCCTGACAGTATGCTGTATTCACAGGTGCTAACATTGGCAAGGATTTCCAAATATTTCTGGTGTGGGAGGGGAGGGGGGGTGGGGGGGGGGTTATATATTTTGATTACCAAAGAATGGGGTTTACAAGAACTCCCCAGTAGCAGAAAAAAACGTAGCTGTCTGATTACGAAGGCGAAGGCGAGTAGATTGAACTCGCTTAACCCTCGGCAGCAGTCCCGACAGCTGATTGGCTGGCGCTGAACAAACACTGCCGCCACTGGAGATTTGTAGGTAGCGGCGGCAGCTGACGATATTGGAATCGCAGTCAGAGTAGGAGGAGGAGGAGGAGAGTGTTCTGGCTGAACCCGAGTCTGCCTCTACTGCTGTTGCCACTACTGGGTGCAGACAGCTTCAGCTAGCCTGCCCCTAACTACTTCAGTTGCTCAGTAGGTTTGATGTCTGTATCGACCTATAGATGGCAGCAAAGTTTCAGGGAATTGGGTTGTCAAAACTCATCGCAGTGGTCCCCCCTTGTAGATTAACTCAGAGTTAATTAAACCTGGACTGGTTCAAGGTGCATCACCAAGACTCGGAAAAGAAGCATTTGCCGCAGACTTGTCGCAAGTCTGAGTTTGAGCCTGTGGCTAGACAGCAGTCAGCTCGAGCAGTAAGGAAAGAGCGCCTGCTGCCGGCCTCCTGCAGTAGAGAGGGTCGATAACGCTGTCTAGCACTCTTCCCTACCTGGAGGTGAAGAAAGCTGCACCTCCGAGTGAGCAGTGGTGAGCAGTGAGCGGGAGAGGGTGAGACTTATCCTAAGCCAGCCCCGCCAGCCAGGCCACTCACGTTCGTTAGGACTCGCTCTTAGCAGCCAATCAGATAAACAAACAACAATAAACCCATAATCCCGGTAGATACACATCCAGGTCAAGCTAGACACATGTTTCCAGGGAGAGTGCGTGGAGTTAAGTGTCGGGGAAAGGGATTTTTATGGCTGGAATCTGAGAAAATACTTTTTACTTCAAAGTTTCCTTTTCTTTTTATGAACATGGAACTCATCAATGCCTTTCATATTAAAAACCATTCAGGAGAGAAAATTACATGAGAGGTGGTTCTTTAAGTAAATTTCTTAGTCTTTTCTGCATGAACAACTGAAAAAATCACAAGAGAAGTGAGTTGGTTCCCCCTTTCCCCACTGACAGCGGGGCGGAGACAGACAGACAGACATTGCGCGTGGAGTGCACGAAGGTCGCCAGCTCTGCTGCTGCAGCCAGGAGGCCATACAATCAATGACATATGTGAAATAGTTTGCTGTGTGTATCGTAAACAAACAAACTTGTCTGGGGGAGAGAGAGCCCCAGCCACAGACTGTAAGTGCAGAGTTCGTCTGAGTGCAGCAACACCAAGAGGTTCTCCGGCTATACTGCAGGCTGAGAGTCTCAATATCATCAATCAATAAGATAATACCAAATGAGAATTAAAAAATCAAATGGAATTTAATCCTTCTATTACTGCTAGGGACAAAATGAACGGGGTCATTTAAACCACTAAATATAATCGCCCACAGTCCAAGGTGGCTGATGATAAAAGACAGAATCAGCCAATTGGAGAACCTACCGATAACATCTGAAATAAGATCACCAATCTTAGAACAAAACAATAGTCTCACAGGACGACTTTTCAAGCCGTTCCTGCCTTAGTGCATTGTGTTATGATCAAGCACCAGGGGCCCCTCAAAATTAACTGGTTTATACAACACATACTCTCCAAGTCAAGCCCAGCCCGCTTAAAGCCACAGTCTTGGAATACAGACATACCCTAAACAAGTGCATCACCTCTGCAAAATCCATTTTAATGGACAGATTTGTTCACATCTCGGAGCAGACCTGAGCTTGGCCAGGCTGGCGATGTCTAAAAATAACCGATTATGATCATATATCATTTGATTGGTGGGCGTATTTGATAGTTCCACCATAACACTGGGCCAGCGGAGAGCCGCTACTACCTAATAGGTATCTTTCATAGAAAGAATCAGCTAGTTACTGTGGCCAAGCGGTGCTGGGCAGGCAGGGAGTGTTGCTTGGAACTCTCTGTCCACTTTGACTGACTCTTGAGAACTGAACTTAACCCCACACTTTAACCCTTTCCACGCTGGGGTCACTTTTCTCCAAGCACAAGACTGGAAAAATGTCTGAACACTATCTAGACCCTGTCATGCTGGTACTCACTGGAAAGTTCTTGATGAGAACTATCACATGAGTACCAATGTATCAGGCTTCAGCTATCTTTCACATCAATTTGTTAGGTGAAAATAAGCCACCAGCAGCAAAAGGGTTTCGCACTCCCCAACCCTTGAGTATACCCCTGGTATTCGAGCAAACACAGTGATATGTTTATACTGTTAAGAAATACTTTCCTTAAGAGCAGTGACCTTCTTCAGGTGATCGTTATAATGAAATGGGTTCTCCTCTTTAGGTTCTGAGTAGGTCCTCTTTCAAGCTCTCACTCATCCTGCCAATAAAACACTTCATCAGCGCTCAAACACACATACACACGAACAAACATACATACATACAAAACATAATGTAATGTACATGTACAAAAAACCAACACAAACATGACGACATATCTGGTATCAGTACACTAGGAAAATTGAACAGCTCTAAAGAATTTTACCTCACTTCATAAGTTGTTACCTTTTACGGATGCAAGAGCGGCTGATACCTACAAAAGGAAATTGCTGAACCTTCATAAGTACAGGAACAAAACCATTCTCTTTTGTGGCAGCTGAATAAGTTTGAGAAATTCAAGTGAAGCTCTGACACTGATAAGCTCAACGTGTGAACCTAGAAACTATCAAAAGATGCTCAGCAACAGGTCCCTTAACCCTTATGCTGCTGGTGGCTAATTTGGCCAATACCAAATGACACAAAAAAGCTGAAAAATGACTGAAACGCTGGCATGTGGGTACTCATCTGAGAGTGCTCAGTGAGAGCTATCTAATGAATGCCAACACAATAGGGTTTAGGTGTTTTTCAAAAATCTTTGCATTCTTGTGCTTTGGACGAAAGTAGCCTCAGCATTGGAAGGGTTAAAATGACTTATGTGTTGACTTCTACCTTGATATCACACAAGCATCACCTTCTTTGACCACTTACACTTAAGATGTCCTTCCCGGATGTTCTTTCATAATCGACACACTTACAAGGTTGAAATGGATTTTCTTTTTGTTCTTCAATGCAGCATCCAATCAAAAATGTCACTGTGACAACTATTGGCAACAAGGATCACCATGGTAACCACTGGCAAAATAAATCTCTATGGCAACCAATAGAAGCTGACATCACCATGGTAGCAGATGACAGTCAACGTTAGCAAGGAAACTGATGGCAAAAAGGCAGGCATCAGGTTGTGTCTTGGACACAACCACGGTATCTATACGCTGACATTAATACCATGGCAACCATTGTTAGTGCAACCATTGTTAGTCATTGTTGTCACACATTGCCATGGTGATCGCTAACGACCCAACCCAACCACACATAGCAACAGATCACCATGGTTACAACAAAAAAAATCTTTTTAACTCCTCTTCATGGCACCTCCCACCTTCCAATCACATCTCACTTCATCTCACAGTGAGACGACCCAATGAGAATGCCACCTCGCGAGTAAATGAGAACACGTTTCAAATAATTTGGCACAATACACCCGGAATCCATTGCAGAAATAATGCAAGTCCATGCTGCTTTGACCTTTTTGTACTCTCCGTGTGCTCATTTACCCTAAGTGGTCACATGATGAGTTTTTCGCTTTATTTCTCAGTTTGATTAACCAATGGGCAAGCTCGATGACAGATCAGCACAGCTCGCTGCTGCCGTTGTAGCACACATAATGAGTTGGGTTATAAAACTAACCCTTACTTTTTCAACTTATGGTACATTTCCATCACGTCTAATTACACTCCTAAAAGAGGGCGCCACAAGACCACCTGACAAAAACACAGAACTACACAAATCAAGTGACCCTTCGAAGACCCATTTATGTCCATTGCACTCAAATAAGGCCCAAAAAATTTAATTGACATTTTAGCAACAAAAGCATTTTTCCAAAAATATGTGAATGAAAAAGTTAGTTCTAATTTAACACACCACTCTCCTTCAAATCTTTTGTGATTTTATCCATTTTTCAAAGTTGTTTTCCAAAGTGTCAAATATCCAGATCGAGGCATGATAGGGTTAAATATTTTAGGAAACAGCCTTTTTCCACCATCTCACTCATGTAAGATGTACTCTAATGTTTTTGTCAGGCCAATGAGACACAAAGGAAATGTACGGGAAAAGAACAAGAAATCTATCTGGACAGCAATATATTATGACCCTCCCCATATCTCACACTGTAGCCTCCATTGCTAAACCATTGGCATGAACATGAGCAGGATTAACAGGAGCTTAATACCAAAGGCTTCAAATGAATGGTGTGGTTTCAATTGATTCTTGCATAATCAATATTTGTTTAGTTAAAAATATGACAAAGCCTCACGCCAGTGGTAAACCTTCGAAAATGTGAAGCTATTTTCATTATAGTAGTTACTTTTGACTGTATTTTCATTACCGAATTTTGGTTGAAATATCTGATTATCTTAGATAGCATAAGAAATTTCTCCTGCAGTTCAAAGCAATGGTGATAGACGACTACCTTAAGCTTTAATTCAAAGCGATTGTGATAGAGGACTACCTTAAGCATTAACTCAAAGCCATGGTGATAGACAACTACCTTAAGCTTTAATCTAAAGCCATTCTGATAGACAACTAAAAACATTAATTTAAAGCCATGGTGATAGAGAACTACCATAAGCTTTAATTTAAAGCCATGATAATGAAGGACCACCTTAAGCTTTAATTTAAAATCATGGTAATAATGGACTATCTCAAGCTTTAATTTAAAGCCAAGGAAATAGGGGACTACCTTAGCTCTGATTCAAAGCCATAGGAATAGAGGACTACCTTAGCCATCTGTCTAGTCAAAAGCTAGCCCTCCCTCATTGGTCAATCAAACCCAACTCAAAATGTGACCTGTTAAAGTTGTGGTCGAATATCACCCTGCATATGTCATATATATCTATATATACTCATATAGTTTTGTATTGCTTCATTTTGATGAGATCATAACATCACAACCATGCATCGTGATGACTGGCTATCATGGCGGCCTCCGTCGGCGCGGCGACCGTAGCGGCGGCCATCTTGGCTGTCGCCCGACGACCAACACTCCACAGATGTGCGGGCGGGCGGGGGGCTACAAAATGCTATGACAGTTTAGCAGTTCAACCAGGCGCATGAATGCAAATACAAGGGTAGTTGAGTCCACCAGTCCACCATTCAGGCTTGTTCCGCCGCCGGCAGGGAGGTGGAGGAGGAGGAGGAGGACTGTAATTGCATTGTCGTCGGCATCTGGTGGCATTCTTCAAATCAGAACGGAAAAAGCAGTTTACTGCGGACTTGCCCATAGCAACATATCCATTGTTGTTGTTGTCCATGGTCGTTATAAGTCTTGTGGTGGTGGTGGTGGTGTTGGTGGTGGCAGCGGCGGTGTTAGTGGTGATCTTGGCGGCGGCGGCGACGACGTAATGGTGGCGGCGTCGCAGCCCCGTAAGACATGGCGATAAGATGACTGCAGTGGTGGCCGCCACCGCAGTGACATGGGGCTTAGTTCAGCTTTCCAAGCTCACTAAGGCTGCGGACAAGCTTCTAAAGCCTGCCCACGTACTGTAAATAGCAGCAAAATTAACCTCACCACTCAAATAAAGTCCTTCCCACGTCGACCCCATCTTGCCTTAAACAAAGTAGTTCCAACGTATCCCTCCACTGCTGCAGCTCCTCATCATCCTAAAGAAATGTGAAGTCAAGGCTTGGACCAGTTTATGGGTAACAAAATGTCATACACAAATAAACTGAACATAAACAAAATATTCACAACAAAGATTAGAGGCACTGTTCACATATACTTGAGCTGTAGATATCTCTCTTCTGTATACACAAATAGGGTTGGATCTGGAGTTGCCTTATCTTTTTTTTTTCGTCTTTGAGACGGCGCAGGAATATCCAGTGTTGTTGTTACCTTGGTTATGTTTGAGCAAGGTCAAGGGTCAAGGTCGTTTAACACTTGAGAGCAGCCAGCATAGCGTAGCAGAGAAAGACACGAGCTGATCACATGACAGACAGTGCTGCCACCTAGTGATGATCCAACGCCCATGATAGGTGATCGCCGCCGTCATCGTCGGGCGGTTGTCATACGTTGCTATTTGAGGACTGTCTGCTGTACATGTCAAAGTTTTCGATGACCTCACAATACTGTGGTGGGGGAGGCGTTAATGTATTGTTATTTGCACTGTTGGCAACGGCATTCCGCGATGATGACGACGACGACGACGATGACGATGACGACGTCGAAGTCGACGACATTGAAGAGTGTCTGGCAGAATGTCTTGTGGTAGTAGTAGTACCAGTCCTTCTAATAGGTGGCGTATGATGCCGTTGTTGTTGCGTGTGCGCAGTAGTCCAGTGTGGGGGGGCGTTGTTATTATTTACGGACATGCTGTGACATCGCACTATCATGGGACTGCCGTGACAGTCCCGCACCAATCTAGTCGCATGCTTTCCGCCGCCGCCGCCGTGGCCGCCCTGCTCGTCCATGAGCCCCACGGACTGCGAGCGGTAGGGCGGGGGACTCTCCCCGTCGTATACAGTTCTATTGGGAGGCGGGCACACCGACTCCCGGCCCACCTCCCCACTAGGATCACAAGATATCTGAAGGGCTCGTTGACTATTGGGGTAGCCTTCCTCACCATCGGCAGAAATTGCTATTGATGGCGGAAGGTCTATTTCTGACTCAGTCCTGCCTGCGGCTAGTAAAGGGTATCGCGTGGGGGGCGGCGGCCTGCTGCACAGCCCCACCTGGTGGTGGGGGTGGTGGTGGTGGCGCTCCAGCTGCCCTTGTGCCGCCGAACCCGGAACATACACAACCTGCAAAAGACAGAGAGAGAAAGTTAAGCACTGCATGGCCAGAGCATTGGCATGGTTACGATGGCAACATCATAGACATGGCTGCATCCACATCAAACTAGACCTCAGAGTATTGAACACCCATTTCAAAACTCACTTTCTCCACTAGTGTACAATGTAACCAGGTTTCACTGCAAGTCAGGATTTTCATACTTGGCATCCAAACTTGGCGGTTGCAAACTTTTTGGGAAGTCCTATATATTTCAGGAGAGACATAAACATATTTATGTACCAACTATAGAATTAATTTATGTATTGCTACCAAAAAAGGTTACTTAGAAGTACTAAAAAACTTTTGATGAAAGTTGATGTGAAAACTATGCATTATTTGCTTAGAATTTTAACTTTTAAAATTTTGAGTGTCCTGGTGTGTTTGCAAGGGCTTTTTGAGGCCGAATGACACCCAGACACCTTATTGGCAAACCCAGTTCGGACATTTTACCTGAAATATTCCCACTATGATTACTTACCAGGTAAAAATGTAAAGATACATTTGCAATGAGCTAGAAAAACAACACTTTAAAACCTCTAAAAAATCCCCCAGGGTTCGACTTTCCCAGGGGCCCAGGGGCATATGCCCCTAGATTTTGCTGTTGGCCCTAGATTTTTCAGGCTAAGGTCCCAAAATTGTATGTATAATAACCAGAAGTCCTGTTTTTGACCACTTATTTTTATTAAAAGACCTTTTCGAGCCCCTAGCCTAAAAACTAAGTGTCAGACCCTGACACCTCACCCTCTTTGACAAAAGTACCTTAAGAGAATATTTGAAACATCATTCATTAAACCCTTCCAACGCTGAGGCTACTTTCGCCCAAAGCACAAGGATGCAAATATTTTTGAAAACCGTCTAAACCCTGTCGTGTTGGTATTCATTGGAAAGCTCTCGTTGAGTACTCTCAGATGAGTACCCATTTGCCAGGGTTTCAGTCATTTTCAGCTTTTTCACATTATTTTGTTTTGACCAAATCATCCACCAGCAGCTTAAGGGTTAATAATGCTTGCAGCAGCCAAGAACAGCGGGGCAACTTTGGTGAAATCCATAGGAGCATAGTTGAGAAACGATTGCAGGAGAAATTGGAAGCTGATCACTAATCTCAACCCTCCTTCAAATAGTCTCTAAAAATAGTAACAGTACTCGGTACAAAGTGCAATATCAAATGGCGATAAGTATCTAATCATTCAAAATCTGTAATGCTGATACATATATCCCATCATGAGGTGAGATATTGATATTGATATTGTATTCCATGATGAATATTTAAAAGGCGCCAATCCCTAGGAAGTTGCCAGATACAATGCAGGTACGGCAGATGTGCATCGGTTTAAACCCATTTCCTCTCGAGTGCAGACATATTTGTACATCACATCTACATTAGCCAGACAGCATTGTTTGCATACTGTGCCTATGGCTCATTACCTCCAGACAGGGTTAATAAACTCTTATTAAGCACTAACAAATAATTAGGTTCGCACTCAAGCCAGTGACCTGGCTCTTTTCATGAAAATCTTTGAAAAATATTTAAAGAGGAAGTGTCTAACCCATCAGCAGCAACAACTTACAGTCACATATTTCTCAAAATAATGCTAAATATATTCACAATATTTCCTCTCGTGTCAGATGATATAAACATTTCTGATATGAATAGTTTAAAGTGTGACATTTCATGGCAGTTTCCAGACCACACCTGATCAACGTTGGGAGAATCTAGGCCTAAATCAAACCAGCTGGTACGTACAATAAACAATGGCATTCCATAACCTTTGGGAAAACACATGCAGACAAAACAAATCTTTGAACACACACAGTGGAGTGCCTACCTAGAAATTCTTACCAGGAAAACAAAATTCCAAGTAAGTGATGATAACGTTTTATGGATCATAAAACATCATGGTTTGTTTGGCATGCTAACAATCGAAACATCGATATATAGTCTGACGTATAAGAACTATATTTCAAGAAATATTCAACTAAAGGTTGCTGTTCCTGGTGAGTTAACCCTTATGCTGCTGGTGGCTAATTTGGCCGATACAAAATGATGCAAAAAAGCTTTTAAAAAATAACTGAAACCCAGGCACATGAGTACTCATCTAAGAGTCCTTAGCGAGAGCTATCCAATGAATACCAACATGACAGGGTTTCTATGGTTTTCCAAAATCTTTGTGTTGTTGTGCTTTGGACGAGAGTAGCCTCAGCAGTGGAAGGGTGAAACCAATTCCACAATATTTTTCAAAGATTTGCATGAAAAGAGCCAGGTCTCTGCATGGCTTGAGTGCTAAGCTATTTGTTTGTTAGTGCTCAATAAGAGTTCATTAACCCCGTCTGGAACTAATGAGCCATAGGCACAGCACTATGCAAACAATGCTGTCTGGGGCAGCGGCCGGCCGGTCTACCTGAACACCACACCTGCACTCCATAGTTCAAAAGGTTAGAGAAAACTATAGTAAACAACATGTTATTAATTATCCTATATCTGCTTCAAGCGAGCCTAGCCATCGGTCCTCCCCTTTCCTCAATCGAAAAACGAGCCCAATGCCATATTCTCTCATTCTCTGTTTACTGCTTTAACCTATCTAAGCAGCCTTGGACACGTGTCATGTTGTACATGAAATGGTAAGGATATCAAATCAAAGGTATATATATATGCAGGCAACTGGCACACAAACCTCCCCATAAAAATCACCATATTTATCACCATTATAGTCATCAATGACATCTTTGTCATCATCAGTATTGACATCGTCAACATCAACGAAACAATGTCACCATTGTCATCTTAATCATCGTTGTCATTGATGTCATCATCATCATTATCATCGATGTCATCATCATCATTGATATCATAATTATCATCACAATTCTTATCAACAATGACCACTAGACTGGTATCATTTTCATTATCACCATAATATCATCATCATCATCATCATCATGATATGATCATCCTCATCATCATGACAATCATCACATCATCATCACTATCATACTCACCGACACCACTCTTGCCATCATCATCACCATTCATCATCAACACCATCACTGCAACCTCCACCACCAATACCACCACCACAACAATCATCATCATCATCATCATCATCATCGTCATGACATCCTCCTCTTCCACAGTGGCAAGATGCTGGTGTTCCCATTCTCCCTCTTAACCCATTCATGACTGGAGATCTCCTAAACAAGTGTCCTCTGTACTTTTGAAAATAACATAAAACCAAGCATGACTTCAAATAGTATTTGAAGGAGGGTTGGGGGATTGGTTCTGATCAATATATTCTTTTTGTGAAAAATGTCTGAAAAATGTTCTAGTCCCAAAGCTATTGCTGAATTAGTCAAGGCATTTTTGGCTGCTAGTAGTATGACAATGAAGCAACAGCTATTAAGTGTGCAATCATAGAATCCAGTCTGCTGGCTTGGTTATTGAAGAGTCTGCAGGGCAGTATAGTAGGCCTGCTGTACATACCATCCATCATACGCATCATGCACGTCCCACCACCAGTACCTTGCTCTTCAAACTCACCTGCCTCAACAACAATGGCAGCAGAGAAACCCTGCTAGATACACAGGCAGACAATGCCGCCATCAGCAGCAGCACAGGTAAGTGTTTAAGTGACTGGCAAACATGCACTGCCACATTTGTCAACAAGTTGTACCTTGGAATCATCAGGAGACATCAGGAACAATCATGCAATGGGAACTATGTTGTATTCCATTGAGGATGAGTTTGTATTGCATTGGGTGAAATATTTCATTTCATAGGGGTGGGACTATTGCTTTGCAAGGAGATGATCCTGTTTTGCGATTAAAGCACTATTATATTGCATTGGGTAGGTGGAATTGTATAAGGGTCATATTGCATTGGGGAGGAAATAATCTATTGTATAAGGGTCATATTGCATTGCATTGCATTAGAGGCAATCAATATAGTTTTGCATTCATAGAAATATCATGCTGCATTTGGCCGATACTGTTTTTCCCCGTGGGGGGCAATGTTTACTATTGCGCGTGCCAGACTTGCCTATTGTGCCCCACACAACAATGCTGTCTGGCACTACTCAGCGGGCACACACACACACCTGTTGGCGAGTGATACGATCATGTGACAGAGGTGTGAACTCGTCCCGAGATGAGAGAGAGGAGGAGCGGAAGGAAGAGTTTCGCCGCGGTGAACAGGTGTGAGCACACCCGGGCGTTCACGGCGTTCACGCTCAGGGGCGGCTGCTTCCCGGCTCCTCACCGGATATGCCCGTCCATATGGACCAGCGATCAGGGACAATATGTGCGGTCACCTGAGTGTGAAGGGCTGCTGTCGGGATGTCGGGCTGACTCGGGCAGGCGGGCGGCGGCATCTCGGGCAGGTGCAACACTACAGGTGAGAGAGCAAGCTGCCCGGCAGACAGGGCCGGCCAGCCGGGCGTCATCGGCAGCAGCAGCAAAATGACCAACACAGCCCAATGTCTGGAACATGCTGATACTATCACAGACAACAAAGACTACAATAGATAACGATGATCGCTACACCTGTCTCACCACTCACCCTTTCACACCTGTAGCAACCAAAATAGCCTCTCTATTTCACAAATATCTTGGAGACCAGAACATTATATCATATAATATGGAAAGTACTGATCAACAATATCCTTTAGACCAAAACAATTTTTTAGAAAATGCTGATTAAATATGAAACATAACGACTATTTCAGTGAGATCTGTTGTTCAACCCTTATGCTGCTGGTGGCTAATTTGGCCAGTACAAAAATGATGCAAAAAACTGAAAAATTAGTGAAACTCAGCCCCATGGCTACTCATCTGACAGTTTCAGCGAGAGCTATCCAATGAATGCCAACATGACAGGGTTTAGATGGTTCTCCAAAATCTTTGCATCCTTGTGCTTTGGACGAAAGTAGCCTCAGCATTAGAAGGGTCAAAGAAGGGTTAAGTACAAATGAAAATCGGAACTCAACTAGCATGTACATTACTCTGCTTCATATATCTCACAAAGTTAGCATAGAAAATATCATGGCTCCAGAAGGTATTTGTCACTGAGTACCCAAAACGAATCACGTCATGTCTGAGGATAAAACGTCCTGCCTGCTGAAATTTAATGTTTCCGATTCAGCAATTTTGGAAAATATGTGAAGGAGAAATGTTGGTCAGACCCAAGAGCCAAAACTATTTGGATTACTTTGTGAATTTCAGTTTGATTACTTAAGTTACATGATATCCCCCCCCCCCCCCCCCCATGCCTCCTGCCTGCGGTTGTCTGTGGAGCTTCCAGGTTAGAGACAAATCAGGTGCCAGCGTCTGCCAGACACAACAACAGTCAGCAAGAAACACTCCATATCCAGGCCACAGGGCCACAGCTAATGCCATGAGAACAGGGAACATGCATACTTGGCAAAGCTCCAACCAAAAATCAATGTTAGTGAGAGGTTGTCACAACCATTGGAAGGAGCCAGGGCCAATCAGACACCCTATTCTACATACAATACTGAGATGGAAAAAATGTTTGTGTTAAACATTCACTCTGTTTCCATAATAATTTTTTTGACAATACAGATTAGTGAACAAATCCATTGTTAAATCGAAGAATAAACACAGACGGTAAAGTTCTCAAATTTCTTCATCATAGATCTAGAAATCATTACATCAATTTCTTTTTTTTTCATTATCAAGTTATGTTATTGAACTGTCTATCCATCTGCACACATGGGAAGGAGAGACATAAGTCCCAAGAAAATATATTGTGTGACATAAATCTAAATAGCAACAGCTCTAGTAGTAGTAGTAGTAGTAGTAGTAGTAGTAGTAGTAGTAGTAGTAGTAGTAGTAGTAGTAGTAGTAATTGTTGTTGTTGTAGTAGTAGTTGCAGTAGTAGTAGTAGTAGTAGTAGTAGTAGTAGTAGTAGTAGTAGTAGCAGTAGTAGTAGTAGCAGTAGCAGTAGCAGTAGTAGTAGTAGTAGTAGTAGTAGTAGTTGTAGTAGTAATTGTTGTTGTTGTAGTAGTAGTAGTAGTAGTAGTAGTAGTAGTAGTAGTAGTAGTAGTAGTAGTAGTAGTAGTAGTAGTAGTAGTAGTAGTTGTAGTAGTGAGAAGGGGGAGTATGATAGTAGTAGTAAGATAAGGAATGAAACATGGGGCACATGCCATTATATGCTTAAGCAAACCTGTTCTTCTAAGAAATACTTGTGGCTGAGAGATACTTCTAAAGGTACTTAGACTATAAATGTTGCATTGATAGTTGCGTTTGATCAGAATATGTTTGTGTAATGAATACTGAGGTACAATAAGTGCCAGCTATTATTACTGCTGCAGTAGTTACTGCTTTCTCCCCCTTTCTTTCCCTGTCTGTCTGGTCGATGACAATGTCTGGGACCCACACTCGTGTGTGTACATACTGTCTGAAGAAGCTGTCTGCTGCATAGGCCGCCGCTGCTGCTGTTACCATAACCTGACCTCACATGCGCCCCACACTCAACACAACAAAACCACCGCTCAATGCTCTACTACCACCTCCCTCCAATGGATGGAGAGCTCGAAATCACAACTATTTGGGGGATGAAGGCAACACAAAATAACTCAGCTAAGCAGATTTATGGATACTACTACTACTACTACTTCTTCTACTACTACCACTACTACTACTATTTTAAACACATTATTATCAATAATAATAATAATAATAATAATAATAATAATAATAATAATAATAATAATAATATGAATGATATGAATAATATGAATAACATGAATAATAATAATAATAATCCAACAGATATCGTCCCAGCATTGAGAAGTCTAAGAGGTCCTGATTGTGAGATTTCCAGACATATTCTCTCAGCATTGATCTCCCTCCATTGATCTGTTCCACTAATAGCCTACTAGGTGTACCCAATGCTACCCATAGCCTCCCACCTGTCTCGACGCAGGCACCTACGCAAAAACTCCGCCTCCGCCGCCAGGAACCCCAACGCCAGCTCAGTCCCGTCTCAACCTGTCTTACTAATGAAAACACCTTAGGCATTAGGATAAACTTCACAAAATATTCCAAGGAGAGTTGTGTCCAGACTGGGGGGCGGGGGTTCCGATCAATAGTTCTCCTCCATAAACAGCACTATTTGCTGCAGGATATTGTCTCAGTTCTATAATCAAACCAACAATAGTACATACTATGTCATAGTTGGAGAATGTTTAAAAAATTGCGACTTTGATAAGTGCTACATACTTATTAAAACTAACCGCTTCACCTTTTTAGGAAAATCTACTGGCTGTAAGATTTTTTAAAATATCTCTACTATAAATTGCCTTGATATGAGTGCTTGATAAGAATGTGTGTGTGTGATGAATATTAATATTAATGAGGGCTTATGTCATACCAGATCCCACCTTGTACATGACGATGCATCACGATGCATCACGCTAAAATGTCCACACATAAATATAGGGTTTATTGGTGCAGCCTCTCAGCCAGACACATTTCCAAGAACGGACGATTAATTTCGTCTGGGCGCAGACATTTTATTGAGCTTGTTCAGTAGGCTGGTGACACTCATCAAACTACTGCCGAACAACGTCAGCGCCGCAACCTACAGCAACCGCAACAACAGCCAGCGCACACGCCGATGACGACGACGCAAAACAGTCGCTAGGCGATGCAACTAACTACACAAATTCCCTATAAGGTTAAGAGTTGTGCAGCTTTTTCGCCGCAAACAACCTACTGAAAAGGCAATTTTTTTTTTTATCTATGAGCTATCTGTTGCGTAATTTACGAAACCGAACAAAAGAACTTGTTTTCTATGTAATAGTTAAAATGCCAAATGTCTTCAAACTCAATTAAATTTAGTGCCCATATCAGAAATATATGTATCCCCCCCCTCCCAACACCATATTTATATAACTAGATAGACTGTCAGTGAGTCTATGTCTGAGCCATTGTAAGCCTGGTGTAGAAAAAACACATATCGAGACTAGGATTTCATCCTTCAAGCTCAACTTCATCCTTAATGACCTCCAAGGCAAAAAGCATCAATACAATTTTATCCGCAGCCAAATTATTTCTAGTATCTCTACTGCTCCCAAAGCGTGTGTTTCATATCAGACGGGCCAAAAATAGCCGAACCTTGTATATGGAGATTAGGAAAAGATAGCGATGTATGCCCTTCCCGGGGTTGTGACTGCACATGGATATTGATTGTGGCTAATCAGACGAAATATGTAATTCAAGTCGGAGCATTGTCATGCGAGCTATCAATCCTAGTGTACTGTCTACCCCCGTCTAGTCCTATACCCGGGCGACCAACACCAGATGTTCCTCGCCGCCGCGGCCGGAACACTAGGCAGGAATAATCCTACACAGTGCCCGCTGTTCACACAATACACAAGTGTAATGACACAGAACAAACCAGACAGACAGGCCTTTTTTATCCAAAGTTCAACCAGTGGTTCTTTTTTAGCAAAAATAATAAATGTATATATACCTGTCATGCAAGAATACTCGCATGACATATTACATCGGAATTATTGAGACTAACCGAGGACTGTTCAACGCAGAGAAAAAAAGTGAAACCGACAGGTCTGACATGAATAGTTGGTGAAATTGAGGCAGTGTTTAGAATAACAAGTTTTTATGCTAGAATTCACAGAATGGATCTAAATATAGAAAACCACTTGGAGGCTTGATGTGGAGCATGCTGGGGTGGTGTGTGTTGTCTGAGGGTCTCCATTGCGACACGACACCACACGGCCGCCCATAAATATTGCTATCTGACACTGAAATACACAAAGCCCATCTGGGAGAGCAAGATCTGAGCCAGGGGTCACATAAGTTTGGAAAATTCTGGGAGAAGAATTATGGTAGATTTGGTGGTCTGTTATGGCGAATTATAGTGAGATTCTGCAGACAGTCATGTAGCAAAATCTCTGGTTCTTCTTCGTCCTTATAGAGGGGTGAGTGGGCAGAACCCATACCCAACCCCCCTCCCACTTCTGTCCACAAAACTTATCAAAATAAATATGTACTAAACCTGGAGTGTCAATATTTCCCTATCTTGAAAACAACTCAGATAATGCTCTAGCAACCAAGATATCATCAAAATGGTAAAAAAAAAACACAAACACAAGCTTTTGGGGCTGCAGTGATGAAAGGGTTACTGTGATGGATGTTTTTTTTCCTGGGCACAGATCTCTTCCCAGACTTGGAGAGGGAAGTGATATCAGCAGCTCGCTGAGTGGACAAAGTGGCGGCCGTTCACCACTGTGAAATATGAACACCCCCTTGTCAATACCCAATGAAGATGATCAAACAGGGCCACAATTATCTTTTATTAAACACTGCTCCCCTGGACAATTTTTCACGTTAATTCCACTGTATCTGGCAGGCGTCGTCGCAGCAGTTTTGATCCCATCACAATCTGGAGGCGGGCGGGGTATAATTAATAAGGAAATGAAAGGAAGCCACGCAGACTACGGAGCCCATAATGGGTGCGTTGTGAGTAAATAACATATCACATGGCCATTTGTCCAGACATAATCTTCTTCCTGCAAACAAGGCCGCAGCACTAGCCCTAATTGCCACATGGCATTTACTACCACAACGCAAAACCACACACTCCCGCACTATAATTTAATGCTGATACTCACTATAATATCACAATACAAATGCCAGCCTTTTTTACTCTGCCGCTTGGGAGCTTTGAAATAGTGTATGTGTGAAGCGTTTCTAAACCTCTCTCTCTCTCTCTCTCTCTCTCTCTCTCTCTCTCTCTCTCTCTCTCTCTCTCTCTCTCTCTCTCTCTCTCTCTCTCTCTCTCTCTCTCTCTCTCGCTCTCTCTCCCTCCCTCTCTCTACCTCCCTTTTTCCTAGGTCAGGGCACGACATTAACTTTTGCGGTGACTTGCCCAGTAGGGCAAGTAAGATTCAACTTTCACTTGCCCTACTCCAACTTTCACCTGCCCTTGAAAAATTGTATGTTTTATAATGTTTCATTTAAAACAAGTAGAACATGGAGCTGGCATGTGAAAGCATATTTTCTAGGACAAGCTTGGATGCCAGACCACGTAACTTGCACCTGTTCTCAAAAGTAAACCTAAAATGTAGACAGCGTACTTGCCCAGTGGGGCAAGCAAGATACAGTTTTCACTTGCCCTTCACCTATAATTTACAAATTCTACTTGCCCGGGGCAACGGGGCAAGCACTAATGTCGAGCCATGCTAGGTGTTTCAAACTTCCATCAGAACTGCTGTATAGTGGCTGATTCCAATAGCCCACGTGAGAATTCATCCTGCACTTGGGACGGTGTGAGTTAGTCTAGACATGTGAGTTAGGTCAGTTTAGAGAGGTCAGTTTACTAGGACCAAGGGGCCAGGCTTGCAGGCTACGAATACACATGGACAGCAGACTTATCACGAGTCTCTCTTAAATGCTCATTGCAGGGATCTACCCCCTATCTGATATAAGCCCTTGTTTAATGCAGTTTTTACCCTTTAGGTAGAGTCACAAGAGCTGCAGTAGAAACACTCTTAGTTCCTTTTAACCACTCATCGCGCTATGTCAACCCATCTTTAGTACAGTATTTACCCACTAGGCTACAAAGCGACAATTCTTAGCATGAAAATTAACATTTCTAGATATAAAGCCAGTTCAATAAGGGGCATCCCCTTCAAACACTCACTGTCTCTGTATCTGCCACTGCATAGGACTTTGCTTCAGTAGCAGTATTAGCACACAAGGTCAGACAGAGAGGTGGGGGGGGTTGACTAGTTATTCAACGGAGGCTACAGCTGACAGGTGTAATACCCAGGTAGGCAGTGGTCCCAATATAGCTGCTGCTGAGGAGCTGGTGACGTAGTGAGCTGTCTAGCCGGCTGGCTGGCTGGCTGCTGCCTGCCCCTTGTAGTCATCATCCTCAGCACAGTCACACTTAGACTTGCTACAAGTCTGTCATATCTGGCTCTTTCACTCATCTGACCTTCAGTTGATTTCACTCCAGGTTTAGTTTTAAATAAATCCTCAAGGGGGACACACTTGAGTTGTAGTCTGTGCTATCAACTGCAACTCATGAACACAGTGCTGCCATCTATAGTTTGAGAGAGACATCAAACCTACAGTGTATTTCTAGTGGTGGGGGCATTCTACCTAACACAGCCTGAGTGAGAACCAGGCTAAGTCACACTGCCAGCCAGCCAGCCAGCCAGCCAGCCAGCCGCACCTCCAGTGCAACAAGGTCACATTCCACATGTGCAAAGGTGAAGTGGGGGAAAAGTTTAGCGCATCAATTAACCCATTTCTGCAAGGAGCACCCTAAAGTGTCCAGACTTTTTCTTCCATGATATCTTTATGACTAGGGCACTTAATGAAAATATTTGAAGCCAAAATATAGATCAGGGCCATACCAACAAATCTCTTAAAAATGTTTTGAGAATTCACGCCTAAATCCAATGATATTTTAAAATAATACAATAGAACCATTCCAAAGTGTCAGTATATTTTGCTATAGAATCAAGATCTGAGCCTTTTTATGAAAATAATGCTGTTGGAAACCAAGCCCACCTCTCTCTCTCTCTCTCTCTCTCTCTCTCTCTCTCTCTCTCTCTCTCTCTCTCTCTCTCTCTCTCTCTCTCTCTCTCTCTCTCTCTCTCTCTCTCTCACTCTCTGTCTGTCTCTCTCACTCTCTGTGTCTCTCTCTCTCACTCTGTCTGTCTGTCTGTCTGTCTGTCTCTCTCCCTCTCTCTCTAGTGGTTTGTGAAATTGTCTTCTGGACCACCTACGATACTACTGACATTAATTCGGATACTAGGAATGATTTTACAAAACATTCCAAGGAGAGTTGTTGCTAATGTCCTCTTGACAGTTCTCCTTCAAATCTTTTCCTAAATATACTTTCCCCTGAAGGATTTCAACAAAACTGTCAATCTGCCCTGGGCTGCTTCTAGTATAAATGTGTACAGACGACACTTGTTGAGAAGATCTCTGAACATTTATTGGAGAAATAACCCCACTCACAGGCGGCCATCGATTCATTACTGCATTGCAAATAAATACAGGTGACTCATTTGTCCAAATATTTGTACTAATATGTTCTACATGAACATCAAGGCATGGGGTAAATATTGTTTTCCAGCAACTTTCTTTGATCATATATTGCAGGTTGAATAATTTACTTCCCTGTATTGGCGGTGTTTGTCCCCTTCCGTCCTCCAGGTCTCTATATGTATGCATTATTCAGGCGCTGATTAGGTGTAATATGCGCTGGTGAAGCGAGAGGGGGTAGCAGAGGCTATTGATGCAGCAAATGGGAGTAGTAGTTGTATTTGTATTAGCGCCATGCAGGCTGCTGCTGAGGGAACGCGCCCAGGTTCACTGCTAGGTTATCCCAGGTGATCAGACAGACATACTACAAATAACCACCCAAACAACTAAAAACACCCTACAAAAACACACACAGTCAGACAGGGGAAAACCACAAAGAAAATCTCGCGCAACTGCCAACAATGCAAACGAGTCTGAGTCTGAGTCACATTCATGGCTGGTCAATCGTGCTGTCTGAAAACAGCATACTTCCTGCCTGCTGAGACCACACCCACCCGGGTTCACTGCTACGACGTGAGCCAGACAGATCGAAAACAATCCTGCCCAAAACTACAACCTCAGACCTGATCCCTGCCAAGCCAGGGCAGCACATGCATGACCTGTACTGTGACAGACACCTAGGGCAGTTACAGACTGAGACACAGTGTCACAGACACCTAGGGCAGTTACAGACTGAGACACAGTGTCACAGACACCTAGGGCAGTTACAGACTGAGGACACAGTGTCACAGACACCTAGGGCAGTTACAGACACCTAGGGCAGTTACAGACACCTAGGGCAGTTACAGACTCAGTCACAGTGTCACAGACACCTAGAGCAGTTACAGACACCTAGGGCAGTTACAGACTGAGACACAGTGTCACAGACACCTAGGGCAGTAACAGACACCTAGGGCAGTTACAGACTGAGACACAGTGTCACAGACACCTAGGGCAGTTACAGACACCTAGGGCAGTAACAGACTGAGACACAGTGTCACAGACACCTAGGGCAGTTACAGACACCTAGGGCAGTTACAGACTCAGTCACAGTGTCACAGACACCTAGGGCAGTTACAGACACCTAGGGCAGTTACAGACTCAGTGTCACAGACACCTAGGGCAGTTACAGACTCAGTCACAGTGTCACAGACACCTAGGGCAGTTACAGACACCTAGGGCAGTTACAGACACCTAGGGGCAGTTACAGACTGAGGACACAGTGTCACAGAACACCTAGGGCAGTTACAGACACCTAGGGCAGTTACAGACTCAGTCACAGTGTCACAGACACCTAGGGCAGTTACAGACACCTAGGGCAGTTACAGACTCAGTGTCACAGACACCTAGGGCAGTTACAGACTCAGTCACAGTGTCACAGACACCTAGGGCAGTTACAGACACCTAGGGCAGTTACAGACACCTAGGGCAGTTACAGACACCTAGGGCAGTTACAGACTGAGACACAGTGTCACAGACACCTAGGGCAGTTACAGACTGAGACACAGTGTCACAGACACCTAGAGAGGGTAGTTACAGACTGGGTAAAGGCCTTACAGGTTTTTCATGACAGTTACGCTGGCCGTTCCCCCTCTAACCGTGAAAAATATGGATGTGCGCTTAATTAGTCATGTGCCCTTAATCGGATGAATACGGTAGTGATGATACTGAATTGTCCTAGTATCTTCAAGACTTGATTGCCTTACCATGCAGGAAAGGTAATGAACTCATTCATTCATGCTGAAGACTTCATCTACATACTGTTGTCTGGACCTAAGCAGTATATGATGATACATTAAGATGAAAGTATTTACAAAATACACGAAGGAAAGTTTTTGCATGAGTTCTGCATCCATCAACTATTTCTGCTAAGATTTCACAAAAATAGTTTTTGGTTGTGGCAAGTAGAGAGGGTACATACCCCTCAAACCCCCTCAGCAATCAGGGTATGCATACATAACTGCAAAGGGGTGGGGTTGCACCTTTAACTACATTTATTACCCTATGCATTTATAGAAGAAATCAGTGTAAGTTTGTCTCACCTCCCATATCATAGCCCGACTCTGAATGTCATTGCTGTAGCCAAACTTCAGCTTCAAGGCAGATCCCATTTCAGACTGAATTGACCTAATATTCATCTTGACAGGCCAAACTATTTTTAGAGCAAATATGAACATGTATATATTTTTAGGACACCCAATTCACCTTGTTGGCGTCTTTCTACTGTTCGTGTTGGCTCCCTGTACAGTGTATATTGATTACATAGTATCAGGGTGCACACACAGACAGCAACCTACTCCTCCTTGACTTCATACCAGACCACTGTTACACTGTAAACAGCAAGTTAAGTGAATAAATAGCACACTTAGAAATGAAACATTGACCCTTATAAGTGCTATTTCTAGGACAGGTATATCAATTCCGGGAGGGAATTCTTTCATTGAAGGGAAATCATTCAAAATTTGGATGAAATATGAAAATGGCAATAAAACAACAAAGTTATACTATCTCTGTCCCTCTCTTTCAATCTATCACTCCCTCTTCCCCCATCTCTCTCTGCCTCCCCCTCTCTCCCCCCCCCCCCCACCCATTCTCTCTCTCTCTCTCTCTCTCTCTCTCTCTCTCTCTCTCTCTCTCTCTCTCTCTCTCTCTCTCTCTCTCTCTCTCTCTCTCTCTCTCTCTCTTGCCCTCTCTCTCTCCCCCCCTCTCTCTCTGCTACAGCTGAGCTGCTGTCAAGGTGTTTTTGAGTGTTTGTCGGCCATATTGGATCTCCCACTAGTCGTCTACTCTTATCTGCCTGCATGCCTTGCTGAACCCAAAACTGTTATTTTAAGTCCATAAAACTGCTATTAAATATCACTAGCAGTTATGCAAAACACAAGTCGCAGAGGCATGTGGATTCCGTTACAGGGGATTATATGGCCGCCTTGCATGCCAGGGCGAGATAAAAACGCTTGCAAAGAGGTTCTCAGAATATTCAATGGCACAAATCAGCTGCACATAAAAGTGCTGGAGGAGGTCTTGAAGTAGTAAGTAAAATGAGCTCACTGGGCCGATATACAGGTGATAAATGGATGCAACAAACACACCCAGACCCTGAATCATCATCTTCACTAACACTACCACCATAATCATCATACCCATCATCATCCTCATAGCAATTGCCATTAGCATTGTAATCATCACATCAGTATCACTACTATCCTCACTATCACCATCATTGACACCATTATTGCCAGCATCATCAGTCATCTTCATCATCATCATCATCTTCAACATCATCATCATCATTATCATTAATATCCTCAACACCATCATTGCAGCCACTACCATACCTCTACACCATCATCATCATCATCATCATCATCATCATCATCATCATCATCATCATCATCATCATCCATATGTTGCAAAAGCTGAAGAGCTTCCTAGCAGGTATTTAATTACCAGCCGGCCGCACATGCTAAGGTGATGAAAGCTTTGGTTATATAGTAACTCAGAGCTGCTGCTGCTGCTTCAGTTGTGGAATGGGAGAGGTACAACCTACAAGCACGTAGCTCAGTGCAGGGAACACAGCATTGCATTCGAGCACTATAACACCTTCAGCCTAGACTGAAAGACGCCACTCAACGTCCTTGAAATGGCAGAAATATTTTGCTTATTTTGATTGTATCTTTCTAATGAAGACAACCATATGTGTGCGTATATATATATATATATATATATATATATATATACATATATATATATATACATACGTATATACACATACACACATATCTTTACTCTATATACAACCCTAACAACAACATAGATTTGTTGAAGGTAGATGCATCATTCTGGAACTGTTTTCAGCAGCATCCAGATGGTATTTCCAGCATGCCTCTTCAGCATGAACAGGCTAATACCAGGATTATCCTGTAATCACTAAGCTGCAATTACTAAGCCACTTTCCATAACACCCAGGATCTGCACAGCGGAAAAACAAGACTGTTGCATACAATGTTGGTACAAGAGAGGGCTCCTATTTCACCGTTAGGTTTATTTTGAGTACCAATCTTAAGTTACCATATACCATGACACTGACCGGCCAACTCCATTCATGAAACTACCACTCATGGTTTATACATGTTTGTGGCCAGTATGGAGTGTGGCCCTGTGCGCTGTATTGTGAGGCAGTGTTGGTCAGTGGCAGAGTCAGGAAGGTCACAGACCCAATGTTAACCCAGACACAACTTAGAGTAAGCTGCCTGTCAATCTGTGGATTCCAGACTAAACAGTACCCAGACATCCTGGTCAGGAGTTCATGCCAATCACTCCAAGGATCCCGCAAGCTCAAATTATAAATACAGTTTTGACAAATCAGACGATAGGCATGTCGGTTTCATGTAGGTTTCATGTTCATTTCGCATATGAAGGGGGGGGGGGGGGGTTATGTCTATTCATTTGATAGATGTAATGAAATCCAAACTGCTTGTAGGAATACATATATATATATATATATATATATATATATATATATATATATATATATATATATATTATTTTTCTTGCCAGGGATTGGGGGGGGGGGGGGGGGGGGGGGGGGGTGTCAGAGAGTAGTGGGTTTGGTCAATTTTGTTTTGCGCTGGCAATGGCTGCGGCTGCGGTGGCGGGCGCGGTGTGTTTATGTCTGCTCTACGTCCCACTGGCATCGGCATTTGATATCAACCTGACTGAGGCCTTACAGGCGCAACTCAAAAACTACATCTCCTTCAATGATTTTCCACCACCGCCCTCTTTGATTAGAACGAGGAGGCTCATTTATAAAGTGTCTGCCTTTCCACAGCAATCAATACTCGCCTGAGGCAAACTATAATCGCTCTATCACAAACAGGCAATTTCAACAGCCGTCTGGATCTATGATACTTTTTACGATAACTTTGGAATTAAGAATGATTTTACGAACTATTTGAAGGAGAGTTGTCGGTAATGTACAGAATAACATTTCTCCATCAAATATTTTTCTAGCTTTCCTTCGGCTTGCAAGAGATCATCAAAATTGTCAGGCTCCTGTGGGCATTAATGGTCTAACCATTAGCATCTGGAGTACATGGAGAATTTGAACACATACCATCAAATAACGCATGATTTGAAACATATTTGAAGGACCGTTCCCCTCAACAGGGAGAACATCTTGGAGTGAGATATTTCTCAAAACATTGCGTTGCCATTGAGATGCTATCCATGTGCCACATGACATTTAAATCACATGTAAATGGGTTATGAGGCAGATACAGCATCTCAGAACTTAACAAACAATCCCCAGCGTGCAACATAACCACTTGCCCTGTTGCAAGTTGCGAGTGTATTCGCCAAAAAAAATGGCAACCAGCAAGCAGAACAAGAGCCGAACTTATCCCGCTCGGCAAGTAATGTTTTGAGCAGAATCCTCGCAATGTAACTCACCTTTGTTTAACAGATTCTTTAGGGCGCGATAAGTGGAAGTGCCAGCGGGGCAAGTAAACTTTAGGGGCAGCTTGCCGGGCCGCTCAGCAAGTAATGTTTTGGAACCTATGTTGCACCCTGATCTCCTCCAAATACTTCTTGCTTTTACCAAAAGTATAATAGGTCCATACAGTATTTTTCAAGGAAAACTCTCATAAAGTGTGACATAAAAATGTCAAATAATCTATCAGCATCTTACAATCTTGGTACTTGTATCTTTTTTTAACTTGGTAACCCTTATGCTGCTGTTGGCTACTTTTGCCAATACAAAATGATGCAAAAATCCTGAAAAATGACTACAACCCTGGCACGCGGGTATTCAACTGAGAGTACTAAGCGAGAGCTATCCAATGAATACCAACATGACAGGGTTTAGGTGGTTTTCAAAAATATTTGGGTCTTTGTCCTTTGGACGAAAAGTAGCCTCAGTATTGGCAAGGTTAAGGGGAACAGGGGGTTCATTTCCCTAGCTCACTTTAGAGGATCAATTACACATTTATGCCTGCACTTCAGGACATCTCTAGGAGAAGTCTTGGCTGGATTCATAATACATTTGAAGTTGACTTTGGAATTTAATTACAATTTGTTTGGTTCTGATTTATATTTCCCTGACCTTTCTTTTTCTTTTAGAGAAATGCTCTGGTCAAACCGATAACACCAAAATACCCTTATGAAGGGTACTACAGAGTCTTCCTGGGATATCTTGAGATTTTTCCAAGGAAACCCCTAGGAGATCCTAGGTATTCCTTGGTATTCTGTGGCTTCATCTTGACAGGGTAGTGAGAAGGAGGAAAGGAAAGATAATCTAGAGCCCTATCTAATCTGAGGTCTGCATTCCGGCAGCAGCACCATCATAACCCGTACTGGACGCTCACAGCTTCTCCTATGCAAAACACATTTCTATCACTGGCAGCGCGCTGACATGTTTAGCATCCAGCCCACATTCTGGCCTCCCAGCATTGCCTACTGCACTGATTTGTGTGTCTGGCTGGCTCGAGAGAGGAGTCCGCAGCCGACGTAGCCGTCGCCAGCGACGATGACGCCACCGACAGCAGCAACAGCACAGGAAATACCTATCTTAGGGTTTGATTTAAACAAGTGAATGGTGCCAACTCTGCCGGCCCCACCAGCAAGCAGGCACCAACCTGCTGCAGCACAGCAACAACATCTGCTCTTTTTATCACGCTTCTGCTTCATAAACAAGGAAACGAAAAAACAATCCACTTACATTCCAATAAATAAATGAAATTCCATCAACCAAAAAGGTGACCTGAAGAAATATAAATATAATTTTTTCTTTCAAAATTTAATCTATTGATGTAATTGTATGATCATGACAGGAGAACAGAGGAGATTTTCCTAGCTCTGAAAAGCCTTCCATGTTTTACTAAAAATGGTTCAATTCTTTGATATGAGTAGTTAGGGAAGTACAGACCACCCTTATTAGGGTTAGGGGGCCAAGGTAACACAGCTTCTCTAGGTACAAGATCACAGAAAAAGGTATCTTTGTAAACTCAATAGCTCTTATATGCTGAGAGGGAGATTAATCTTCTAACTGCCCTTCATATTAGTAAACAATTCTGGCCTCTAACAGCTGAGAAGACCATTACAAATGCCTAGGTCTGAGCTTGGAAATCACCAGGATAACCAAAAAATCCACCCATAAGCGAAAAAACATCAACTACAACTAACAAAGTGCCTAACAATACTAGCAGCAGGTGTAGGTAGGCGTACACTGTGGCAGCACGCTTTTGGGGGAGATCTCCCAGATGGAAAACTGTTTGTATCCAGGCAATTGTTTCTGCACGGCTACAGCCTTTGTGTACTGCTGGCATGGTGTGTGTCTGGATACGTCTACAACCGTCTACAACCACTACGCTGCTGCGACTGTAGACTAGCTCCTAGTCTATGATTTCATTAGATCATTCTTTTCTCTGTTCTGATCTCTATCATTTGTTTAATGTCTAGGTGTTAGTTCCTGTGGCTTGTGATAGATGGAATCCAAATGAACCCATGCTGGCCGCCTGGTGAGCCAATATAGAACTAAATATGGGTAGACATCTTAGAATGTTATAAAAACATAAGGTAAATTATTAAAGACATGAAATAAATTTCTTGGCCTAGGACTAGGCTACTGCTCACGCTGCTGCTAGTGCTGCCATCATACTGCAGCAGCAGGAAGCTACACAGGTGCAACTGTTCAAGGAGGAAGAGAGGGGGAAGGGTGTGGGAGACGAGAAAGCTTGAAGGAAGTGCATAGGAAAAGAGGGGGCAGATAGAGAATTATGGGAGGACAGGCGGAAGGGAAGGGGCAGAGTATGTGTCCTCAGAATAGGTTTTAATCAACTCATGAATAAAACATAGATTTACATAATATTCAAGGTTAGGTAGAAGGTGGGTTGGTTTCTGAACAACACGTTTCCTATAAATACCCTTTGAAACAATGCTCTGGTCACAAAGACACCACCCAAATAGTGAGTAGGTTTTCTCCTGCTACTGGCATGAAAAGATTAATGTAACATGATGCACTCTCCTAGCCGGGTGCGAGAGAATATTAATTATGCAGCTGAGCTGAAGTCAGAGTGACCGGTGGTCAGTCTGTCTCTGCTGCTACCACTGACCTGTACCAGAGGCCCCCAGGCCGCCAGAGCTGCGGCTGCACAGACACCACTGCAGCCGCCATTGGTCACACAGGTCAGTGACTAGCCACTACACTCACTGCCCCCCACTCACTACCTACACACAGACAGGTAACACAGTGGCCAAATTGGAATGAAGACTAGGCTCCTAATTGGTTTCTGAACAATACTTTGTCTTATGAATATCCTTCGAAACAATGACCTGGTCACAAAGACAACCCAGACACAATCTGTGTGTGTGTGTGTGTGTGTGTGTGTGTTACACAGGTCAGTGACGAGCCACTTCACTTCATATCACCCACTCACTAGCTGCACACAGACAGGTAGCTGACTGGGCAAATTGGAATGTAGACTAAGCTACTAGTCACTAATAAGTTGACATTCCCTTCTGTGTTGACCAAGCAGTGTGGTGTAGTACCAGCAATGGTAGATAGATGGCGCTTCCTGGTCCTCAAGAGATGTCACACTCAAACTGAGTCCTCCTTTTAAATTAACCTGTTGAGATAAATGTGAACTGATTTGGCCACTCTGGCCACCTTGACCATTTGGTGCACGGTAACAGAAAAACTAGAAGACAGAAAGAAATGCATATGCCAGGCTAACTGGAATGTAGGATGGAGGCGGATCCAGGATTTCTGTGAAGGGAGTCCATTTAAACTGAGAGCTCGACCAACCTCGTTGGTTTTAAGCTGAGCTAAAGAAAAGTCACACCTCTTGGCAAGAATGTTTACACATATGTTTAAAAAGCCCTTTTTAAGATTGTAGGAGATCCCGCTGCTCCCTGGTATCGTAACGCCAGGAAGAATGTTCTTTATCAGAGAGATGTGCAGGTAATTACGAGTAGAGGAAGACAGGTAGACAGGAGGAGGAGGAGGGGCAGACAGTGTGAGCGAGTACTGCACGTGGCATGCGACCACTACGACGACCGACGGTGATTAGCTCTCTAGCACCTGTTCGTTAGAGGAGATTACCATAGCAGTCTGCCTGAGTGTGAACGAGCCACCAATGCCACCAGCGGATAATGCCATGATCAGACAGACCTATTGACTGGCTACAGACAACAAACAGCCAGCTTAGCAGCTAGAGCTAATCAGGGGAGGGTTCACTTACAGCCTGTGCCACAGATCTAACCTGCCCCCCCCCCCCCCCCCCCCCCTCCCTCCCTGGCACAGCACCTTGTCCACTTAATCCTCCACACCTCACAGGTAAGATAACGAGTCTGTGCTGCTGCTGCTAACTGTTATTGCCATTATCAGCCCCTATTATCATCATCATCAGCTTAACCCATTAGCACCAGGAACGCACACACACAGTCTGGAGACTTTGACACACCTAGCCAAACAATCTAGCATTTTGTAACTGTTAGAGGATGCAGTGTTAAAACTTCCAGGAACACAAACAGCATCTGATAAACAAATGTCCCACCAAGTATTGCTTTATTATCAAGATAAGTGCATTTCTATCAGGGCCTGTGTGTGCTCCAGATGTGAACGGGTCCAAAGTGTAGATAATGTGAGACAATGATCCACTTGTTATTGACACATTCCAGGCACTTAGAAATATACAGTAAACATTTATCCGTTTGTGCCACAACACCTGAAACGGCCAGACTATTTTGTTGGTATTTCTGACTAGGGCAATGTATTGGAAAATATATGAAGAAGGAAAAGTAACATAACGACTGACAGACGACACTTCAAGGAAATCTCCAGGCATAAATGGGTTAAGCTCAAAGATGCCAGGCTCACTACAGCGTCAAAGGGTTAAAGGTGGTCCTGGTCACGGTAACCCAGTATCTAGGCGGATCGGCAATAAAGAGATGTTTTTCTGGAATTGGAATGTCGGGGAAGCGTGACATGCTAGCACCACTACCAATAATAGTAGACGGAATAGCAGCAGCCTTTGAATGACCCAGAATTCCCCAAATAAGTGTGAGTGATTGTTGATAAACAGTGCCATAGTTCACTGGAGGGTTAATAGGAAACGTAGCCAATAGATAGCCGTCCAGACAGTCAGCTTGCCTGCCCTCCAGACATACGCACACAGTGCCGGCTAGGATCCACCACCACCACCGCACCGCAGTCACTACTACGTGTACACAGCCACAGCATTAGCTAACGCAGCCAGCCAAATGCAGACACTTGCAAGCCAGAGAAAAACCACTGCTCAGACCCACCTCCTCCTCCTCCTCGGCCGAGGCTGAAGGAATGGAGTCAGCCAGTCTTTCTGCTAACCAGATAATAGCTTCTAAAGAACTACTTCATTGTCCTCGGGAAGCCCCTTCTTAATGGTTGAACCCTTTCTAGGGTCTTGCATACCAGCCTCTGCTGCGACTACTCAGCCGCGTAATTCACTGTGGAAGAAGTTGGTCAACCATGGTCTCTTGACCGCGCAGCTTAGTCTAGGCAGACAGGCTGACCTGCAGCGCAGACAGACCGACCGACCGACAGACAGACAGACAAGCGGGCAGACAGCCACAATTGTACATGGATTTTAACCCACCCATGCCTGTGGCAACAAAAAAAAATGCTCTGTTATGCAATTTTGCAGCCTGAGTGTTTTTTTTTAGAAATATCTGATTAAGAAAGATGCTGAACCCAACCGACAACTCTCCCTTCAAATATTTTGAAAATACATAATAGATTCAAGTAGTATTTTTCAGAAGCATCATAGGTTCTACAACACTTGTCAAGAAGTCACCAATGGGTTAAGTCAGGCATTTCGTACACAATAAAAACCTAGAACAATACACTCACAGAATTCTATTAGCACCTTCAGAATCATTGCAAAAAAGTCCCCCTATGAATCCCCTACTAAAAAATGAGGAAAACAATTGGCAGCCATCATTAGCAATTTGCACGCTAGTTCGTCACATGAATAGCCTGCTCTTTAACAGCTGGACTAGGACACAAGAGCAGTGGCAGACTCCATGACCGCCTGCCTGCCTGGCTGACTGGCTGACAGAGGGTTAAACATCAAACAAGCCACACAATGAGCTGCTGGCTGGCTGGCGAGCCTGCAGACACTGAGACTCACGTGAAATTACTTGGGTGATTAATTAATTAGCCAGCCAATCAAACGGCCTTGAGACGGCACTAGTCAGCAGCAGCAGCATGTTGTTAAGTGGTTAAACAAACTCAGCCATGTACATGTATGTTATCAGCGGCCTAGAAAACCCAGACATCCAGACATAGACCTTAATGACTACTCACCTATCTACCTACCTACCTACCTACTTAAAGTGTCTACTAACCTAATTTTCTGATATCTGAATCTTAACATATCTTTGCCAGTAGTTATTTTCTCAAATATCAAAGCTCCAGACAACAATGTGAAGGAGAACACAGAGGCAAAATAAGCCTTTAAGTGCAATGATCTTGCATATACAAATATATAAAGTAAGCGGCTTAGTCGACCAAGCCACTCAAATAACATCACGCATTTGCTATCGACCACTAGTGGTCAAGTCTGGCCGAGCCACCTGCTCCCTACCTACATATGTAGCTCAATAGACAACGACAAATTCCAGCAAAAATGTCTAGCCCCTAAACATATATTATCTACTTTAAGTGAGCACAAACTTGCCATTGGTGAAGTCTGGCTGAAACACCTACTCCCTTCCTACATATGTAGCTCAATAGACAACAACAACAAATTCCAGCACCACTGTCTAGTCCCTAAATATACATTATCTTCTAAGTGAGCACACGCAAACACAGTAAAGAGGTGTGAACATGCGAGGAGACGTGAGAGAGTGAGAGAAGATGCGGGGCTCACTGTGAGACTAGTAGGCCGTAGATAGCTCACTATTAAGGAGAGAGGAGGAGTGGGCTAGGAGTGGGAGACAGCAATAAATATCGCAGCAGGCAGACGTTGTCATTGATTAGTCTGCGTAGACTGTCTGTCGTGGTTGGTCGGTGGAGGCCGCAGCAGTCGTCGGGTGGCGGCGCCCGGGCATGACTTCCTGGTTGCCCCAACATTGCCTCATACTAACGAGCGACATACGCTTCATAACGTGGTTATTTCATCATCAGGTTACCGCACTGACTAACTCTTTCCTGGTATAATGTCTGGGATCCCCTCCCTACTACTACTCCAGTCACGCTGGTGCCTACTAGTGCTACGTGCTTAGAATTGTACACACTGATTATACAATTTACACTTAGAGTTGAATTACAATAGATCAGACAGCAGACAGCAGAATGGTCGACTGACCAGTGGGGAGAGAGAGGCTTGGAACCCCCCACTTTCTTTTATCCTGGTAAAACCTCAATCCCATAACTGAAAACTGAGAGGCAGACCCCAGTCTCTCCATCCCCCCCCCACAAAAAAATTAATGATTATTATAATTATATTATTATAATAATAATAGAAATAATAACAAAAATAATAATGATAATGATAATGATAATGATAATAATAATAATAATAATAATAATAATAGTAATGATAATAATGATAATAAAAATAATAATAATAATAGCAATAAAATTGATAGTAATAGGTTACACCCAAACTGAATATTGTCTAACAGTAGTGGTGGCAAAAAATATGTGGACTTCGTGAATATGAGGTGAGAGACGTAAAAAGCTGATCAACACATCTACATATTCTCCTTTTCCTCTTCCTCCTCCTAGTCTAGCTCCTCATTGTCTAGCTAGATTGATGAATCACGTCACAATCAGGAACACATGAGTACTAGTTATCCACGCACTAACTAACGACCTATCTAGCTGTCTAGACAACTGTAATTAACCACTGAACGTGACGATTGGGTAATATCACTTCATAGCCACCTCCTGCTTGACTGGCGCTACGGGGAGCGAGCCCTTACTTTTTTCATAACAATCGCTCTCTCAATGTAAACATCCAATAAATAACATCTGAGACCTGTCTTATCGCTGCCTGCGAGGTCTGCCAACGGCTGTCGCTGGAAGAATAGCACGAAGCCTATCATTTATGTTTCCTAATATCCTACAATTGTAGAAGTTAGGTGTAAACAAGAACATTTGCGCAGCAGTCTCTTTCTCTCTCTCTCTCACTCACTCTCTCACATTCTCTCTCTCACTCACTCTCTCACATTCTCTCTCTCACTCTCTCACTCTCTCTCTCTCTCTCTCTCTCTCTCTCTCGTCTCTCTCTCTCTCTCTCTCTCTCTCTCTCTCTCTCTCTCTCTCTCTCTCGTGAACTCTAGATCTTATGAGACCAGATCTATAAACAGATAGAACCAGACTCCTACCTCCCCATCCGGAGGCAGCGCTGAGTAACTGACAGCCTGTGTTATTCACCAAGAAACATTCCACACACTTACTTTTTTAGATTTCGATCGAATCCATTTCTTGAACATTGTAATCAGCCTCTCGCCTGCCATGTTATTGTCGTTCCCCATAAGCTTGGTCGGTCATGCAGCTGCCCAAGAAGGAAGTCTCTTCTTTTCTCTCTATCTCCTTGACAGACCAACACAAACCACACGCACACATACGATCCTACTCTTCCCCGTCCTCCGCCGTCTAGTGAACCCGGACTGTCGCATCCAGTGACCCTTGTATCCTTAGATCAACTACACTGTGGCGTACGTAGCGCTGGCTGGCTGACTGCTGGTGTAGTGGAGTTGTTGTTGTCTGGTCGTTGGCAGTGGCAGTGGCCGTGGCTGCTGCTCGGCTCTGACTGAGCTGCTGCTGCTGGCACAGCAAGAGGATGAAGGCTGATGATGAGGCAGTGGATGTCGTCAGAGTGTTCTTCTGCTGAGAGTGAGGCTGTCTGGCGAGTCTAACAACTCAGACAATCTCGCTGTTGCTGCTGCTGCTGCCATGGTTATCCAGCTCTAGCATAAGTACTCGCCCAAGTCTCAGGGCTGACTGTAATCATCAGACAGTACGCAGCAGCGTTGGTTGGTAAGTTAGCGGGCCGGCCGGGCTACTGGGAGCTGGCTGGGTGTACTCGAGTGATCAGCCTACTAGTCTACTGTGTCTGGGTGCTCATTGTACAAGTCTCAGATATAAAGCAGACGAGCAGCCAGCCGCCACTGCTGGCAGATTCTCTCAGGGGGCAGCGTGGTGGAGGGGAAAACTCACGCATGCGACACTCTCCCCGTCTTCCCAGACATGGAATGTGACCGTCATCGTTCACTCGCTCTCACTCACTCGCTTGCGTGCAGCTTTTATGTGCTGCACAGCATTTGCAGCCTGACTCAGCAGATTTCCACGCCGATAGAAATGAAATCTAGAGGGAGGAGGCAGGATGCAGGAACAATCAGTCGAGAACAAAATCGTCTTATTATAAATAGATTACCATTAAGGAGCTGATGCCTGGGAATAATCCAATAGCAGTTTTTATGGTAGCAATACAGACTGCTTAATGTTCCTTGCGGTTAGGAATTTGGAGTTGTCTCCAGACTTCCACGCACATAGATGTACACACAAGTAAATGAACATACAAACACACACGCACCAACATAAGCAGATCCACACCCACACATACATACATACATACATACATACATACATACATACATACATATACACACACACACACACATATATATATATATATATATATATATATATATATATATATATATATATATATATACACACACACTTATATATAAATAAATACATATATATATGTACATATATGTACATTTATATATATATATATATATATATATATATATATATATATATATATATATATATATATATATATATATATATATATATATATATATATATATGAACCCTTCATTTATTTAGTTTTGAAATCATACTTTACTTAAACGACATTATTATAAGTTTGATAGACCCAGTTGACATGTGCCATGAGATGTGGCCGGCCCAATTAAACATCATCGCTGACCTATGAATACTTGCGTCCCTGACAATATATTTTTTACGGTGAGGCAGCATCTCATGCGTGTGGCAACCTAGTAATATACATAGAAAATGACTTCCATCAACATGTCTGGTCCATTTCCTGCTTCCCTTCGTCGCAAATGCCCTTTGATAGAGACCAAGCCATAATATTTTTCCTAGACACCCAGTTTCTTGCCAGCTTTTTTTTTTTTAATCTCCTTTTTACAATACAAACTAAATTTACAATACAAACAAAAATGGGGAAAAACCATAACCAAAATCCTTGGAGCCAAAATATGGAGGAAGAGTTGTGAAAAAGGAGAAATAGGTGGAGAGGAGGAAAGGGGAGATAGGAGAGAAATAGGAAGGGGGGGATGGGGGTAAGGAGAATGGAGTTAAGGTGCAAAAAGGGGGGGGGGGAGGAGGAGGGAGAAAAAAGAAGAAATAGAAGGGAGATGAAAACAGGAGCTGGACAAGATGGAATTAAAGAGGAATAGGAGATGGAGGAGGAAGAAAATGGAGAAGATGAGGATGAGGAGAAAGAGGAGAAAGATGATGAGAGAAGCAGACGCTAGTCTGAAATAAATCTTGAAAGTTGCCGGCGGTTGCTGTTTGCAGGTTAGTTGTGTGTGTGTGTGTTGCTACTCCTGCCTGCCTGTGTACGTATGGAGTGGCCATCATCATTATAAATAGCAGTGTACTTGGTGAGCTCTGGTGGCCAGCAGCAGCATCAAGCCATACATCATGTGGCCAGTCTGTGACAGTAGCATACAGTGCATCGTCTAGTACCTTCCCTCCATTCTTTGTACCCTTACCTAGCCCCCCATTACCACAACCACCCAGACACTCCTAAATACAGCAATAACAAACCCTCCAGCAACCCCAGCTCTTACATTATTAAGATATATAAAAATGTCCGCAATATTGCTTGCCAGTTATCATCAGTCACGCCTGGAGAAACACATAAAAACAGCACAAAAAACCCTTAGCGTCTACTTGAATAGGGACGCATTTACAAAATTATAAGGCCATAAAAGGCGGTTATTTTATGGATGCCATCATGAAAATCCACATTGGTGACAGTGGTATAAATTATGCATCTGCGTTGCTGCTGCTGCTGCTGCTGCACTGGCTGCTGCCGTGGTAGCATTGCCATGACTGCGGCGGCTATCATCTCTATGCAGACATACCAGCAGCCCTCCCAGTCTAGCTGCGTGCTGATTGGAGGGATTCTGGGTCGCTGGCAGCTTTTCTTGGGGGGAGCCGGTGGTAGTCCACTCGCGCCTTCCCGCCCCTGACCTAGAAGTCACAGACACAGGCGCGTCTGCCTGCCTGCCTGCAGTGAGAGGTGTAGTAGGTAGGGGCTGGTGAAACAACAGCCAATCAGGGCTTGACGTCACAACTCCCCATCGTCTATCGTCGATCGCTCACTCATCCTGGTCTACCTATGAAGAGCCGCCGCCAGAGCAGCGATGATCTCGGGATCTCGGCCCGGCCAGCTCCGCCATCTGGGAGTCTGGACGCAAGCTACTTGCCAGCACACCGCCTGCCCGCCCGCCACCGCTGACTTAACCTTTTTGCACTTTGACCAGACAGCTCCACCCGCAAAAATGTGTCTCGCCGGGGAAGCCGTAATACTACGACGCAATTTATTTATAACCAAATATATGATAAATAAGGACTTGTTTGTTTGAAAAAGAAATATCACTGTGAAAATTAGACAAAATTTGCATGTAGTTAAGAAATACACTTTTTGTAGTATACGAAGTAAGGAATATAAAAATGAACAAAATTAGAGTTTAAATTTGAGTAGATCATAATTGCTACTTCTTATACATGAATGAATTGAAATTAGTTAGGTTCATTCATTTTCTCTGCTAAACTCTCAGTGTAAGAATTATTTTTTCCCCATTCAAATCTGATTGAAAGTTGATTTTTTTCTTGGCTAAAATCTGATTGAAGGGTTCTTTTCTTCAGCTGAAATCTGAGTGAAAGGTTTTACCTCAGCTAAAATTTGAAAAGAATTTTGATCATTTTAAATCTTACATGCTCATAAGTTTCCCTTGTATGCTATGGTACTCTAAGAAATGAGCAAATAGGAAAGGAAACACCCCCCCCCCCCCCCCCCCCCCACTAATCTTAGGTAAGGCCTGTGAGTAAGAGGTAAGAACTTATGATCCAGGATGATACACCAGGTTAAGGTGAACATCTATGTTAAGTCTGGTGTTGTACAAACAACAATCTCCCCCCCCCCCCCCCTCAACCACAGTTTCCCATCCCTAAGCTCCCACTAAAGTGGGGTTAGTGGGGGATCGGAAAAGAAGATAGAGTAGACCACCAAGAGTTGAGGTAAAACACTCTCTACCCAGTGACAAGTCTGGTGAAATAACGCAGACAAACAACAATAGCCCTCAGCAACACAACAAGCAGCACAATGCCTCTCATAGTAAACACCCACATGTTCATTGTTGCTTTTCCACTAAATCAATCGCCATCTACCAACTGCATCTCCGGGAGACCATCCATAGAGGCATGTTTATCTGCAAACAGACAGCATTAAACCGTTTAAAGCCAGCTAGAAGCACACAATCAGAAAAGAGCGAAGCCTTTTTTCTGACTCATATAGTTTTGAGTATTTACTGGTTATTCTGCTTGGCAGAGGTTCAATAATGCTGGCTATACATGTAGATCGAAGGTTCGAAGGTTCAACCTGTCTGCGACCTCATGTTACGTTCTGCAAATCAAGGCCAGACATACACATCCTTCCCTATTACAAAGCACACCCATAATCATGCCTAACTGCCTCCTACTAGAGACTGTGTGTGTGTGTGAGTGTTTGTGTGGGTGTGTGTGTGTATATATACACACACACGCACATATATATATATATATATATATATATATAAAAATATATATATATATATATATATATATATATACATACATATATATATATATACATATATATAAATATACACATATATATATATACATATATATATATATATATATATATATATATATATATATATATATATATATATATATATAAATATATATATATATATATATATATATATATATATATATATATATATATATACATATACATATATATACATATATACATATATACATATATACATATATATAAATGTATATATATAAATGTATATATATATATATATATATATATATATATATATATATATATATATATATATATATTCTGAGGTAGTCTGTATTTACTTTAGATATATCATGTTGTCAACTTTATAGCTGAATTAGACTTTTCTAACTTCCCTCAAACATTTCTAGGGAATCATATATCAGATCTTCCCCCCTTATCCATGCCTGCAGCAGCCTAGTAAGTTCTTGCTTATTTTGATTGTATCTTTGTGAGTGAGGTGGAGGAGGGTAGGTATATAGCTGGGGTCAGAATCGGGCACTGTGGTGTGGCCAAAGGCTAGCAGGCCATGGTCCGAAGCCAGGCAACTGTGGCGTCTCTCACTTACAATAGAGTTATGTCTAGACAAATACTGCAGCAACCATAACTAACTAGCAGGGCTTCAGCCAGCAGCAAACAGGCTGCCACACCCGCAATATTGCACTACATGTAAACCAGGCTGCACCTAATATTTATACACACACACATATATATATATATATATATATATATACATACATACATACATACATACATACATACATACATACATACATACATACATACATACATACATACATACATACATACATACATACATACATACATACATACATACATACATACATACATACATACATACATACATACATACATACATACATACATACATACATACATACATACATACATACATACATACATACATACATACATACATACATACATACATACATACATACATACATACATACATACATACATACATACATACATACATACATACATACATACATACATACATACATACATACATACATACATACATACATACATACATACATACATACATACATACATACATACATACATACATACATACATACATACATACATACATACATACATACATACATACATACATACATACATACATACATACATACATACATACATACATACATACATACATACATACATACATACATACATACATACATACATACATACATACATACATACATACATACATACATACATACATACATACATACATACATACATACATACATACATACATACATACATACATACATACATACATACATACATACATACATACATACATACATACATACATACATACATACATACATACATACATACATACATACATACATACATACATACATACATACATACATACATACATACATACATACATACATACATACATACATACATACATACATACATACATGTATATTCATATATCCTCAAAGGTGCAGGGTATAAAAGGACCAGATTCTCATCTCCCCGGCAAAGTCCATAATATAACTTTTTATAAATATTTGGCTAGATGAGGATTGATTGGGTAAGGCCGGTAGATTCTAGATGCTGCTAGTCCTTAAAGACCAAACAACTCGCTTATTGTGGAGTGTTATACCTACAACTCCTGTCCTATACCGTAATGAGCACCTCATATCCATCTATCACATTAACTAACTTAATTAGATCAATTTACAAGGAAAATGTATAAAAAAAAAACACCTCACATCCTTCTTTCATCAATTAACAAGGAAAATGTATAAAAAAAACACCTCACATCCTTCTTTCATCTTAACTAACTTAATTAAATCAATTAAACTGGAAAATGTATAAAAGAAACAAACAAAAACTATTTTTTAGAATGATGACCATCCTGGCCTTCTTGGCTTTCCTTGGACTTCAGCCATCTGGTGGGGAAATCATGAACTACAATGGACACCTTCAGTCCAATCATTTTCTCACCTCACAGCAAAAGGTGACACACAGAATAGCAGGTCCTAAGCTAGTTTGAAATGGTCTGAAATCACCCTGTCCTTGGTTTTCCCTTATTCTGAAAGAATCTTCTTCTACCAATGGCATTTAGATTTTCCTAGTCCAAGACTTGTATATTCACTTGCATGCTATTTGTTTGGTGAGAAGGTTGCAGAACCAACGTGAGGTTGAAGCATTCAGCACAATTTTTTTCACAACATTAGGGCACCTTTTCCTGATAAATATGGTATTCCTCAAAACTTGACATAAAAGAACCAACACCAATAAACAACACTACCTCGACCCACTATTTTTCCATTCATACCTCTTTCCATTACCTTTTTATAAAATTTTATTTCACTTATCTTCCCACCTATTTTGTTTGTTTTCCCTGATCATGAGCATACCCGGATCCAAAAGCAATGAGTCACTCTCCCTGTACAAAAAAGTGTATTTTCCAACTTGAGATTGCATTATTTTGGAGTAGAGTTGAAACCGGAGAAACTGTGAAACCTTCCCCTCCCTAATACTTTCAGCTATATATACCAAATTTCAAGCAAATCCGTTGACATTTGATAGTCAAAATGCATGTTTTAAGCAAACATGTTCTAGTGAAATTCAATACAGAGAAATGAGCCATAAGTGTGTCCTGTCTGTGTGTAACCCTATGAAAGCTTTATGGTATGTGGTCCCGTACTCTGCTCATTGATATCCCAGACAGGCACAGTGGATCGGATCATAGGAATAAGTGTGTCAGCTTCAACATATGTAAAAATCTCAAAATGAATCTATATCCACAAAGTATCCCCATAAACTTTGACTAGCCAGTTGTGAATGGCTGCAGAGTACACGTGGAAAACTGCTATTATAATAATGATCAGGTAATTAAGTATTATTTTACCAGTGTGCCAAGCGCTGGTCAGTACTGAACAAAATCGCTCTTTTCCTCTGAAAGGTCAAGCGTGTCTGATTTCAGTGCGCCAAGTCTAGAGAAGATTTATTGCCCGGACGCCAAGCCAGGCATAATGTTCCAGTGACCAAAACAAAAGCCGCGCGTGACAGCCCAACAATAGAGATGACCGCACACACATTGTACTTTAAATTGAGCGCACATGAAAGAGAAGAACACGTTCTTTTTTTCTCTGACCCAGACAAAGTCAACGACCCTAAACTTCCTGACCCAGACAAAAGACATGACCCAATTTTTACCTGACCCCGAAAAAAAAAGGAAAATTTTTGTTTAGACCAGACAAAGAGGAGGTTCAGATATCTGAGTTACACAGCTAAATCTAGGATAAACTTGATATACCTGACTATGATGTGAATTCAGTGAAAACTTTCTGCAACTTTTGCAATTATTGGCATCCAAATAAAAAGGAAAGTTATTGTTTAAACCAGACAAAGAGGAGGCTCGGGATATTTGAGTTACACAGCTAAATCTATAATAAACTTGATATACCCAGGGAGTTTTAATCTATATATCTCTGATATACCTGACCATGGTGTGAATTCAGTGAAATTCACCTCTCTTATAAAACTCATGAGCGCAGTACAGACGCAAATGGGAAATTCGGAATCACTATTTTCATCACTTTTTCTGCCATAACGCGGATAAGTCGTGACTAGCCTTAAACCTTATGCTGCTGGTGGCTAATTTGGCTAATACAAAATGATGCAAAAAAAATGAAAAATACCTGAAACCCTGTCAAATGGGTACTCATCTGAGAGTGCTCAGTGAGAGCTTTTAAATGAGTACCAACAAGACAGGGTTTAGATGGTTTTCAAAAGATTTTGCATCCTTGTGCATTGGAGGAAAGTAGTCTCAGCATTGGAAGGGTTAATGTGAATGGGTTAAGGAGGTATTCAGGACAGGGGGACATGTCTTCATGTCTCTGGATACATCTTCATATTCCAAACAAACTTCTCCTCCAAACATCTCCCGAAAGACTTTTTTCTTCAGAATGATAGCACCTAAGCTGCATGACCATTATGCACAGCAGTCACGACAAAATGGTTAACCAATAATATCTAAGACTTTCTTGGAAATTGTGGCATATGATCAGAAATCCTAAACCTCACGAAGCTTTGAAGTTCTCAAATGAAATTGGCGACATTCCAATCATGCTCAGATTCCTGGAGCCGTCCGATGCATAGAAATATAGTATGCGAGTGTCAGAAATGTAATATTCCTGGAGCCCTTTCATTCTCTTGCATTATCCAACAATCATATTCAGATCTTCTTAGCACTATCATTGGATTTGGAATTGGAATTTCATTTATTGTTGCATTTGAAGGACTAGTCAATTAATGGTGGGGGAAACTAGACTAGCTGGCAAAAAACTCTGACTTACCAAAAGTCACTGTTAACTAGATCACCCTAGATCACTCACTATCATAACCCTTTTGCTGCTGGTGGCTAATTTGGTCAATACAAAATAATGTGAACAAAGCTGAAATATGACTAAAACCCTGGTAAATGGGTACTCATATGTTAGTACTCAGTGAGAGCTTTCCAATGAATACCAACATGACAGGGTTTAGATGGTTTTCAAAAATATTTGTGTCCTTGTGCTTTGGACGAAAATAAGCCTTAGCATTGGAAGGGATAAAGCTTCCAAATCATAAGTCTACCCATTTAGTGCCAGAAAGAGGAGGAAAAATGCTAAGATTTGGCCAGATCTGCACGCCCGTGTCCAGTGAAGAGCTGACAATCGCAAGAGGACTTAAGATAGCGGATGGCACGTGACCTCCAGCGCTGACAGATGTGCCATCTACGGCCACCCCTATATACTAAAACTAAAACTAAAACATGCTTCAAGATATGAGCAGGTAATGCCTATCAATCGAAATTGACTTCATTGCGACCTGGACGTCTCAGCGCAAAAGAAGTTCACAGTTTATCATAAAAGTTTCCAAAGCTGCCAGTGCTAGATTTAACAAAATCAGGTCTCTGAGAGGAAGTCAGTGTCATTAACCCTTTCATACCTGGAGATCTACTTGACTAGTAGCAGTTTTGGCTGATACGGGTATGAATGGGTTAAAGATATCTTTAACCAATCGTATCATTAAGGAAATATTGATATTTTATTGTATCAAAGAATTTCTAAAGGTGCCAATCCCTAATGTGCTATGAATCCCCGCTATCCTTTATTTCTTGCCAAATTGCACACTCTCTTGATTGCAATATCCTGTGACGAGGATTTTCTGGCCGAGGATTTTCTGGCCGGGGGCGTGGTCAGCCAGCATGGTCAGCGTGAATACTTGCACTATTCACCCTGCAGACTTGTGGCGAAGTTGTCTCTCTGAAACCGTACACTCCCTTTCTCTCCATGTCAAACATTTGGCAGTGGCTTTGCTATGATTGCAGTCTGCCAGTCTGGCCTGCCAGCAGTCTGGGATCCCTCTTCCCCTAACCTCCCCTCTGGACAGTGTGTGCAGATATGGGGTTACTCAGTGCAGTGCCGAACTGGCACTTCTCTTCTCAGAATCCAGGGGGCGCTTTATCTAGCTGAGCTATAACCACAGATTGAAACTTCTTGGTATCACACGCAAACACTTTTATAGCCAAAAACATATTTGGTTTTGTTATTCATATTATTGTAAGTAGAATACAACATTAAACTCTTTTTTCAATCATTCTTTCACACTTCAGTTTGTTGAAAATTGTCACAATTTGTTATATTTAGCCAATCTTTCTCATTAAACCTTTTCCATTCTTTCTTGTATTCAAAATTTGTCCAAGTTCCCTGTCCACATGTACTTTTTGCCAGTTGCCAAATTAGGTTAATCCAGTAACGGTCTAGCAGGTTTAAATTTTCTTATGGTAAAATCAGATAAAAAATCCACTAAAATTATGGCTTGTGTTTCCCTTGTGCAACATATTTGCATTATCATCGCTGTTTCCTTATAATCCAAGATGCTTTGCAACACATGTAACCCATTATGATCAGATGTTATGGTGTTCGTGACTTTTCGAAAAACAACTATTTATTCTACAAGTTGTTCTCCTTCCTCTAAGTGGTATTTTTCCTGCTTTTACTAGAAAGGTTTACATGCATCTGTAGCTTTCAGGTAATACAGCAAGGGTTCATTCAACCTTGAGGAGTAGCTCAACCCATCAATGCAGTCAAAAGTCACACTACATGTTAACCCATTAACACTCAGAGCGGCCAAAACAGGCCTGACAATTTTGGAAATATTTTTCTAACAAAAGCATATTTTGGAAATTATTTGAAGGAGAAATGTTAACCAGAAGTTTAACTGCAACTCTCCTTCAAATATTTTGTGAACTTATGCTTTATTCCCAAGTTATTTCCGAAAGTATGAAAGTAGCAGACAATATTTTCTAGAGAAACTCTGAGTATGAATGGGTTAAGATGAGTACCGGGATACCACCAACACAAAACCAATATTGGTAAAATCAAGTAAAATTAACAATCTAGATAAATAATTATCTAATAAATTGATTAAATTTTGCAATATTTGCTTATTCAAAATAAGACAAATTTGGAGCAAAGTGTCCAAAATGCATAGTTAAACGTTGATACAGAGATTTCTGAACGAGAAATGTACTTTTGTTGGAATTCCATGAGTATGTTTACATTTCACATGCCACGATGTGCGATTCATAATTGAGTCAATTGACAGCTGAAAATAAAGCCCAAAATCGGTGAATATGACGTCTCATAGTTAAACAGAAGCGCTATTTTGCTGAATATAATTTTCCGATTTCAATGCCATGCAAATTTTTTAACGTCATCAAAAATTAACCCTGCCATGCCATAAACCTGGAAAGACGACTTTCTAGGAGAGAAAAAATCACTTTTACCTCCGATCCAGGTGCATGCTGGGACTGCGGATGTAGCTGGTTGTGCTCGGAGCCTCGTTCTCGCGTCCGGAGCCACATCCCGGTCTGCATTCGATAATGGTAAACAACACAGCTGATGACGCCTAGCGTAAATACTACTGCTACTACGATCACAATAATCTGGATGAAGTCACTGGTTGCTGCAAAAGAAAGAAAAATCTTGTACAGTGACAAATTAACAATATTCAGTAGAAAATTATACTTTACAGTGAGAAATGTACATCAAACAGTGAAAACTGAAATACAGAATAGAATGCAATGAGAAATGTATTTTGTTCGGAGAAAACTGAGTAGTATACAATGAGAAATGTATTTTGAACAATGAAAACTGAGTAGTATACAATGAGAAATGTATTTTGAACAATGAAAACTGAGTAGTATACAATGAGAAATGTATTTTGAACAGAGAAAACTGAGTAGTATACAATGAGAAATGTATTTTGAACAGAGAAAACTGAGTAGTATACAATGAGAAATGTATTTTGAACAGAGAAAACTGAGTAGTATACAATGAGAAATGTATTTTGAACAGAGAAAACTGAGTAGTATACAATGAGAAATGTATTTTGAACAGAGAAAACTGAGTAGTATACAATGAGAAATGTATTTTGAACAGAGAAAACTGAGTAGTATACAATGAGAAATGTATTTTGAACAGAGAAAACTGAGTAGTATACAATGAGAAATGTATTTTGTACGGAGAAATCTGAGTAGTATACAATGAGAAATGTATTTTGAACAGAGAAAACTGAGTAGTATACAATGAGAAATGTATTTTGAACAGAGAAAACAGAGTAGTATACAATGAGAAATGTATTTTGAACAGAGAAAACTGAGTAGTATACAATGAGAAATGTATTTGAACAGAGAAAACTGAGTAGTATACAATGAGAAATGTATTTTGAACAGAGAAAACTGAGTAGTATACAATGAGAAATGTATTTGAACAGAGAAAACTGAGTAGTATACAATGAGAAATGTATTTTGTTTTATACCTAAACTGGGATAGTTTGAGCAAAGTTCTGATAATGGTATAAGGATGGCAACATGATCTTATTCCAATCCCAAATCCTAAAATTTGATACTGTTTAGGCAAGGTTTTTTTTATTTGGTATCAAGATAGCAACACAATTTCATTTGAATACCAATACCTGAAATGGGATAATGTTTGAGCAAAGTTTCTGATATTGGTATAAGGATAGCAACAATATTTGAATTTAATACCAATGACTAAATGGGATCAGTTTGAGTAAAATTTTGATGTAGGTACCAAGATAGCAATCTATTTCTATTCTAATATCAATTCCTAAAATGGGATACTGTTCACAGCCCAAATCAAAGGCTTTCCACTAGGTTTTCACATATCTTCCACAATGCATTATATGTGAAAAATTGAGCGCGAAAATATGTTCACAACAAATCATAATGGTTTGGTAAATTTTGGTAGTGTTCACTTTTAGAACATTACTGGGTTAACTGTACTGGAAGTTATTTCTCAATAAGCAATTAGACAATGCAGCACTAGCTATAATAAGTGTGAAATGACTTACCATCCCGAGCACCAAGTTGGCTAATTTCTTCCCGACTTCTAATGTCTGGTGGAACGGGACAATTTTTTTCATCAGAATCGTCCTGGCAATCGGAGACCTGATTACAGACCAGTGACTCGTCAGGTAAGCAACCCCCCTCTACACAGCGATACGCACAATCACCTGAAAGCAAAAGAAAAACATGATGGTGAGATTTGGATTGGAGGGAAATATGGAATGGGTTTTTACATAGTTTTCAACAGCTTAGGTCATATCAGGATGAGATACAAACCTGGCACTGGAGAGAAATTGTCTTTTAATTCAGGGCTCGACGTTAAGGCTAGCCCCGTAGACCCGGGCTAGTTATTGAAAGTCAGGGCTAGTAAATTCTACCTGTGAGTAGCCCTGAGGGGCTAGATAGAATTAGAATATCAGCGCTTAAAAATTATGAAGCCCACCTTTGTTTGGCTCTGCATTATAACCTGGATGATAATTTAACTCAATTTACCATAATACACTGTATTCTTTTCATGTTATCAACAGAGGCTATGATATCAACAGAGGTCACTATTTGAAAAGAGTTGTCATTAATATCAGGGCTAGCAAAAATATTTCAGGGCTAGTAAAAGTTTCGGTAACTAGCCCTGCTGGGCTTATGAATTTTTTTCTTAATGTTGAGCCCTGTAATTGCAGGTCATTTAGTCACAGAAGAACCATAGACAGCCCTGCACAATGCTGCATATTTATATAG
>OZ012688.1:24917432-24959932 GCA_963942565.1 Maea johnstoni
AACAAATACACTTACACATGGCATTTCAAGCAGAGCTGTTTTTCAAAAATAGAAACCACATATAGACTATTCCCTCAGCATTAGGTAATCTAGTCATTCTGGTCTGCTGCAGGAATAAATGGCCTAACCCATGCATGCTTAGAATTCCAATAGAAGGTTGTCTGGCTGTCCGAATGCTTTTGAAAATAACTTAGGAAGAATGTTTAGATTTGCAAGATATCTGAAGATGATGTAGGTAGCATCTTAACAGATTTATACTTAAGAGTTTCTTTTGGTATTGCAGTCTGCACCCAAGATATTTTTGACAATAACTTGAAAATATAGGATGATTTCACTAAACATTTGATGGAGAGTTTTAGCTGACATTCTGTCTACCATTTCTCTTTCAAGTGCCTGACCAAATATGTTTTCACCTGAAAGATTTCACCCAAATTGGCTGCTGCGAGCATTAATGGAACATTTCTCCTTCGAATACTTTTCCAAGGGCACTTTGGTACTGAAAAAATATCAAAAAAATAGCTTAATAGTCAAATCTGATGAAGATGATACTATTTCCATGACAACAGAAAATGGATAGCTTGCACCCGCAGGGATGTAGGGTCAGTTCTAGGAAAGTGAAAGGCAATATGTCTAGTACAATAGCTGCGTTGTTATTCTACACTTTGCAATAAACAAACATGCCGAAAGCAACCTTTTTAAGGCCAAAAACGTGTACTCCATCAGGGACGCTCGTGTAAAGGTCCCTGACTACATGTAAAGTACATAGACTAGCTCCTAGTCCATCCGTAACCAAATACAGTTATAATCTGCTATGACCTCTGTATCATACTGCCTAATTGTGTTAGTTTCATTAGGTAAGCACAGATGGCACCATGGGTGGTCACCCACACAAGATATTGTAGCGGCCACCTGGCGAGCAAACACAGAACTAAATAAAGATAGACACATCTTTGAGTCTACATACAATTGAGATTAGTTATAAAAGGGGAACATTGCTTGCCATAGAGCTACTCTATCACTTCCCTACCTAGATAAACATTCCTCCATACCTCTAGGTGAAATTAAAGAGTCCATAGCCTTATTTAAAAAAAAATCTGTATACTTAACCAAGATTTCCACTCTTTTCAGGTAAAAATATATATATATATATATATTGCCAAAAAAGCAAAATCTTTGGTCAACTCGCTTTTCGTGGCTATCTGCTCCTAAAAAAGACTGCGTGGCCCCTGAAGTCATTGGTCTGAAATGTACAGCTGTGTGTTTTGGCCCATTAAGTAATAATAACCATGTCAGAGATGACAAACAGCCAAAGCTGGGGTCAAAGGCATCACAAGTGTCTCTGTGTAGCACTCATGAGACAGTCACCTCAGTCACAAATACCAACTATAGGACTTCAGAGACGTAGTAATGTCAATGCAGACAGTTTTGGGGTTTGTGTTAGACTTGATTTCTCATTGATTCCTTAACCCTTAAGCTGCTGCTGGCTAATTCAGCCGATACAAAATGATGCGAAAAACCTAGAAAATGACAGAAACCCTGGCACAAGGGTACTCATCTGAGAGTACTCAGCAAGAGCTTTCCAATGAATACCAACATGACAGGGTTTAGATGGTTTGCAAAAATCTTTGCGTCCTTGTGCTTTGGACTTAAAAGTGGCCCCTGGAGCATTAAAAAGGTTAACAAAATAAGACAGGGACATGACAAGACGCCTCATCTCCCGTTGATTATTATGATCAGCATCAAGCACCAGCCTCATCTCTGCTCAGGCCCCTACAATGCAATTCCTCTGTTGGGACTTCCACTAATTATTTATAAACCTCCATTTATAGCCTTGATAGTGGGATGGTGGTGGAAGGTTTTACTTCTAATAACTGGCTCAATATACCGAGTATAGTGGTGTAATTAGCATCATTTCGGAGGGGAAGTCATGTATGGGATCGCACTGTTATCGTTTTATTATTGAAATGATTTCCAAAAGCAAAGAAATTATAAATGCAGGAGCCATTGTTTATGGTGGTCTATTTACTTGTTAGATATACTGAGTAAACTGCTATAAGAAGTATCCTATTCAAGAGGAAGATGTATAGAAAGTCCTAGTTAGAACAATCCAGCATACTTAATTTTGTTTAGTGGGGAATTTTCAATCTTTTTACGACAGAAAATAGCAACAGCAGGGATTGAAGAAAAGGTCATTTACTCAAGTAGCAATTCTGAACTACTCACAAATATCAGATTGACATTGCCTCTTAACAAATTTTTTTGGGAAATGGAAAAGTAAAATGTATTTCAGAGATACAATTATCAGCAGAAGTTAGGCCCATTCACTCAGCAAACCACATATATTTCAGATCTTGCAATTGCATAGTTTGCATATTTAGCACTGATTGTCCCTTAATTTACCTCTAGGTAACGTCAATCATTCCTTTCTGATAGCTATAAGTAATTAAGATTCCAGTTGATTTGATGACAATGAAGTTCATTTACAACGTACAGAGTTTACTATGACGACAAACATAATAAAACTTTTTGCAAGGTATCTTATTGACAGTCATGGAGAATAGCTTTATGATGAGTGGAAAAACAACACAGGGAGGATGTCTCAACCTAGAGACAGGTGCCAGACAACAGGTATCAGCCTAATGACCTAACACATCTAATGAAGCCGCACTGAGGACAGTCATTACAGGTGAAGAGAATTATACCCTATTCTTTATGGCAATAAGGAAAACAACACTAGGGAAATCTTTCAATGAGAGCATTCCTGTTACCATGGCATGTGTACCAGCTGGCCTGAGAGACGATTACTTTCTAATGAGATATTGTCCAGAATGGTTGTATAAAATAAAATGTGTTAAAAAAACCTCTTAAGGTCTGCAGTGGGGCTGAGGTTTCTTCAGTTGAGACTTATGTTATGTCCATGTCTCATTACCTGTCCTATAATTCTGATGGTCAGGTGTGATGGTTAGTCATCAAAGTCTGACAGTTCAGGCCCTAGGTCCAAGTCTCACTACCTGTACTATAGTTCTGTCCTATAGGCCCTATGTCCAAGTCTCACTACCTGTACTATAGTTCTGTCCTATAGGCCCTATGTCCAAGTCTCACTACCTGTCCTATAGTTTCCTATAGGCCCTATGTCCAAGTCTCACTACCTGTCCTATAGTTCTGATGGTAAGGTGTGATTGTTAGTCATCAAAGTCTGACTGGTCAGGCCCTATGTCCAAGTCTCACTACCTGTACTATAGTTCTGTCCTATAGGCCCTATGTCCAAGTCTCACTACCTGTCCTATAGTTCTGATGGAAAGGTGTGATGGTTAGTCATCAAAGTCTGACTGGTCAGGCCCTATGTCCAAGTCTCACTACCTGTACTATAGTTCTGTCCTATAGGCCCTATGTCCAAGTCTCACTACCTGTCCTATAGTTCTGATGGTAAGGTGTGATGGTTAGTCATCAAAGTCTGACTGGTCAGGCCCTATGTCCATGTCTAACTACCTGTACTATAGTTCTGTCCTATAGGCCCTATGTCCAAGTCTCACTACCTGTCCTATAGTTCTGATGGTAAGGTGTGATCGTTAGTCATCAAAGTCTGACTGGTCAGGCCCTATGTCCATGTCTAACTACCTGTCCTATAGTTCTGTCCTATAGGCCCTATGTCCAAGTCTCACTACCTATCCTATAGTTCTGATGGTAAGGTGTGATCGTTAGTCATCAAAGTCTGACTGGTCAGGCCCTAGGTCCAAGTCTCACTACCTGTCCTATAGTTCTGTCCTATAGGCCCTAGGTCCAAGTCTCACTACCTGTCCTATAGTTCTGTCCTATAGGCCCTATGTCCAAGTCTCACTACATGTCCTATAGTTCTGATGGTAAGGCCTGGTAGTCGGCTCCCTCCTGTACCTCCTCACCTGGCCTTGAGATATGCACACACACACTCTCTCCGGGCCAATTTACGTCATCTCGCCAATTTGGTCACCACGACATAGCGGGTCAGCAGCAGCAGCAGCGGCCACGGCAGGCAGGCAGTTCCCAGGTAAAAGGCATGCAATTCATCTCCAACAATCATATCAGTATTCCATCATTTTTCATTCTGCTAATACACCTGTCAGGGGACTATGACAGACATTCATGTTCCGGGGCAGCATATGTAACCTATCTCCCACAACACCTGTATAATGCTATATGCGATAGAGAAAAACTGGAATATAGCATATTTTTATAAATATGATGAAGATGTATATAATGGCCCAGATGAGATTGGCGGTGACACTTGTGTGGCAAGGGCTTTAGAAAGTGACGTAACTACTTTTCCTAGAATATTCGTTCCCACAAGCGATCATGTGCCTTGATATCTCCATAACAAATCTCCTTTGGATCTATGCAAATAATTCTGGAATTGCAGTATGAATGAACAAGGCACTTGTGGAAGAGTTGATTATGTTATGATATACATTTTGGCCTTAAAATGTCTTTTAAAAAAGTAGATTTATTGGGCATTTATTCCCAAAATTACTTTTTTGGTAGACCTGGGCTGAGTGGTTCAACGTCATCTCAGCTCTAACCTCTTTGATAGTTGTGCACATATGGTCAATCAATATAGCATTCAATGTCAGCACATCTCCAATGTGTGAAGGTTGGGGGGGGGGGGGGGGGGTTATGATATGTATATAGCCAACACTAGAGTGGATGGCCTAGAATCTAGGCTGTTAGAGTTAGATCTACACATTACAATGCCCGTTCACAGAGTACCTCTGGCAGCCAGCTTAGTTCATGTGTTTCTCACTAGGTGGTGCAACTATACCAATGCCAGTACTACAAAGCTTCCTCAACTCCAAGGGTAATGCTAATTTTCAGGAAATAGGAGCCTGGTCTACCCTTGTAGAAAGAGAATATAGAGAGAGTAAAAATAACGACTGAGTTGAATGTGGCAGAAAAATTGAAAAATAAACAAAAATTCAAATTGAGGGAGAAGTGTGCGAAAGAAGTAGGACCCTGGTCTACCTAGTAGAAAGAGAAGGTTGGGAGGATATGACTGAGTTGAATGAGACAGGAAAATTGAAAAATAAAGAAAATTCAAATTGAATGAGAAGTATTCAAAAGAACGACACCAACAATTCTCGCTCAATTCTCCAAATAGTTAATAGTCAACTGGTGCTGGGTTCCAGAGTCAATTGTGAGGATGTCATAAAGCCAGACACCTGTCAGCCTAGCTCCAGGCGTGAATGGGCGAAGGACCACCTCCTCAGCAGATAGGTTTCATCGCTATCGGGCCATCTCTCAGCTCACCGCGGCCCAGACATCTCAGACGCAAAAGTCGCCACGCAACGACAGGACCAAGACCATCTAGAGAATATGACAGATTTGACAAATGAGGGCAGTTTCCACGCCCAAGGTGGGGAGGTCTAGCAACGTTTCCAGCTAGATAACAAACAAATCATGAATTCCTACCTTCCTCCTACCCTATAATTTTTTGAACTGTTACGGTTACAACTGTTTCTAGGCCTAAAAAAACGACTTCAGTCAAATATTTCTAAACACATTACTTCAGAGTCAAGATATCTACATATTTGAGTGAAAAAACGGAGTACCCAGACAAAAGCCACCGCCTAACCCCAAGTCACTGGTAACTTTAACACATCCCCTGGGCAGAATACCTTAATGGCAAGAACTAACAAAATGTGTATTCAAGTGGCCAGATGGATAGAGCCAGGTTCAACCGTAGTACTACTAGTACTATTGTACACAAGACTCATGCCCTTACCAAGTGCAGCTGAGAATTCCTGGGAAATCCTGGCATTTCCTTGTAGCATTTCTGGGTATTCCCATCTCCATTCAGTAAGGTGAGCCCAGACAGGAAAAGAAACTATCAATTATTTCTGGCTTAACCCTTATACAGCTGGTGGCTAATTCGGCCAATACAAAATGATGCAAAAAAACCTAACAGGTGTACTAAGAAAGAGCTATAATCCAATGAATACCAACACAAAAGGGTTAGGATAATTTTCAAAAATCTTTGCAAACTTGAGCTTTGGACGAAATAAGCCTCAGCATTGGAAGGCTTAATAACTCATGATCAATGTTGGCCCCAGCTTCTTCTAGCATAATGAAAATTCCAGTGTTTCAATTGGGCAAGCAGACATCATTCCCCGGCCATCTCCGTGCCTCATATGTCCAAGTTACAAACGAGCGTGATTATGGATAAGAACGCGAGGGGACACTTTTGGCGTTTCCACAAGTGCACCCCATAATTGTGAGTATCGTCTTGACGCCACGGCCCGCTCCTATAATGGCAGGCAATTGAGAGAAAGTGACACCACAGTCAGGCAGGGCCCGTCATTTTCCCACCAGCTTACTTCAACTCCTGTATTTTTCATAACTGTCTCTGTCCTATGATTGATTAGGCAGATCTCAATCTGTCTGCCGAGGGGAGAAAAGTGCCAATTAACACTTCATGAATATGCATGACACTTTAACCCCTTCATTCCTGCTGTGCAGCAAAGGTTCAGCTTTTTTTTTGGATAACTATCAGCCTCAGCATGTTTTGAAAAATATTTGAAAACCAGTCCTAAACATAATTGATACTCTACACAGGTAAAAGTTGACATGCCCGCACGGGCCCGTTACGGGCCAGTTTGGACACGGGCCCGTAACGAGTTCTGAACCCGTAAGGGGCCCGTCAAAATAACGGGCTCGTACGGGCCCGTCAATTTTTACCTGTGTACATCCTTTTTTCTGTCTTTGATAACTATATACAACAACATATTTTGAAAAATATTTTGAAAATGAATATGTTATGAACATAATTAAGACTCTATATCCTTTTTTCCGTTTTCAGGACATCATTTCTTTGATAACTATATGCAGAGAGGTTTAATCAACGTCTCTGCTATATGTAATAACATCTTATGAAAAATATTTTGAAAATGAATATGTCATGAACATAATTAAGACTCCGTTTTTCCCATTGTCAGTACATCAGTTCCCTCGATAGCTATTTGCAATAACATATTTTGAGAAATATTTGTAAGGAATTCTAATGAAGTTACATACACCTACAGATACACAGCCCTTCCACTTTCTTCTGTAAACTCATCCTGTTTTTACCAATGAGCGCAATCTTTTTATAACTACCTGCCAAGGTCATTTAAAAGAAAAATTGAAAGAGATGTTAATTAGAGTATTTAGACCTAAACATACAAGCCTCCACCATTTTTTCTAATTCATCCTGTTTTTCACCTGTTCAACATTTTTCCTATCTTTAGTGCACGTGTTCAACCTATATTCTATCTTTAGTGCACAACGTCCTTTCTCTCCCACCTTTATCCTTACCCTATACACATGGCCTGCCACAAATAAAGCTGCCTTGAAAACAAGGCAATTTCTTAAGAAATATTTGACTGAAAGATGTAGTTCTGGTTTGGTAGAACAATCCCTCCTCTAGTATAATTGAAATGCATCTCAGTTTGATGAATTATGGTCAATGTTTTCGGACCATGTGTGCAGTCCATATCCAAAAGAGCACGCAAAATAACTCTAGTGTAGAACTGTAGTAAGATTTAGTGTGTCGCAGGTCACATAATTTGCATCCTTAAATCTATAACTGATTTTTTATCACTTTTTCTTCCTATAAAAACTGCCACCCCAAGTGTAGCCCTGATATTTATCAATGCACTTAGAAGACAGACTGACCTGAGCGGCAGACTTCAGTACAATAAGGTTGTGCTGACTTAAGGGTATGTTTGACCCCTAGTACAGATAAACGCAGGACTGTAATACCCTGTAACTAAACCCTTTTTTGGATACCTATTTGAGAAAAATAACGGAAGAACAAATAATGATCAAATCCCAATGCTCTTTCAAAAATTATGCTTCCAAAGTTATTTTCCTAAATATCCCAGGTGCAGATGGCACACATCTGGGAGTATGGCGTCCTGGCTAGGTTAACATGACCAAGAGCAGAAACAGGTCCCTCCACCTGTCTCTGTCTCTAAATCATCCTCAAGTCACGATTCCAGATTGGTAAACAAACATGGGAGAAGATTCCTCGAGTGTCGCTGCCGTGATCAGTGATTGTGATCTCCCGCTACAAAGCTCCTTTATACGCGGACATTTATCCCGAGTCATTCACCAGGCGTTGTGATCCTTAAGTAAGCCCCTCCACCCCATTCTTACGTCAGCAGTGACAACCCTTGGGCTCACGCGGGCCGGCAGCCCATTGGGAGCTGCATGCCCTATTTCTATTTACCTTCCTCAAGGAAGAGGGCCCGACCTGATGGCCTAGTGGCATTACCACTGACTGCTAGCTGTCTCTCACCACTGCCCGAGTTTGAATCCTATCCATAGCATGTGAGAAAGTTGCAAGTGGTTTCCGTCGGGTTCTCCAATTTCCTCCACCCTTTACAACTGGCTAGTTACTATTTTACTCTCAATATGGCAGGAAAAGTGACAATAATTGAAATTCCATGAAAATGGAAATAACATGGAAATCCTAGGATCATCCTGAGAAACCCCAAGGATTTCCAAGGAGATCTGAATTACATTTGGCATGGCTGTCGTCACACTTTCAGCCATGTTGAGGGTGAGCTATGACTAGCTTTCAAGCCTTCCTACCATACCACCCAAATATGGCTTGTTGATTTTGGTGGATGGGTAAACCTTTACCCTTTGGCTGCTGGTGGCTAATTTCGCCAATACAACATGATGCAAAAAAAACTTAAAAATGATTGACACCTTGGCACATGGGTACTCATTTGAGAGCGCTCGGCGAGAGCTATCTAATGAATACCAAGATGACAAGGTTTAAATGGTTTTCAAAAACTTTGCATCCCTGTGGTTTGGACGAAGGTAGCCTCAGCATTAGATGGGTTAAGGCAGACAACCTATTGACCCCAAGTCACTGGCAAACTTTCTCTCAAGCCAAGAGACGGAGACAGGATTTAGAAAATGCCAGCCCAAAATTGGCAATTGTAAAGCATATGGGAATAGGGAGACCACAATACATTCAGATAACTACCATAATCATGTATTCACAAATCCAGAAAAGGTATAATGTCCTTAAATCATGTCAATTGGGAATCATATTTAGCTGAATGTACCGGTATTCAATTATTTGCTTGAGAAATGACACTTTTAGAAATTCCTCACAAAAACTTTTTGGTGTCCAGATGTGTAATTTTTGAGGGTTAGGGCGTGTAGATAACGCCCAGACCCCCTGCTGGCTAAGACCCGGCTCATACCCCTAGCTAGATACAAACATCCCGCATTCACCATACTACATCTAAATTGTAAGGTGCTTTTTAAATAGCTCATAAAACTTCCGTGGCTTTTTAACCTATTAATACCAAAAGTTCCTAACATATTCAATTAGATCTATGATATATTGCCAATAACTTAGAAATAGGCATAAACTCAAGAAATAGTTGAAGAGTTGATTTTGTTTGGGTTCTGATTAACTTTTTTTTTTTTTAAAAGAGGCATTTGTTGGGAAAAATATCATCCAAAATAGTCCTGCTTTTTTAGGCGAATTACAGGCATGAATGCGTCAAAAAGGACATATTTCTAATAATACTTACAGCTGAGCGTTTGTCTTGAGTGTTCGAGCTAGCATGTGAACAATCAGATATGATCTGCGCACTTCTACGCAGAATGGCTGGCTGGCTGGCTGACCGGCTGAGGGAAACTCGGTCAATCTATTCACGCAGGGACACGCTGCTGTAAACAACACCCCAAAAAATACTGCCGCTACTTCCTAAATCAGGAGTGCTGCTGCTGCTCGGAAAGGAGACAGTCGCAACAATGTACTTAACCTATTTATGCTTAGAAGTTACTCTTGAAACTGTCTGCTGAACCTTAGGTACTTTTGACAATAACTTGGACAACAGGATTGAATTTACGAACTATTTGAAGGATAGTTGTTGGTAGTGGTCTGATGAATATTTCTCCTTCAAATATTTTCCTAACAATGCTTTTGCCTAAAAGATATCACCAAAATCCAGGATAATGTGTAGGCTGCACTAAATCATTCAAATTCATGATACATCTACACTAAACATAAAGCCACAGTTAACGTACGTACCGTTACATTTAAGAGTTTTCCTAAATGCTGGTAGCAAAAATGACAAAGTGATTTATCTTTGTTTAAAGGTGCTTAATTAGGAAGGCATTAAAAACAAACCTGTTTAGGCACATTAAACAGCAAAAATGGATAGCCTTCTATTACTAGCAGCAGACCAAACAATGGTGCCATCCGTCCATTCATTTTTTTGTGTTCAAGCTAGGCAGCTAACAACCGAAGTTACTTTTGTTGCTCAACTTGAGCACCTGGAGCACCACTCTGCCAGGGCGACGATACCGTCTTCCGGTTGGATTGCTACACGACTAGTATCTCTGCTCCCAAAAGCACGATCAATCTCGTGGTCCCTACATGGTTTGGAAGTTTCGTTCTGTTTCATGGCACGATTTCAAAATTATACAAAATATGAAGCTTCCATGCAGTTTTCGCCTTTCAGTTATTTGTAATTGCGCAAACTATGATATTCATGACATTTCGGGTGTAATGCCTCAGTACTATTTGCGATAGCTCATGAGAAAATGCGGTGATAAGTCCTGCTTTGACCAATCAGCCAGTCGGCCGTCCAGCGCTCTCGCAACAAACAGGCCACTGCGAGAATGACGTCATTGTTGATTGTAATTTTGACCACGCGCGTCGCGTGCATCACACGTTTTGACCAATGGGATATATTTAATGACGTCACTTTCAAAATATTCCGCGAAATAGTCCCGACGTAGTGGCAGAGATACTATGCGTAGCGGGATCTCTGGGTAGGAGAATGCTGGAGCACAGCAAGTTTTGTTATCCACTGTGCGATGATCAGTTTATATTTTGATACCAGGTGACACTAACATATCAGCCGTTCTAGCAATAACAAAGCTCTAGATCAATCAATAAGTGGTATCAATATGTAGAGTTTATGACCTTTCTAGGCACAAACTGAATTCAAAAATTGAATCTAATAGACCTAATTGGTCATGCTTCAGGAAAAGTGCATGAGTTAAACAGTAATTGAGGTATTTTGTCTTGTTGCACGTTTGAGGCGTCTGTCTTACGCTGGTGTGACAATGTGACCGTTGGAGGACACCCCTGTATATTTCACAGTGAACAGGTGATGCAGATTCCAGAATCCTTGTGATGAAACCAATGCTAGGACTAGACCAGAAAGCCACACAAAACCCATAATCTTCAATCATTGCTTTGAATAGACAGATGATCCACCATAAATGTAAATGTAATTTTTATTCTAACTAAACTCGGTATATCAATTACAAGGAATACGAGCTACAAAGGCTACCAAGGCTCTTGGCCGACTGGACATGTACTCCAACCTGATCTTCATCCCTACCTGAGAGAAGTAGACAGGGAGTGGGCACTGGTCATGAATCATCAAATTTCGCTGCCTCTCACTATCTGACCTAGATAGGATAACATCCCCCAGCCAGCCAGTCAGCCAGCAGTGCACAGATCACGTGACCAATACAACCCTAGGCTACAGCGCGTAACCCGAGGCGCAGATGCCGTAGAGGCTAGCATGCAGTACCTGTGGGGTTGCGGATCAAGGGGATGTATTTCTCTGTCCCTACATGAGCTAACTGTCACTTGGTCTGCCTCTCTGACTTCTCTGTAAACAAACTATAAATTTCCTGACAGGCGTATCCTTTAAAAAACAAGCACCCAAAATAACCAGCAAAACATTAAAGATGTATCTTATTATCATTAGCAACTAAATATTTAGAGTAATGCGCTGACAAATCTTAAGTGATTGAAAAAGATCTATTCCCTCAGGTTACTGGCAACAGGCCAAGATAGGCAAGCATTTCAGCACAAACTGGACAAATAGATAAGTTTTCAACAATAAGAAGACTTCAGGTTCAACAGCCGCTCTTCTCTCTGGAAACATAGTCTGAATAGAAGATCAGGGCAGATATTGGATTACGGGTAAACAACGGTTTCATTATCAAGCAAAACCAGCTTCATTTTTATAACCCATTCATAACTGTAGCACCCAAAAACATCCTATAATTTTCCTTTTATATCTTCTTGGCCAAATTAGGCAAATCAATTTTTTAAGTGTAAGAGAAAAAGACAGTCCAACCAAGGGAGTTTTCCCCTGGTTAACCATTCCAATGCTAAAGCTACTTTCGTCCAAAGCAAAGATTTTTGTAGACCATCTAAACCCTGTAATGTTAGTATTCATTAGATAGCCCTCAATGAGTACTCTCAGATGAGTACCCATGTGCTAAGGTTACAGTCATTTTTCAGCGTTTTTGCGTCATTTTGTATTTGCAAAATTAGTCGCCATCAGCATAAGGGTTAAGGTAAAGGTTATATTCAAAAGCACTACAGACTGATGCAAAGGGTAAATTACCACATTCATGTTGGTAGACCTCACTGACAAACAACACTTCGAGTCGTCTGGGCCTTACATACTTTTGCAAATAACTTAGGAACTAAGCATAAATCCACTAACTATTTGATGGACAGCGATGGGTTTGCTTCTAAACACCGATTCGTCTTTGAATATTTTCTGAAATATGCACTGGTCAAAAATACTTAACCGAAATCGTCATGCGGTTTAGGGCGCTACAGCTATGTTTGGGTTAACCCTTCCAATGCTTATCTACTTTCATCCAAAGCACTAGGACGCAAAGATTTTAAAAAACTATCTATACCCTGTCATGTTGACTATTGTAATGGACTTCTCTGTGGAATTACTGATGAGCTGCTATGCAGGCTCCAGAAAGTCCAAAACAATGCTGCTAGAGTGGTTAGTGGCTCCAAAAAGTATGATCACATTACACCAGTTCTAAAAGATCTTCACTGGCTGCCCATCAGGAAAAGGATTGAGTTCAAGATTCTGCTTTTGACTTTCAAATGCATGCAAGGATGTGCCCCTCTATACTTGAGGGAACTGTTAGTCAAACAAGCTAATACAATGACTCTAAGATCAAACACTAAGAACTTATTACAGATACCACTCACTAATCTGAAAAGGTTTGGTGACAGAGCATTCTGTGCCTATGCACCACGCCTTTGGAATGAGCTCCCTGACAACATCAAGGCTGCTGATAGTGTGCAAAACTTCAAGAAACAGCTGAAAACATTGCTATTTCGAAAGGAGTTTAATTGACTATATGGACCATGACAACTGTCCAATGACTCTAAAGCGCTTTTGAACATTATAGGTGGAAAGGGCGCTATATCAAATATCAATTATTATGTTGGTATTCATTAGATAGCGCTCACTGAGTACTCTCAGATGAGTAACCATGTTCCAGGGTATCAATAATTTTTCAGATTATTTTTACATCAATTTGTATTGGCAAAATGAGCCACCACCAGCATAATACGTGTTAATACGCCATGGGTTTTTCAGCTCAGGTTGTTGACCGAGTGTACAGGAGAAAATTAGTCTGTGTCAGACAAGGAGACTTTTCTATCGGTGCAAAAAGAGTGCGACGGCGGTGTGCACAATGCTGAGGTTTCTTTAGCTGCTTCATTAGACCAGCCAATTAGCGACAACTTGTGTAAACAAACGAGAAAGGGGAGTGTCCCGTAAGAAGGTACTTGGAAGCACTGTTCTTTTGTAGCGTGTCCTCAATACTATCAATAGTCAGGTAATGAGAGTGGTTTAACCCTCTTATTCCTGACGAGTTACTCTTGAAATTGTCTGGGTCGTAAAAATAAACTCATAAAAAGAAGAAAAAGCCAAAAGGTATGTCTGTTCTTTCAGCCTCTGTTAAATCAAAAGAGCACAAAAACACACAAAAATCTGTGAAAACATCCTAAGGTGTGTCTTACCTTCCCACATGTAGGTATCCAATTACTACTATGCCAAAACATATTGGCACTTGATAACACTGGAGCAATGCACTTTTAGTATGACATATATTTCTCATTTGCAAAACCATTTAATGGAAATTGGAAAAATAGTTAGAACAGAGTTTCTTTCATAAAAATCCACCAAATGAGTAAGCAGAAAGGGCGGCTTATAACTGTATAGATAAACTTTTTATCCCAAGAAGAGATGTACTTAACACAAACAGCTGCTCTGGTTATAAGACACCAAAGCCCTTTCTGCACCAAACATACCTGCATTATAGGGGTGAACAACCGGCTCCTCAATAGCCCAGAAATAGGACCATTACTCGCTGCTTCCAAATACCACTCAATTACTCTCTTGTTGAACAGGTATGTCAGTCTTTGCCAGCATTATCTCTCCCCCCCCCCCCCCCCTCCTCCACCTGGGTAAAAACTAGGAGAATAATAGCTAGAATCTTACTGGCTGATGTTCAAGCTTAAAATATGGAACTTTTATTCATGCTATCCTGTCACCTGTATGAAATGCATAAGATCAACCACAAAAACTAGGTAAACTTGCTTTCATTCCAGGCCTCAACACTAACTCAAAATGATACTGGCCCTGTAGGACCAGTAACACCTAGCATCTACTGGTCCTGCAAAATGTTTGCTGGCCCTACATTTTATCTTTAACATAAGAAGAAAGAACATTGCATAAGATTCACTAATCACCACAACACTTATCTTTATAAATTTTATCTTCATTTATTTCAAAAACAATTGGGGACATTCCCAGGGGAAACTTTTTAACAAGAATGTCTCCAAATGTTTACTGGCCCTGTAGGACCAGTTGAGGTCTTTTTTTACTGGCCCAAAGCTGTTTTTTGGAATTTTTACTGGCCTGGGGCCATAGGTTCACCCTTAGCGTCGAGCCCTGCATACACAGTGTTATTACCCTTCGTTCAGTTTCTCAACATTGAAAACATAAACAAATTAAAAAGATAAATCAATGTCACCAAAATCATCCATGAAAACTGAAAGAAAAATAAGGTCAGCAAACTCTACTAACCCCATATCCAAAAGAATATCATGAAAATAGCTCTTGGCCAGTACTGCGAGCATGAAAACGATGACCCAATAACACTTTAAGTTCCTCAAGACCTTGTTGTCTGCACCTATTACATCATTGACAATAACTTAGGAATTCAGAAATTTGTAACAATACCTTTGTAGGAGAGTACCTGGAAGCGCTTTGATTGACTACTTGAAATATTGTCCCAACTTTGCTTTCACTTTATTGATTTCAGCATATCTGTCCGGCAGCTTTTGGCATGGCCTGGGTGTCAGTCTGGGTTAGATATGATTAATGCCCCCACCACCATATATACCCAATACTGGGTGTTCATCAAACTAGGTTTGATGTCTCTTTCAAAATATAGATGGCAGCACAATTTCATGAGTTGCAGTTTTAAACAAAAGACAGCTCAAGAGTGTCCCCCTTTAGGATTAATTCATAACTACTCCAGGAGTGAAAGTGAAATTAACTCAGGTTATACCAGTGAGACTAAGGGAAGAGCCAGATAACACAGACATGTAGCACGAGTGTGTCCGCCTTGAGGATTAATTCAGAACTACACCTGAAGTGAAATCAACTCGGGGTAGATCGGTGAGACTAGGGAAATAGCCAGATAACATAGATTTGTAGCACAAGTGTGTCCCCCTTGAGGATTAATTCAGAACTACACCTGAAGTGAAATCAACTCGGGGTAGATCGGTGAGACTAGGGAAATAGCCAGATAACATAGATTTGTAGCACAAGTGTGTCCCCCTTGAGGATTAATTCAGAACTACACCTGAAGTGAAATCAACTTGGGGTAGATCAGTGAGACTAGGGAAATAGCCAGATAACATAGATTTGTAGCACAAGTGTGTCCCCCTTGAGGATTAATTCAGAACTACACCTGAAGTGAAATCAACTCGGGGTAGATCGGTGAGATTAGGGAAATAGCCAGATAACATAGACATGCAGCACGAGTGTGTCCGCCTTGAGGATTAATTCAGAACTACACCTGGAGTGAAATCAACTCGGGGTAGATTGGTGAGACTAGGGAAATAGCCAGATAACATAGACATGTAGCACAAGTGTGTCCCCCTTGAGGATTAATTCAGAACTACACCTGGAGTGAAATCAACTCGGGGTAGATCAGTGAGACTGAGGAGAGAGCCAGATAACACAGACTGGTAGAAAAGTCCACTTTTGGTGCTGTTAGGCCTAAAAAAAGTTGTTTGTTTCCTGTAACCCTACCCTAACAAGTTTTTATTCCAAAAAATCCCTACCCTAAGTTTTTTCCGCCCTCCCAACGTAAAACATGCATAAAACACACATTTTTGACCAAAAAAATAATGCAAAAAAAAAAAAAATTACCGACCTACCTACCCTATTTTCTTTGGACCGTTACAGGAAACAAACAATTTCTTTTTTTAGGCCTTAGCAGTAATGGTGTAAAGACGTGAACTCCTACAGTAAAATCTGGAGGATCGTCTCTGAGGGGTATTCCTGCTGCCATGTATGTAATCTAGATTTCTTGCCTGTCAAGTGTATTTATTTCTCTATTATGTTTTTTCTGATACCAAGCACCAAATAGTCTGGGTGGCCATAGTGATCAATTTAGTTTACACTTATCTCAACAGGGGAATAGAGGATCCAGTTTGAGTATGACTCTAGAGATAGGACCAGGTGGTGCCATCTATCTACCATACCTGATACTACACCACACTGCTTGGTCAGCACAGAAGGGAATGTCAACTTTTTAGGGACTAGGAACCTAGTTTACCATGTATGAAACCAGGGTCTTAGCCGATATTTGGAAACAGGGTGTCCAAATACAGGTTTCATAGACTTTTGCGTGTCCAAAGTGTGGTACAAAATACAAGTTACTAATAAGATAGACCCTATACCTTTACAGATTTTGCTTTTTTAGGCCAGATACTGCTTTGTGTGTCTTATAAAAGTGACACTACAGCTTCTACATCTTCTATCTTCTAAGAAAAGTAATCTTTAGCAAATTCTGACATAAACTTTTGGGTGTCCAAACTGTCAAAAAACAGTGTTCTGCGTGTCCAAATGACACGCTGGACGCATTACAGCTAAGCCCCTGTATGAAACTCAACGCCTATTTAAAGTAGAGCATCCCGTAACAAACCAAACGCCACACTGGGCCGCTATGAAATAATAATGGAGCTGACAAATAGCAGTTTAATGATTGAAGACGGCCAGCGATGTTTATGACGGCGGGGACAAGAACCACCTGGTGTCTCAACGTCTACACATGCCTTATTCATCGCCCCCAATCCTACTCCTCCTGACCACACTGCTAATATCCCACACAAAGTCATTAAGGGGGGGGGGGGGCGCACATTCGGAAATCTGCCAAAAAAAGCCAAACTCTAGAATCATCATCTAAAAGACAAACTTAAAAATCATTTGTTTTAAGTTAAAGAGTTTGCCTGTGTGTGAATGTATGTGTTGGTATGTGTGTGTGTGTGTGTGTTTGGTGGTATATGTGAGTGTGTGTGTATGTGTGTGTGTGTGTGTATGTGTGTGTGTGTGTGTGTGTGTGTGTGTGTGTGTGTGTGTGTGTGGTATGTGTGTGTGGTATGTGTGAGTGTATGTGTATGTGTGTGTGTATGTGTTTGTGTGTGTATGTGTTTGTGTGTGTTTGTTCGCGTGAGTGTATGTGTGTGTGCATGTGCACGTGTATTCTAGTCTGTGTGTCTATTTACAGGTGGGTGCCACGTGTATTACTGAGGGAATCACTGTGTCTACGAGTGATTCCGTCCTGGTGTGTCGCCATGTCGTGTCGTGTCGTGTTGTACCGTGTCCCGCGGCGGCTCTGGGTGCACTCGCATGTGCCCCCTTTTCTGCGAGAGGAGACTGACATTTATGATGTAACAGGACCCAGATCAGGTTCTAGTACAGAATACACCTCAATAAAATCCTCGTAAAGGACATCACTGGTGAGTGGATTATGCCAGAACATAACAAATCAAACCATGAAAAACAGGGGCTAGCCACCTGTTAAGTCTACCTACAGCGATGACTCAACCATGGAAGGGGGGGTAGGAGGGGGGCGGGTTGAGGGCTCAGATAAAATCCTCTTAATATAAATCAGAGAGGACTGGATTATGTCTGGACATAAATCAAACCATGAAAAACGGGGGACATCCACCTGTTAGTCTGTTAGTTTACCTACAGCAATGACTCAACCACAGAACAAGGGAGAGAGGGGGGGGGGGGGGGGGGGAGGGGTCATACATAATCCTCAGGAAGGACATGGGTGGTGGGTGGGTGGACTATGTCTGAGTATAATAAATCAAACCATGAAAAACAGGGGACATGCAACTGTTAGCTTACCGACATCAATGACAAAACCACAGAAGGGGGTGGGAGGGGGGGGGGGGGGGGGAGGAGGAGATGGGGAGGGGGTCATACATAATTGTCATGACACCAGTGGTAGGTGGATTATGTCTGAATGTAAGGGGGAGGGGGTTTGGGGCAGAGGTAAGCTATATAATCCTCATATTGGGCAGCAGAAGTGGTGAATAGATTACGTTTGCAATAATTTAAACCATGAAACATGAAAGAAACTGTAAGCTAATAGCCACATCAAGGACTCAAGTATTGGGGATGGGGAGGAGAAGGGTAAAGTTAAGTTCAAATCCCAATAAAGGGCCTGAAATATCAAACTTTTTTATTTTCTGACACATACATTTATAGAAAGGGTTCGTTATTCCCAGGGGCCCAGGGCATATGCCCCTAGATTTTGCTGTGGGCCCCTAGATTTTTCAGACTAGGGGCCCGAAATAGTATATATAATGATACAGAAATCCCGTTCAACTTATCAAAGGACCTTTGCGGGCCCCTAGCCTGAAATCTAAGTGTCAGACCCTGATAGAATATTTTATTTTACAATAACATGTTAAGTAAAGAATCGCATGGACTTCATAGAATCAAGTTGGGTTAAACGAAGTATCATATGTCAGGTACTAAAATATAAACATCATATGTATACCTTCTGAATACAGAATTAAAACAAAAGCAATTCAACAGCCACACTCAAAATAAATGTTGCATAAATCAAATAATGAAATAAATCTTTCAGTATCACAAAAAGTTAACAAAAAGAGCAAAGGACATTTAAAACCCGCAGAAAAATCATACACAGGGCAAAAGCGATTTTTCTCTCCCCCCCCCCCCCCCCCCCGGAATGTTTTGTACCCTCCCTCGCGACCAGCCGTCTACTCTGTATTGCATCACGCAAGTAACCTGGCAGAAATAGCAGCATTACATCACAGGGCGTAACGCTGTCTCTTCCCGACCAGACGGGCGTAAATCTCGCCCCCAAAAACTAACAACCCTCACTGCACATTCTTCACATATCCACCCTCAGCGTCACGGGAAACAGACTTTCAACAAAATAAAGCATAAGTCACCACAACAAGTGTGTCTTCCTGTGTTATGCAGGAGTTACTTACTGGTGAAACAGTTAACTTAGTGTCAATAATACCTAATAAAGCCATGACTAATATGGGGGAAATCCATAAAGCATAAGTCACCACAACAAGTGTGCAGAAGTAGTTGCTATTTTTCTCAATAATCATAAACATATGTCCTGAAAGACTGAAGATATTACTCATTGTCAATTAATGTGTGCCAACTTACTTCCTCTCTACTTATCATTTATATTGCTGTTAAACCCTGTATGTTACATTTTGAATTGTTATTTTGTAGTCGGCCAAGAGCCCTGGCAGCTCGTGTTTACTATATGTAAACTTATTAACGACATGAAATAAAGATTATCTATCTATCTATCTATCTCTATCTCTTCTGGTACGTAGAAGCTACCTACTGGTGGAACAGTTAACTTAGTGTCAATAATACCCAATAAAGCCATGAATAATATGGGGGAAATCCATAATGGCAGATAAAGGGATGAAAAACAAAATTCCCTCATTCTAAAACAGAGACCTAGCCAGGACCTGTCAAGTCTGTCTTTCGGACTGGCAGTTTCCTTAATACTTCCTATTTGGACAGGCGAAACTTTCCTTGAAGTATTTTCATTCCTGGCTATTTTGGTGTACTAATGATGCCATTTCCTAACAAATCATCTTCTAAGACATGGCAAAAGTGTAAATTGCTTTTTTTGACACAATAGGCTATTAAATATAGGTGGTATAAGGATTTGTAGCTGAGAAGCTAAATTTTGATGGGCAGAAATTTTACAATTGCTGTTTCAGGCAGGCATGATTTTTTAAATCCAGACCAGTTCCTAAAAAATGAAACTACTGTCACTGACTGACATGTCTATTCTGACTAGACAGAGTCCAGATGTGCATGGGTTTCAGCATATGGGACCAGTGGCAGCACATTCCCTTGGTATTGATGTTGACGTTATCGATACATCATTCCAAGAACCCATTTCCCAATTATGCAATAGCCCCCCATCAGCTGTTCACATGAAAGCATACCTGCTGCACAAAAAACCACCAATCACTGATGACCATCAGCGGTCAGCATACTTTTTACCAACTCATGCTTAAACACTGACTCCAGGAAAAAAAATGCTGTCTGTACTTAGTTGGACACTTTTGTAAATAACATAACTTCCAAATGAAGCATCATTTCATGAAATATTTGAAGGTGGGTTGTTCAAGCAGTTCGGATTAAAAAAAAAAATCTTCTTTAAAAGAGGTTTCAAAGGACGCTTTTGTGTTGGAAATACCTCCTAATTTAAGTAAGGCATAAATGGGTGAAAGCTCAAATTGCCATAAGGATAAATTGATACCAGATTTCACATGCCCATCAAAAATTTTAACTTGCCAGCAAAAAATAACTACTTGCCCAAACCTTGACAAAATGCATTTGACTACTACTACTGAGATAAGGATTTTCAAATTTTTATTTCAAAATGGAAATGGAACTGACTACCCAACTTGTACAAGTGTACCTTTTTTTATTTCAAAATAATTCAGATTCTCAACTTGCTCTCTGGGGGAAGTCAGGGAAGACTTTCTAGCACCACATACAAGTGTGGAATGGAGGATTTCTCTATCCAGCCTATGTCACCCGTTGTCCAGATGGATAACCCTCTTACGTATAATTTTAAATAAAAAAATAACAAAAATGCTCAGGTTGTCAGGTGGGAAAAGTCAGAGCAGACATTTTCTTGCAGCACTGTGAAACCAGCATAAGATGGAATATTTATTTAGCGTAGCCTGTGTTGCCCCCTGGCGCGATGAATAAACCAGCGGCCCTGGAAGAAAGGTCTCTACGAGGAGGGGTTTATGGGGGGCGGCCTGATTAAGATTTAAAGAGAGACACCTAGGTCTCAACACATATCAGAGCGGCACTGAAATATACATGCTAGGGAAACACCAGGCCTGTGAAAATGTCACACACTCTTCCTATGGGCAATGTACATGTGACCTGGCCATGTGGTGACCACACGGGCGAAGGAACCTGTATATGACAAGGATAGGTTTGACCTGGCATCACATATATTGCACCTGGTTAAATTAGGATGGACTTCATGTGGCCTAGAATTCAGGCTGTCATACATATTCTGACACTATCTTCGAATAATTTTCTGACTGGCACCAAGTGGTCTAGGTGGTCAGGATGTCAACATTCGTCTCACCATGTAGCGTTAGAGGACTCAATCCAAGTATCAATTCTATACGAGAAATTAGCAATTTTGAATTTCAATCATTAGCAATTTTGAATTTCAATTGATCATCACTTTTCGAGCCATACTGAAGCTAAATCATGACTAGCAAGATGAAATTGGTGGGGGATATCTATTTTTGTCACTTTTTCTGCCATCTTGTATCTGTCGTGACTAGCCAGGGTCCCCTCCTCATATTCAATAATACAATACATTGTAATTCCCGCAAGTATCAGCAAGGCAAAAACAAATATTTGACCGATTTAAGGGGCAATCCCAATTCAATAATACAATACACCGTAATTCCTGCAAGTATCAGCTAGGCGACAAATAAATATTTTACCGATATTTGGGGCTATCCCATCATGCATAGAGCAGCTAACTTCTGCGAAATATTACCATAAAATCAATTTTTGCAAAATATTAAACTTATGTATGCTAAATGTTGACCAAAATATTTTCAAAATGAATGCTTCATTACAAAGTTGTCCATAAAAGTAGCATGAATCCAGGCATGCTCTAGTCGCAGTAAGGTAATGAAGTTACAGTTGCAGATACTAAAAGGCGCCTTTAGAATTCAAATGTGGAATCTATTGCTAAGAGATATCACTTTTCTTTGGTTACCCTTAAAACAATGGGGTAGATATAACACTCTGTTAAAACAGCCCCTCATACAGAAAAAACTGATATGCTGAGATCCTAGATTCGCCCCTGAATGTACATATGATCTTCACCACCGAGACACTGAGTCGATCAATCTCACCCAATACATACATTAGGATTTCGCTTTCTCTTCATTCTTAAAATGTTCTGAGTCATTCTAAAGGAAGCCACAAAAATGATCAGAATGAGTACTAATCTCTAGTGATTAGTGAGGCCTGGTTTTGGAAACAAGTAGGGAAAACAGATAACAAGTCACTAGTCTGCACTCACTGACACCCACCTGCCTTGATTAACAGTGCCAAAAAAAAACATCCCGTAGTTGTCGACAGTTGGCAGACCCAATTGTCATGGCTAGGCGAACTTTTCTCATCTAATCAAAATCTATCATGCCAATATCACGCCTTTACAGATGACCAAAACACATAGGAAATGAAGAGTAGGTCAGTTTTAGCCACCGTGTAGAGCTATGTTGTAGAAGATTCCGTGAAGTTCTAGACAAAAGCGCTTAAGATCACGTCCACAGCCCATATGGAGCGAGGGCTATAAATATAAACACATAAACGACACTTGAGCTCGGTGCGTATCATGTAAATAAGATAAATATCACGATAATAAAAAAAAAACTGGAGCAGCAGACCAATGTGTCGCGCCACGGTTGAGAGAAACTAGGTCTGACGTAACACGGCGGTCGGTCGTGGGCTGGTGATGACAGGATGCCTCTCACCGTGCTGCGAGCGCGCTATCTCTGCAGCGTTGTGTTTACTATTCCCGACACACAGTGCACGCCGCCGCGGCCGTCGTGTCTCCCCCACACCGCCCAGACATCATGTCCGCACCGTACTCGTAACCTTTTATATTTCAAAGAAGTTTATTTTACTATTCATTGCTTGTCAACTATGACCATCATGTGTACATACTTAAAAATTTTGTTTTTAATCTCTGAAGCTGGATGACTTCACAATATCATTCGTAGTACCTTAAATCTATTGCAGTACACATTATGAGGATTAGAACAATATATATGCTAACTAGAATACAAAAGATAGTGCTTAAGATTTTTCCCAGTCATTATACAGAAGAAGGGGTTAATCCACCCTTATTCACAGGGCACCAGGATAAATGAGTTCTGATCAGCATTTCTCCTTCAAATAGTTTCTGAAATATCCCTTTTTTTAAAGAAAATTTTGATTGAAATGGTACAACTTATTTGGACTGCACTACGCATGGATAGTTATCGACCCCCCCCCCCCCCCCCTCCCCCCCCCAAACTCAGAGAGGAGATGTTAGGGGAAAACATGACTTTGGTAAAAAATATGATGGAATGATTTTGTGTGTATTTTGGTTTACATATCTCTTTCAAATAAATTTTAAATGATGAAATCTTAAGTACATTTCCTAAACCAACCTATAGCAGTTCAAGTAGGCACACATTTCTAAGAGCTATCACTGTGTAGTAACAATATGACAGTTGAGACATTTCGTCAATGAAGAATAAATGAATACTTCTAGTTTAAGTTATTCAATCAAACTTGTTTATGAATAAGCTGCCTGTTGGTTTAACCCTTGTAGTGCTGAGGTCCAAATCACAAGGATGAAAAGATTTTTGAAAACCATGTAGACCTTGTCATGTTGGAATTCATTGGATATCTCTAACTCACACTCACTAGTACTTTCTGATGAGTACCCATGTGCTAGGGTTTTAGTCATTTTCAGCGTTTTTTTTAATTGTTTTGTATTGGCCAAATTAGCCACCAGCAGCATAAGGTTTAACTTGAGAGGGGGGGGGGGGGGAGGAGGGTGCATGAAAAGGGGCAGGTGAGGAGATGACATAACGCCTCTGTACACATGTAGTAGTAGGACCAACACCCACTATGACGTTAAACACGATCTACTTACGCACTCCCCGAAAAAACACCAGACAAACACGGCGGGCGCGTGTTTTATAAACATGTTCCTCCTCAAACACACTGGCTAAGCATTAACCCCTGTCCACCTCAGAGGCACACTGCATGCCTGGCCCAGCAACCTAAACACATAACCCAGCAGCAAAGCAAATAATAGCAAAAAAATGTCTGAAAAGGGGGCGTTAACAAGAAGAACAACTTCACTGAAGTGTTTCTCAAAATCCTCAGGCCATGATATATAGACAAGAAGTACCGTGTATATCTGGGATACAACTGTGTCTGTTTATATTTCCACATGCCATACCAAGTAATTTTGATGATCTAGCCTACCTAATATACAGACAGGCTGATAGAGTGCCTAATATCACTAGTCCGTTTAAGATAGAGACACACTGTAACGTGTTAGAGTACCAAATTGTACTGGCAAAGCTAGGATAGAGAAGGGTTGCTTAATCACCAAATTTTAACAAGCAAAGTTTACTAGCATAGCAAAGATGGAAACAGACTGCTAAAGTACCATACATTTTGCATCCAAGTTAGAGACAGGCTAAAGGGGTAACAAAATATTTATCATACAATATAAGGAATAGCAACAGTTTTAGGAAGACTTAGTTTATCTTGTTTACAGGGAGGGAGACCATTCATAAGGCAGGAAAGCTGGAAAAGAAAGACTTCTTTATAAAGAAGGGGCGAACTAGGAACAGGGAAGTCTAGGAAAGAATTTCCTATAACAAAGGAGTTAGCCTAGATTGTCAATGACACCCTGGCATCCATACACCACTTTTTGACAAGGGTGACTCTAATGGGAATTCTAATCATGATAAGGTTGAGGCCAAGTTCCCAAAGTTTGCAATTAATCATGGATTATTTGCATATTTGTGTCATATCCATTGCGAGCAAAAGGCAGTGTGCAAGGGGCTACACCAAAAAACACATTGTTTTAGTTACTTCCTGAACTTTTGCTGAACCAGCAAAGGTCAAACGGGATGACCTTGGCAATGGTTGCTAGCAGATCGCTGGCTGTCACCGAGCAACCTGTTGCTATGGATTACGGTGGGGAACCAGAACGGAGATGTTTTCTTTTCTGTCTAACAAGTGGGAGACGTTGGTTGAAAAGAGAGACAAAGAACCACGTGAGACATGTGTGCCGTGTTGTTTACCCATGCCAGTGAGATGTGAAGCAAGGAACAGATGGATACTCCTCTAATAACAGGAGAATCAGTCTTTCTTTTAACCCAATCCTCCCTGGAATACTCAAGTAGGACGAATATTGCGTAAAGCTACAATACTTGAATACAGCAGGATTTGTGCAAATCATTTGAGGGTGAGATGTTGGTTGGATGTCGAAGATCCTTCTATCTTCAAATAGAGAGAGAGAGAGAGAGAGAGAGAGAGAGAGAGAGAGAGAGAGAGAGAGAGAGAGAGAGAGAGAGAGAGAGAGAGAGAGAGAGAGAGAGAGAGAGAGAGAGAGAGAGAGAGAGAGAGAGAGAGAGAGAGAGAGAGAGAGAGAGAGAGAGAGAGACAGACAGAGAGAGAGAGAGAGAGACAGAGAGAGAGACAGAGAGAGACAGAGAGAGAGAGACAGAGAGAGAGACAGAGAGAGACAGAGAGAGAGAGAGAGAGAGAGAGAGAGAGAGAGAGAGAGAGAGAGAGAGAGAGAGAGAGAGAGAGAGAGGAGACAGAGAGAGAGACAGAGAGATAGAGAGAGAGAGAGAGAGACAGACAGAGAGAGAGACAGAGAGACAGACAGAAAGACAGACAGACAGAAAAACAGACAGACAGACAGAGAAAGACAGAGATTTGCTGGCTAATGAATGCACTGTGAATAGTATGAATTGGGGAGGACATATCTATAGTTCATTAAAGCTAAAGATGGACATTATACCATTTCTATCGAATCAGGAGTCAAAAATCTCAAAAAAAGTTTTCACTGCCTCACTGCGACCTGAGAAGAGCATTCTCCAAAATAGGCAAAGCACAAAACATTGGCATTTCTTCACTTACCATTCTCAGCGGAGCTTAATGCAGTATTAAATCTAATCATATTTCCTCCGTGGATAATGATGTTCCCTCCATTAATGGCGAATCCTCAGACTGTGTTGGAATCCAGCATTAGACCTACATATTATTCTCTCCATACAACACTTGCGTCTCATGGATATCATCACATTCTACTAGTTTTCTCAATAAATTTAGACGTAAACTCCAGAATCTTCAGAGTTCCAAATAAAAGTGTGTTGGTGACATAAAACACACTTCCCCATACTTACCCGTGACAGGTGATAAAACTATCATCTACTGTTCTTGAAAGGTGTTGATTATGAAGTAAATTCCATACATGGTGAATCCTCAGAATTCAAAGGAAATATGCAAATCCTTTATGGATTTAACTCCATACATGAGTATAAAAAAAGGAAAAAATTGATAAAAAGAAATTGATAAAAAAAAAAGAAAAAAAAGGAAAAAAAAATCAGCACCACACACTAGTATTTCTACACCAGTTACCATGGCATTATCATGTAATAAACCAAGATGAAAAAAACAACACAACTGAATGGATACTTACTTTTATGAAAGTCATACACCAGTACAAATCTACTGTACTGATCGGGTATCCATTCATAAGTTATCTTCAAATGTAAACTGGACTGAAAGACTTGTGGTGCTTGGTAATTGTTTCTCACTCGACAAATTCGGTCCATCGTTCTCTCTTTCCCAGTGGAAGCTACTATTTCCGTAATCTCAATTTTGGGCATACAAGAGTTCTCATGCCTACTAGTACGGGGCAAGAAGCCGAAGATGTGAGTGAAGTTCAGCGCTATGTAGCTGTCTTGAGGTGCCTTAATGTAGAATTCACATTTTTTATAACCAGCATTCTGGTAGTCGGTTGATACGGCGGTTAGCTTTCCAGGGGTATGCTTCGTGGTGGTGCAAACTGAAACAGACAGAAAGAGACATATAAGCAGGGCTGTCATCTACATACATATATACATATATATCTATATCTATATATATCTTTATATATATATATATATATATATATATATATATATATATATATATATATATATATATATATACATATATATATATATATATATATATATATATATATATATATATATATATATATATATATATATATATATATTTACATATACCTGTATACGCCTGAAATAATCATTTTGTGGAAAACTATTTGAATACTACTACTACCACTACTACTACTGCTTCTACTACTACTACAACTACAAATACTGATACTACTACTACTACTACTACTACTACTACTACTACTACTACTACTACTACTACTACTACTACCACCACCACTACATTTTCTGCTAATGCTCCTGCACATTCACAAGGGTTAAGCTTAGCAGTACACAGTAAGGGCCGTAACGGCAACCAGCAATTAGTTTGTTTTTCAGCTTGCAGTCACGCCAGTATAAATCATGCGAGTGTTTTGGGCAAGTGGAGCCAAAAACAGAGCTTTATTACACTAAACTATGGCAGCTAGGTCAAAGGTCGTTGGCAAACTCTCGTAACTTACATCTATGTAAGCAACTGAGTGCCTCATGCTCATAATACTGTGATAACCTATTGTCTACCATGCGTGTAGAGAGAAGAATCTCTTTTTTCATCAGTACATTCTAGGGATTAGAACTCCATACGATACCAACTATCAGTATTGAAAAGGAAAATGCAGTGTACTGTTTAAGAACTGTATTACTGAACTGCTTTAACTGTGACCTGGATATACCCCTTCCTTGGTATGCTATTAATTATAATGTGAGTCAGGCACTTTTTCAAGCCAAGACATTGGAAATGGGTGCCAAAAATGCAGCACCATGAACATTTTGGGCATCCAATATTATTAGGTAGACCATAATAGCTTCAAATTAAAACCATGTATCCAAATATCTACTAATCAATGAAATGTGTAAATATTTTAAGTAATGTCTTAGCATTCTCACTGAATTTGAAATTAACTTTTGGGTGTCCTAATCTATGATTTTAGAGAGCTAGAGTGTCAAAATGACACTCAGATGCCATGCTTGCTAGGACCCTGATGTGAGTTGTATGCTATATGTCTGATTATTTTGGAGTTGTTTTCCTGGACATAGAAAACATTGGTAAAATTGTGAAGAGGATATGGTTACCTGAACTCAACTGACTAGCGGCCAAAACCGCATGATCATTTTGGCAACATCTCTGTAACAATAGTTATTTTCAGAAAATAAGTATAGGAGAAATGTTCATCTCAAACTCACAAACGATTGTCCTCCAAATATTTTTCCAATACAGGCTTTATTCCAAAGTTATTCTAAAAACCATCAGAGATCCAGACAAATATTGTCCTGAAGACAACAACTCTCATTAAACATTTATGGATTTTGATGCTTTATTGTGAAGTTATTTAGCTAAATCTGCTGGATCCAGAGGACTCTTTTCCTGGATCTGCGTGCTCAATAATGTTTTGTCTATGCCGGTGTTTTGGAGCCATATGCCATTAGGGATTCACAGACAGGAGCTCGCGAGCAGCACGTCTATACAATGGGCGAGTATTCTACATACAGACACTATCTGCACATCTGCTAAGCCTGTCAGTTGAACTCCTCTCTGGTTTTCATGGAGATTGGAAAACAGCTTGCAAAAAGACATTATTTTTTCAGGGTTTCTGTCTGCGCAGCATATTGCTCTCCAACCTCTAACCAGCGAGCAAGCGCCTCTGTATAAACAAAAACACCTCGCTTCTGAAGTCTCCCAGTGCAAGAATTCTAGTCCTAAGTACGCACGCTGGATTATCCCTGCGGGCAATTACACAAAAAGAAAAAAAAATCCAAAGTTTGTCTGTCTGATAAGTAAACTCGCTGCAAAACCGTAAACGAAGAAATGAGTTGGACATATGGTTTAACACCTTTTCGTCATCCAAAAATGTACCTCTTCAACAGGTACATTTCACCCTAGGGCCTAGAAAAAAGTATTGTTTGTTTCCTGTAACAGTCCTAAAAAATAGGGTAGGTAGGTCGGTAAAAAAAACATGTTTTTTGAATTATTTTTTTGGTCAAAAATGTGTTTTTTATGCATGTTTTACGTTGATTAGGAGTTGGGAGGGTGGAAATAACATTAGAGTGGGTTTTTTTTTTGAATAAAAACTAATTAGGGTAGGGTTACAGGAAACAAACAACTTTTTTTTAGGCGTATTCTTTAAAATTGTGTGACAAAACTTATCCTTCAATTGTTACATTTCTTAGTCCTGAATTTGCAATGCATAGCAAAGAGTTCTCAATAAAAAAAAAGTCCATACTTATGGGTTTCTTTACCTTAATGATTAAGATATGTTATGCAATAGGACCTAGACAGGTGAAAGGCGAGGGGATGCTTCACATTGCCCCAGAAAGACAGATTCACATCGGCAGACTTGCCAAACACTCATGTGTACAAGGCGTGAATTTTAAATTTGTTTTACTGTTCTCAATAAAAAAAAAGTCAATACCAAAAGGATTCTTTACCTTAATGATTAAGATATGCAACAGGACCTAGACACGTGAAAGGCGAGGGGATGCTTCACATTGCCCCAGAAAGTCAGATTCACATCGGCAGACTTGCCAAACACTCATGTGTACAAGGCGTGAATTTTAAATTTGTTTTACTGTTCTCAATAAAAAAAAGTCAATACCAAAAGGATTCTTTACCTTAATGATTAAGATATGCAACAGGACCTAGACACGTGAAAGGCGAGGGGATGCTTCACATTGCCCCAGAAAGACAGATTCACATGGCATACTTGCTAAACACTCATGTGCACAAGGCGTGTATTTCAATTGGTTATTTAAAATTTCAGTGCACTGCCTGAGAGTATGTGCGTGGTGCCGGTGTTGTTTTTGTTGCTGCTGCTGCGGCTGCAGACGTCAGCCAGGGCCCACAGTTTTGATTCATTTGTTCGGGGGTCAGAGTGCACGCGGCGGAGTGGTGTAATAGAAGATGACGCAAACACTAGCAGCGGTATTCTGGTATTCCTAATACCACTTGAGACCGCTTACCAACGCTGGACCAACGCTAGCTTCTTTCAATATGGATCCTTACATATCAACTACTGGCAGCAAAAAAAGCGAAGGGTGGTATGTTGAACTTGGAATTAAACCTATTGTCACTTTTTGTGGTACTAACACCTACTAGCCAGTAGCTAATGGTAGAGAAAAACAGATTATCCATAGTTAATAACCCACTATTCCAAAGTCACTGGCAACTTTCTCACATGCGTCAAACAGCATGCAAAACTCTTTACTCATAGTAACGTGCCTTTGCCTTGGAAACAGCATTTTGTTCCAACTTAAAATACCTCAATATGAAATATGAAATTATTTTGATTTAGGAATGTGATTCGATAGATATGTCGTCTTTTTAAAGGGTAAAATTATAAATTGATGACTCTATTAACCATATTTTTATCTCTTTCTTCATCCAACCAGGCACCGACATGAGTACTAGCCCGCTTGCCCCGGCAAGCGAATTTTTGAAAAAAGGGCTTTCGGGCAAGTTCATTTCAGTTCTCACTTTCCCGAATGGGCATGCTGATTTTCTGATCACTTAACAGATTTTTCTTATAGTAAATGGCCCAGATACCGAGAACTATGCAAACATTATGCAACAAAACTGAAAAGAAAATGGTTTTCAAATCTTAAAATCCTTGATGAACAATACATGCCTTTCTAGCATATATCATATCTTACTTCGGGCAAGTCAAAAATTATGTCGGGCAAGTCAAGATCATTTACTACTTGCCCGGTATAGCAAGTTAGTTCTGAAAATTGTGTAAGTGCCAGCCAACACTTCTCTAGATGATAAAAATAATAATATTAGTAATAATAATGATAATTATTATGATAATAATAATTATAATACAACTACTACTAATAATAGCAATTTCATGTTTTTAAATCATAAGTATCCTGTTTTTCAGCTCCATAAATTGGTATATGATTCATTTAGATGAATGCATTTGGTAATAATAAACATCAATGTGTTGAAATAAGATTACAAAATCTGATCCTGTTGTTTATCACGGAGAAATCTTAGACCTGTGACTGCTACTTGCCTTAAGAAAAAAATCATGTTAGATGAATGCTCCGTTCAAGGATACCATGGCGCCATTGTTTTTATGAAATGTCATTTGCTGATTTCTTGATGCCAGACCACCCAATGAGATCTATACTGGACATTACCCAACCATGCATAAGAGTTCCTATAAAAGAATGGTCATCTATCTTACTTTTGACAATAACTTAAGAATTGAGTTTGATTTTACAAAATATCTTAAGGAGAGTTGTTGGCATCTCTAGGTTTGATTGACATTTCTATGTCAGACGGTTTTCCCCATTGGGCAACTTTGCTTTCCCATGAAAGATTTCACCAAAGTTGTAAGGCTGCTTCTGGCTGCCATGGCCATCAATTAGATGACCTATTCATGAATGCTGTGGCCAAAACCTCCTAACTAGGCTTAAAAAAATGTTGTTTGTTTCCTGTAACCCTACCCTTACAAGTTTTTATTCAAAAAAATCCCTACCCCAAAGTGTTTTCTGCCGTCCCAACTCCCAATTGTCGTAAAACATGCATAAAACACACATTTTTGACCAAAAAAATAATGCAAAAAAAAAATTTGTTAGCGACCTACCTACTCTATTTTTTTTCGGACCGTTACAGGAAACAAACAATTTCTTTTTTTAGGCCCTATCATTGGTGATATCGTTGTGGACGGGCTTTTTCAGGAATTATTTGAAGGAGAGATGTTCATCAATTAGATCTCCAGGCATGGAAGGTTTAATCATATCATCCCATGAAGCAACAGACTTCTAGGACGGATGGTTCATCTGAGTAGAACTTGAGAAAACAAGAACTCGCTGCCAACCACCAGATCCATGTCATAGTTCCAAAGATAAAAATTCGCACAAAATATGAAATCAATCATCACATTCTATACTTGAACACACTGCGCAGGTTACATAATGTCCATGGCAGCCCTGAAACATGCATATGAATGCTTGAATCAAGACATTCCTGTTAGGCTACTGGGGACTTGCAGAGTCAAGGATATGCCTAAAATAACTGGCCAGAGAGTGATTGTCAGAAAGTGTTTGTCAGATGCCGTAAGGACAGAACTCCAGAGTAGTGCTAGTTCTACAAAAAACCTAGCAACTTTAAGCATATTCAGGCTTGTAGCAGCCTAAAAAAGTTCTGAAGATTTTAGTGATCTCTTTTTTCAAGTCATGCATCTTACGTAAAAAATTGAAAAAGTGAAATGTTGATTACAGCCAAGCTATCGTTATCTTTGAAATACTAAGTAAACTCATGCTCAATTTATTACTCATTTTCTTAAGTATATTATATAGGCTCATTTTCAACACTGATCTCTAATGATAAACTTTCAATTTACTCTTATTAAATACTATCAGGATACATGATACTTATGAAAATAACTTTGGATTAAACAATATAATATAGGAGAAAGCTGGCTTGGTAGTAATTTACAAATGTTCATTCCCATATCTGCCATCAGATGCTTTAATAGTTGGCAAGATATCACCAAATCAGTTTTAAAGAACTTAATAACACTAAAGATAATACATCATCAACAATACAGAAATACTATATTTCCTCCTACTTTTATTGTTATATAATAAAGGTTTTTTTTTTAATCATCAAACAATATTGCCAATGTCAAGTGTAACATCTGCTATAAGAAGCATCAATGATGTGATTTACACAACGGTCATAGTTGACTAGAAATAAATAGACATAACTTCTACTAGGGATGTCATTGTTTAGAATTTTTTCTCGATTCGATATATTGATAAATTGTTTTCGATTTAGATTATTTCGATACGATGCATTGATATATCCATAGAAATGCTATCTATGCCATGATGGAAAATCATGAAGCATTTATGCTGGTTTTTCACCATTTTATGAGGGTCCTGCCTCATTCCATTGCTTCTTTTTGGAATGCAACAAGAAAAGTGAGGCATGACCATGTAGAGAAATGCGTTTAGAAAGTATGTGACTCGCAACACCAGCAATATTCAGCTCTCAATTTCTTCTCTAAGTGTTCATTTTCATCTTTTTGATATTTCGATACATTGCGATACGTATTGACAAGTGAAAGCAGGCTGTATTGTTTAAGGAGAGATATCGATAAATCGATATGCCCCATATCAATGACACCCCTAACTTCTACAAACATAAAAATATATCACCAAAATCATGATGTCGTTTTTGGCAGCGTCAAGCCTGAATTGGTTGATAATTGCAAGTATACCAAGTTCCCCTAAGTAAAGGGCAAGTAAGAAATCAACCATAAGTGCCTTCCTGGATCAGCGAAACATACACCAATGTAAGGTATAAGCTGCAAGGTAATGATCTGACTAGCTGCTGTTCTATGATGTGGGTTAACTTGTGGTCTATTTCACTCTCCTGAGGAAATACAACCCCCTCATTCCCCCCCCCCCCCCCCCCCCCCCCCCCCCGGCCTTATGCACTTAACATTTCAAGTGTGCAAAGGTTTTGCTACAGACATATAGAGAGGGGGGAATGATGTTTCACGGTTTAGTTTACACTCACTCCCCATAATCCTGAAGACATAACAACCTTCTGGGCCTGTGCACCTAACATTCACTACGCTTGTGGTTTTAGCGCCAGATACACAGGGTTGGGGGGTTAGCTACAGACTCATTCTTCACACATATTCTTCTTGGTAACTGTGTTCTACATGTTAACTCTATTCCCTTATCTACTTAAGACAAATATCATCTGGACATAGTATTTACTGCGACTGTGGTAAACAGGGGGTTGGGGGAATGAGAGTTAGTAGAATAATCCCCCACATATAGCAACATACTCTATCTTCCTATTTCACTGAAGACATAACAGAACCCCCCCCCCCCCCCCTCCTCAGGCTGTCTGAACCTAACGTTCTATGCGCATAAGGAGTAAGGATTCCACTGCAGATATAGAGGGGATATGAGGTCACAGACTGATATAACAGAACCTCTTGAACGTATCCAATCCTAGAGATATATCATCAAAATAGTCAACCCGCTGCAAGCAAGAAAGAGGGTTAATCGAAGACTTCAAAATCCAGAACAAACTGCCCAATATTACTTGCCTGTAGTTCTACTCAACGGTGAAACTTAAAACCCTCTCAGTACTGGGGAAGGAGAAAACTCTATTTCATGGCTATGATTTTTCTAATTTTGTGGCAAACGAAAAGCCATGTTTTCAGATTAGTGATGTTGACAGGAAAAGAAAATCTATATAGCAATCCTGTCAACAAGTTCATAAGGGAAATTAAGTCAGCCGTAACTCTTCTCCGGGGATGAAGGTGTGAAATCATGCAAAATCTGTCAAATGATTAAACATATAAAATGCCCCCCCCCCCCCCCCCCCCCAAGAAAAAAATATCTTTATTCAAAACAACCTTTCTCCTTCTTATAGTTCATACAAATTACATCGAAAATAAAGATGTTGCAATAATTAAACAAACTCTTTGGAGAAATAGCTGCTCATACAAATTACATTAAAAATAAAGATGCTGCAATAATTAAACAAACTCTTTGGGGAATGAATAGTGAAAAACGAGTAGCATATACCCCCCCCCCCCTGCATCTCTGCCATTGAAGTGCTGCGCAGAAGTAGGAGTATGTGTATCCCCTTGCTTTCTAAACGACCACATAGACCACAGCCTGATGACAGACATGTTGAAATCACAGCCTGCCCCCCCCCCCCCCCCCCATATCCAGTACACATTTCATGACCCAGTTGGTTTATGGTCTGAGCATGTGGAATATATGCCAATGCTGTGTAAACAAGGCTATTTCCCCTTCTATTCAGTTACTTAATTCGAACCTTTTGATTCTATATTCTACAGCCAAGTATAGTATCAATTATAAGTAACTGTTTCAATACTAACAATGGTTTTATAAAATGAGAACTTTGTTATATTGACCATCTAATCTTAAGGATCAATAATTAAAATGGGTGATTTAGTATCATTATCATTATCATTATCACTAAATGATTCTTCTTCTTCCTCTTCTTCTTATCATGGAGCAGGAGCTAGTTTACCTTGAGCCTCATTCAGCAAGCACACACTGCTGTTCTAGCAATAAATCGCTGCTAAGCAGTGCGTGATGATAAACTTGTTGCCTGATTTCTCCAGGAGGAGCGTGCTGGGGACATTCCTCTGACAGACTCTGTTTATGAAACGCTTCCCTCCCCACCCTAAACAATGCCCCTAACAGGTGTCACACCAGACAGCTACTACTGCAATACGCTCCTCTGCCTCCCCCTCCTCTCAATCCTTCTCTACCACTCCTCCTACCCCCTTTTCTCATCCCCTGCAGTCTGCTCCTTCCCCCTCCCCCTCAATCCCTCTCCTCCTTCTTCCTTCTCCTTTTTCTTTCTTTCTTTCTCCCTTCCTCCTCCTCCTTCCTTCTCTTTCTCTCCCTCCTCCTACCCATCTACCCCCTCCTCCTTCCCTTTCCCTGTTTCTCCACTCAATCCTTCCCCTTCCCATCTTCCTCCTCTCCCTCCTTCTTCTCCCCCTCTTCCTCCTTCCTCCTCTACATCCTTCTCCACCCCTCCTCCATCCTTTCTTTTTCTTCCTCCTCTTTCACATCTCCCTCCTTGTTTCTACTGCTCCTCCTTCCCTCCCCTATTCCTCCTACCCCCTTTCGTCTACCCTTTCCTTCTCCCCATCTCTTGTCTTCCCATCTCCCTCTGTTCCTGCTCCCCCTGCTCCTCATCCCAGACAGCTCCTCCACTAGCAGCCACAATTCTTCTAGTAGGTCATATAGCAACTAGCAATTCTAAGTATTTTTCTTTCCACTCCTATACAAACACAGTCACACTTACTGAAATAAAGACATTCTCAAAGAGAGTGTTGTTTTTTTTGTTTTGTGTTTGCGGCAGCCACGGCTAGGCGCAGAGTGGAGGAATATTACGGCCATCAATCAATATTTTCACTATTTCAATAGTTTAGTTAGAACTCAATTCAATTTCTATCAATTTAGATTCAAATAGTTATTTTGATTGGTAGCGGTCATTGGTTCATAGGTCAATATCTTGGTGACCCCCGGCTGTTGATGATACGGATGTCACACTGTGATGATAAATGTGGCTCAGACTAGACACATTCATGAGTAGACTGCCCGCCACACAGCCTTGACACATATGGAAACATCGCCATCTACAAACTGAAAGCCTTAACCAACTCTGGTAGTGTCATCTGTACTGCAATGACACATGGGTAGACAGTCATATACATCACCTTGACACAAAGACTCCCATCTATACCAGCTTAACACACAATGAGACTGCCATCTACATGGCCTTGAAACAGGAAGACCACCATCTACCCTGCCTCGAACCATGAGTAGGAAGCCATTCACACAGCCTTGACACACAAGGAAATATGCATCCACACCACCTAAACACACCAGTAGACTAGCATCTACTAGAAAACGCCAAACTAGCCGCTAGCATCACCATTATCATTATCATCATCATCCCCATCATCATCATCATCAACAATATCATATACCAATATCGGCCTAAACACACAAGTAGTCTACTATCTACTAGCCTAGAGAAAGCCAGAGTAGTCATTGTCATGATAATCATCCTCATCATCTTCATCATCATCATCATTATCTTCATCCCCAATATTATCATCATCACCATCAACACTATCATCATCATCACTATCATCTTCATAATCATCACTATCATCTTCATAATCAATATCATCACTATCATCTTCATAATCAATATCATCACTATCATCTTCATAATCAATATCATCACTATCATCTTCATAATCAATATCATCACCATCATCATCATCATCATCATCTTCATCCCCAATATTATCATCATCACCATCAACACTATCATCATCATCATCACTATCATCTTCATAATCAATATCATCACCATCATCATCACGATCATCATCATCATCATCACTATCATCTTCATAATCAATATCATCACCACCATCATCATCATCATCATCATCATCATCATTATCATCATCATCATCATCGTTATCACCGTTATCACCGTTATCTTTTCAAATAGTATGTAAAATCATTCTTCATTACCAAGTTATTTGTATATTCATGAGCATCATAGTCCCAGGCGATATTTTCCAGAGGAAGTCTTAAGCATGGCTGGGTTAAAGATAGAATATCGGGTGAGAAGTTGATAGTGAGGACAAAGGGGGTCTGTTTTTCATCATACAATTCCATTGTGAGCTGGCAACATATTTGGCATTGATGCAACAGCCCAATAAATATTCACAATAAAAACACAAGTTCATAACCTCTTTTCCCTTTCTAGACAACAAAGGCCCCTTTCATACATGTGTATTTTTAGACCACTGCGTATGCCAACAGCTAAAACAGGTAACAGTTATTATCAGGTGATCGAATTTTTTAAAAAAACTAGTACTAAAGAGATCAGGAAAATCTCCTTTCTGTTCTTTAGCCTTCTTCCATTTACTGTTATATGATTTCACGCCAGTGTAGCACCACACAATCTTCCCCCTGCACCCTACTAGTAAACTATGTTCCTGACACTTACCTTTCCTAGAAAAAATACCCAATAAGAATATTTTCAAGAAAAATTCCTCCACCACATACAATTGTCTTTATGCACTCCGAAAATGAAAATTGGAAAATAAAAGCTCTTTTAATAAACTGAATGAATTAACTGTAACACCATGTTCATCCAGCAACTGAAATCTACCAGCTATTCTCAAACTGATGTTAACCCACCTCAAATTACTAAGCATGACATCAATGGATATAAGATGAAAAATTATACTATTTAAATTCATATTAATGAAAATAAATAAAAACTTGAATTTTAGTATTATTATAGGCCAAGGTTTAAAAAAATTGAGGCATATGATACTTTACTACAAAACAACACTTCGGAAAGTGTACCTTCAGTAAAACAATAAGGCTTAATTTATTCTATAAAAAGTTAAGGTTCATAATATTTTCCTTCAAGACAACAAATAGGTCAGACAGACGAAAAAATCAGCTTTCATGTTAGATAGGTTTGTGAGTGGTATATAGCGACTGGGCAAACACAAAAGGTGAGCAGAACTCTATTTAAAAAGAGTGGGACAGGCAAAGTGCAGAAATGAATATGGCTTATTTGGTTGTCTATCTCAAGTCTGTCATGTTATTTGATTGAGTCGCTGGTGGGTGAGCACATAAACTTCTCTGCGGGAGCCTACCCTCAGAGCAAGATCCCTAGTCAACAGACATAACCCTAACTAGTATGGGTCTACCCTCATAGGACATGCACAATAGTCAACAGAACAGCTCAAACTTTGAGTCTACCCATCTACCCCCATAGGACAAGCGCCCTAGTCAACAGGACAACCCTAACTATAAGTCTACCCCCATAGGACAAGTGCCCTAGTCAACAGAACAACCTAACTATAAATCTACCCTCAAAGGACAATCGCCCTTGTCAACAGAAGAACCCTAACTAGGAGTCTACCATCATAGGACAAGCGCCCTAGTCAACTGAACAACCCTAACTATGAGTCTACCCTCATAGGACAAGCACCCTAGTCAACAGAACAACCCTAACTATGAGTCTACCCTCATAGGACAAGCACCCTAGTCAACAGGACAACCCTAACTATGAGTCTACCCTCATAGGACAAGCACCCTAGTCAACAGAACAACCCTAACTATGAGTCTACCCTCATAGGACAAGCACCCTAGTCAACAGAACAACCCTAACTATGAGTCTACCCTCATAGGACAAGCACCCTAGTCAACAGAACAACCCTAACTATGAGTCTACCCTCATAGGACAAGTACCCTAGTCAACTGAACAACCCTAACTATGAGTCTACCATCATAGGACAAGCGCCCTAGGGCCTAAAATATGTAAAATGTAACCCTCCCTTATAAGTTATTTCTCAAAAAAATCGCTGCCCCAAACTTCTTTCCGCCCTTCCAACTCCCAATTAACACAAATCATGCATAAAACAAACCTTTTTGAACAAAAAATAATCCAAAAAGATTTTTTTACCAACCTAGAGCTACCATATTTTTTTCTGGACTTTTACAGGAAACAACCCTTTTTTTCTAGACCTAGTCAACAGAACAACCCTAACTATCAGGCTACCTCTACCCTCATAGGACAAGCACCCTAGTCAACAGAACAACCCTATCAGTCTACCCATCTACCCTCATAGGACAAGCACCCTAGTCAACAGAACAACCCTAACTATTGTAGGTTCTAGGCCATAAACTTCAGAGATTATTTTTGTATTCCTGTTTTTTTAATATAATTCTTTTCGGAGTCAGACATTTGCGATCTCTACTTGTTTTCTTACACTAGAGAACATGCATATGTGTTGGTATTCTTATCTCTGGGCAAGATTAATGAGATTTAAAATGGGTCGAGTTTATACACTTATCATAGATCAACTAGGTACTGCCACACTACCTGTGTGATTAGGATGAATATGAGCTGCCAACAGTCTAGACAGCAGCTCTAACTAGACTAATCAATTACACTACAACACTGCTGCTGCTGCTGCAACAGATACTGCTACTACTACTGCTGCTACGGCTACTGTTGCTGATGCTACTGCTGCTAGAGCTACTTCTATTGATGCTGTTACAAATACTGCTACTACTACTGCGGCTGCTACTGGAGCTACGGCTACTGTTGCTGATGCTACTGCTGCTAGAGCTACTTCTATTGATGCTGTTACAAATACTGCTACTACTACTGCTGCTACTGTAACTACGGGTACTGTTGCTGATGCTACTGCTGCTAGAGCTACTTCTATTGATGCTGCAACAAATACTGCTACTACTACTGCTGCTATTGTAACTACGGCTACTGTTGCTGATGCTACTGCTGCTACAGCTACTTCTATTGATGCTGCTACAAATACTGCTACTACTACTGCTGCTATTGTAACTACGGGTACTGTTGCTGATGCTACTGCTGCTAGAGCTACTTCTATTGATGCTTATAAATACTGCTGCTGCTGCTGCTGTTGCTGGTGAGTAGTTGTTTCTACAGTGCACAGACAGTTCGTTCTAGGTACATACATGTGTAAACCCTTTTTCTGTCTCTCAACACCATCAGAAAAACCATCCCTCCTGACGCCTACATGATTCCAAGCTCATGCATGAGCTACGAGTTCTCAGCTAGATATTTTTTTCTGAACAATAGATTTTGTAAGGGTGCTAAGCCTATACATATCATCACTATCAGTATCATGATCATCACTACCATCATCATTATCATTGATTTCCTTATCATCATCATCATCATCATTATCATCGTCCCCATCATCATCATCGTCATCATCATCCAGTGTCTTAGCCAGGATTTTGAAACTGGGTGCCTAAAATTGGCTGTTGTAAAATTTTTGGGCGTCCAAATCTTTAAGGGGGATCACAATATACTCATATTTTAACCATAAACATGTATAAATTCATCGAAATAAGGCATGACATCATTAAACAATGTCATGGGAATTGTAAGGAGATGAAAAAATATAATTATAGGCATGAGATTGAGATTTTTAGAAATTCCACACTAAAATATTTGGGTGTCCTGAGGGGTTCTTTTTAGGGGTTTGGGTGTCCAAAAAGGCACCCAGACGCCCTGCTGGCTAAGACCATGTCATCATCATCCATTCACTCCCAGACTTACACTTGGCACTAAATTGATAACAAAGCAAAATTGCAAGGAACATATGGCTGAAAGTAGTTAATTTATTGAAGTTGGGTTTAATAATCCACCTTGAAATCTGTTCTAAATATGGCCCTATTTGATGAGCTTTGTCCTGTGCCTTAGTTGTCAGACCATGTGCCCGGGCAACTACAGGTGCCAATGTGCAAGGTGTACCTTTGTTGTCATAGCCAACAGGTTTACACCAGGAGATAGACTAGGCTTCGAATCCCTCAAAGGTGAAAATTCCCTTGAGAGTTGACCAACCAGTGTGGTGTACATAGTACCAGCAATTGCAGATAGATGGCAGCATATGGTTCTCCTATCTCTAGCGGTTTCTATCTCAGACCAGAGATACAGCGCGATCCATATCTCTGCACACACATTCCTCTAGTCACCTGGTGAGATGAATGTGAACTAATTAAGCCACTCAGGACACCTTAACCAATGGTAGCTGCTAACAGAAAAACTGGAGGAGAGAAAACCTGTGTGTAGTGAGAGCGTAGGACTGTGGGCTAGTCAGCTAGGGAGGGCTCCAGGTGTTTCACAGTATAGTAAACAAATACATTTATCACAGCGGCTGACTTTCCCCCAGAGCAGAGGCCTGTCTGGGTGTCAAGCCTGACTGGCCGCATGCATGAAACCCATTTTTACCCTTAATCATTCCTACCAGTAGGCGTCTCACTGAATCCCTAATACTGGTCTTTAGCACTTACTAGAGTCTGGCATCAACAACTTTTTCACATTTGATTTATAGTGGTGTTTGGTGATTAATTGTTCTATCATTTTCATAAATCTGTGCAAAAAACTGCCCTAAAAAAGAAACACTGTAAAATAACTCAAGAATCAAAATTGACTTCAAAATAAAATGTGTCAAGGACAATTGTTGGTTGGGTTAATTATGATTAAGATTTCTTCATCAAACTTTCTTCAAAAGATGCTTTGGTCAAAAAGGTGACGCCAAAATAGTCTTGCTTTCTGACAGCAGAAATGTTGTGAGCATCGAAATGCCTTGTGTCATAAAAACTAAGATGATTGGACTTAGAAAAAAGCTGCTTTTGTCTAAATAATGTTAGAAGTTGTTTTCTTTTTCTTTTGCTGAAAAAAAGCCTGTAGGTTTGCATCACTTAGGATCTTGAACATTCTCCTGTTTGAACAAAATTTTTAACAATCTTTACAGCTTACTTACCACATAAGATGGATTTATCAAATGAGACTTTTCATGTGATATAAAGAATCTAGTAAAATGAAACTCATAAAACACTTTACTAGACGTTGTGATCATTACAATCTCATCACTTACCGTTAAGTGATTCATACAAAAATGCAGAATTAAGATTACCTTAGTTATCAAACTTCAGTATCATTCAGTAGTCTTTGCTGAGCTTATTGGCTAATGGTATCACTCTAGTGACCTGACTAGATACAGACAGCCCTAACAGACAGAAATTGGGTTTTTAATTAAGACCCATTGGTAATGTCCACAGTTATGGTTATAGGAAGTTCATTGTAGCAGGAACTCAGCCAAAAACAATATCTCCCCTAACAAGAAAGAGGAAACATAATTAACTCATTCAT
>OZ012688.1:24964932-24981918 GCA_963942565.1 Maea johnstoni
CAGGAGATACCCTGCTTAAACAGGCCCAGGCAAGTGGTCAGCGAGTGGTCAAGCCATATGTGGACAATGGTGGCTGAAAGGTAGCGGTGGAGATTACAGGTTATTCGGTAGCCAACAACGATCTCATGTTACACCACCAATCAACTACATCATCAACTACATGTCACAGAGTGTGTGAGAGAACCTACCCATTTCTGCACAATTTCTTGAGGAACTCATAAACATTAATGATAATAATAATAATAATAATAATAATAATAATAATAATAATAATAATAATAATAATAATGATAATAATAACAATAATAATAATAATAATAATGATAATAATAATAATAATAATAATAATAATAATAATAATAATAATAATAATAATAATAACTGCTAAATGACATGGTGCCCTTTCCACCTAAAATGTTCAAAAGTCCTTAATAAAGAATAGTCAGTGGACATGTTTATGGTCCATATAGTCATGCAGCTGTAAATAAACTCCTTTCGAAATAGCAATATTTTGGGCCGTGTCTTGAAGTTTTGCACACTATGAGCAGTGTAGGATGAAGCGTATGGTAGGGCTGTGGGTGTGTGATCACCACGGCTCAGTGCAGACTGATGCACGCTCTAGTCACACTCACAAACCATCACACCTGTTGCTCTTACTACTACTACTACTGCTATGCACAGGGACCGATCTTAACCCATTCAGACTCAAGAGTTCCTCTCAAAATATCGTCTGCTACTTTCATACTTTTGAAAATAACTTGGGAATGAAGTGAAATTTCACAAAATATTTGAAGGAGATTTGTTGATTGTTTTCTGATCAACATTTCTTATTCAAATGTTTTCAAAAAAATACTTTTGTAAGGGAAATATTTCCAAAATCGTCAGGCCTCTTTTGGCCGGTCTGAGTGTAAATGGGTTAAAATGTTTTGCAAGGTTCCCTTCGGGGGCCTAGCAAAGAAGAATCTAGGTGCCCACAAGAAATATCAGGAGCCCGCGTCTTACAATCAGCTCTTTTCCAATCAGCTGTCCTGACTGACATCCTCGTGAAGCCATGTATATGATAACTCAGACTTAATTTTTAAATCTAGCTGACATCATTCTTGAATATATGGTTGGAAGAGTAGTAGGAAGTCTAGGTGCAATTCGGGCGCCTAGGCTCACATATTCTAGGTGCAGATTTTAAAATCTTGGCGCATTTTCACCTATTGCACCTGTTAAGGGTGAACCCTGATGCATAGATACAATTGTTTTAAAACTTCAAAGCTTCTTTCAAAGGACAAAACACTTTTTCATCAACTCACATATGATTCATGTGAAATTTATGAATTTTTTAAAAAAAGCCTAATTTGTATATATACGCTATGGGGAAATGTATGTGGATTTTCTTTTTTGATTTTATAGTTGAGTATTAACTGTAGTGTGGGTGAGAGCATAGGTTCCACGCTGCAAGTTTGCCCTTGAACCTGCCCTATATAATCACTGTCTGCGGTATAATAGCACATGGCTTGATACTACAAGCCTACTCTAATAATTGATATATGTAATACAAAGTCTGAATCGGGGCCACAGCATTAATATCAGCAACAGCGGGCATAGCTTGGTTTGCGCGTGCACACACACACACCTATTATATATATATATATATATATATATATATATATATATATATATATATATATATATATATATATATATATATATATGTATATATATATATATATATATATATATGTATATATATATATATATAAATATATATATATATATATATATATATATATATATATATATATATATATATATATATATATATATATATATATATATATAATGTAATGTAATGCGCCTTTGAGCATGTTTATATGGAAAGGGCGCAATATCAAATGACAATATTATTAAATATTATTATATATATATATATATATATATATATATATATATATATATATATATATATATATATATATATATATATATATATATATTTACCTGACACTTTTCTTGCAAGCCCTATAACATTGAGGATATTTTGTATATTCATTATCTTTATATATAAGTATTAAAATCTTTTGTTTTTTATATAATACTCTATAGGAATGTTGCACAGTGCTCCTTATCATCAATAGCTTCCAAGATTCAAAAACGAAAAAATCTAGGGGAATCGTAGAAAAGATTTCAAATTCCATTCTCCCACATGAGGCAAATCAGCTCTGATTTCTTTTAGCCCTCTTCCCCGCAATGAAAACTCAGCAGCAGGCCCCTATGTTGGTGCCTGGACGCGACAAGCCTGAGACAGGTATATCAATGACCCCAGGTATCAACCACTTCTAATGCTGCCTTAGATTCAAGAGCGACATCCAAAGTGCGCCACCGTCACTATACCAGGACCGTGTCACATGGGAACGGTTTAAATGACTCACTTTGCACCGGCATATCACTACTGCGTAATTCGCCATGCGCTCAAAAAACATATAAATGATAAAAACCTCGGGGAGACACAGCCGCCACTGCCTCAATTGCTTTGTTATTGTGTATCAAAGTTCAAAGATGAAATGGATTGGGGTGAAAGGTTGAAGATCAGGTGAAAGGGAAGAATGCTTGTTACATAACCACGTTGATTCTGTCACACTGCCTGTAATTCATAACTGTGTTGGCGAGAGTTAAGTACTTCTCAAAACAACACAAAACTCCTTTTATAAATGAATGCAAATGATTGTACTGGACACAGTCAATTGTCCATTCACAATGAATTTACTGATTGTGCCTTTGCAAATGCATGGAAAAAGCACAACTTCAAATAACATAAAATTGGTGAAGTATTAGGAATAGTATTAGTAGTATTAGTAGTATTAGTAGTATTAGTAGTATTAGTAGTATTAGTAGTAGTAGTAGTAGTAGTAGTAGAAGTAGAAGTAGTAGTAGTACTTAGTATTTGAGAATTCTCCAAAATTTTAAAAAGTTATTATAAAAATATTATCAAAACATCAAAGATACTTCGACAGATGTTACAAAGAAAAATATCTGGATGAATCAAATCTAAGTTTCATCAAGAACGAAAAGAATTTCTGAAATGCCACCATCTCTATCATCATTTAAGAGACATAACCCTGAAGAACAATTTTCAACCCTGTGGTCTGATGCATGAAAGGTTCTGAAATATGAGAGCAACAACGAAAATCAAATCCCCTATGTGACTATGTTCCCTCACAAAATAAAGACTTATTATTACTATAAATATCCTAATTATCATCATTATTATTATCATTGTCATTATCATCATCATTATTATTATTATTATTATTATTATTATTATTATTATCATTATTATTATTATTATTATTTTTATCATGATCATCATCCTCATCCTCATCATTATCATTATTTTCATTATTATCATTATTATTATTACTGTATTCTTTTTAAACATCATTATCATTATTAATATTGTTATCATTATTATTATTATTATTATTATCATTATTATTATTATTATCATTATTATTATTATAATTATTATTATCACTATTGTTATTATTGTTATTATAATCATTACTATTGTTATTATTCTATTTATTTTTTATTATCATTATTTCTATCATTATCATTATTATTATTATCATTATCATTATTATTATTATCATTATCATTATTATTATTATTATTATTATTATTATTATCATCATCATCATTATTGTGATTATTCTTATCATCACTTATCATTATTATTCAAATAGTTTGTAAAATTATTCTTTATTCCCAAATTATCATCACATATGCCATGAATCCCGACAATAACATCTAGAGGAACTCCTGAAGCATGAATGGATTAAATATGCTGTCAGCAGCAAGTATGCTAAAACTGCGCACATATTTCACAGAATGAATGATGTGTCTCTTGTCATGTCTAGCGCCATCCACGGAGAAGCTTACGTTGCCGTAACAAAAACGTCTGTAGCGGGGAAAACTGGCACCGCGGCGGCCGGGCATGGCTGGCCAGGAATAGGAGTGAGTACGTAGGACACATCTCATCCCTCAGCCTCCACGTGTTTGCACTGGAGGAGAGGCTCCACGCCTGTCGCTGCAGCCAGAGTTTATCCCTCGCTCTGTCTGTCTGTCTGTCTGCTCACCACAAGCACTGCTGCAGCTCGTACACAGCTACGCCATTGTTATCCTAATCATGACTCCTCCTTGCAGGATTTACAGCATGCACACAACACAACATGATCGTCTTGGATTTCTCTTCTGGATCATGCTTTTTGTCATGGCTCTAACACCAAATCAAACTATTCATCCCATTTTGTGAGAAAATATTTCCGCCTACCACACAAGTGAGTGCTAAGAAAGGAAACAAAGTGAATGTACACGTCAAACCATTCATGCCATTTTCTCACTCCTAAAAGTCTCACAAGTAAAAAAGTCAGTACGAACCATATTTTCCATAGCATTTAACCCATTAATGCTCAACTCGGACAAAACCAGCCTGACAATTTTGAAGAAATCTTTCAGGTTTTAGCACAATTGGCAAAATATTTTGAAGGAGAAATATTGATCAGAACATTACCAACAACGTAAAATAACTCCCAATTCAAAAGTTATTGTCAAAAGTATCATCGCTCCAGACGACAATTTCCGAAAGAAGCCTAAAGCATTAATGGGTTAAAGCAGCAATGATAAACAGAAATAAACCAAAAAATCTCCTTTCCAAATATCTTAAGTTCATTGTTTTAATCCAAAATCACTGTCACAGGTGAGGTATTAGCGGACGATGCTCTTGAAGAACTCAATAAGGTATGGTGGTGCCATCTAGTGCAGTAATCCAACATTACATAACAAACTTACATAACAATTACAACTACAATAACTCCATCCATGCCTATAGCAGATAAATTAATAGCAGAGTTTTATTTTCAAGTTTAGTATGGCCAGCTAAGTGGACTGGCTGCTACAATATTTTGCAGGTCCTGCTATTTTTTGCCAGTCCTGCTACTTCAGACAATGCAGTTGTGATTGAAGAACACTCAGGATCTGCAGATCCCTCGGAAAGGCTACTATAAGACCTTGCCCTTCTGAGGCATAAAACTGCCAGTTTGTACCTACTGACTAACAGGAAAGCAAACCTATGTAAAGGCTGAACTATTTTTGTAATATCTTAATGACAAGAGAATCTTTTATTTTTTGAGCATTTTTGTTCCACTAAATAATGATAAGCATACCATTATAAATTGAAACCTGCAGTTTGTGAAACTGTATTCGGTACGGTTCTAGTACTGTGTTCCGGTGTACAGCCCCTCTTGGTGATATAAAAAGGTTACAACATAAACTGATCTCAATCCTTACATATCACTTATCCCATGCTTATTTCTTCCTTAATCATTAAAGCTTCTTAACGTAGCATTCAATGAGGTTTGACTGATTACTAAAAGCAGTCCTTCCTGTTACCGGGCTTGCCGCTTCTCGCTACTCCTAGTGACCTTGGGAGTTAAAAGCCCACTTTGCTCTGATGCAGAGCCCGCAGATTGTTTTTGATTTTCTAAAGTGGGCCTGCCAGCAGCAGCCGGGCTGCAGACAGATAGGCAGCTGAGCTACAGACTCGGACCGGTCGGTCGTGGTCCATCACTGGCCATCCCGTCCAGCCCGCTGCCCAGAGGAACCAGCTGGACAGTGTACACCATCCAATAATCCCTCTACTTGAGGAGAGATGGATAACAATAAATATTTCTGATGATGATGATGATAATAAAAATAATACAATAATAATAATAATAATAAAAATGATAAAAATAATTATAATAACAAAAATAATATCAATGATAATAATATAATAATAATAATAATAATAATAATAATAATAACAAAAACAATTCAAATAATGGTAATATTAATTATGATAAGAAGAATAACAATGATTATGTAGTCACCTTAAAGACAGGGAATTCCCTTGGAATCCTCTCCTTTAAGACCAAAAAATGCCCTTAACCCTTGCCAGTCCAAATTACAATTTGTTTGAAGGTCTTATACAATTTTGGTCTATATCAACTTGCCCCGACATGGCAAGTTGGTCCTGCAATAGGTGTCATGCCCCACTGCATCCACAGCCAGACACTCCTAACAACCTGTTCCACTGCTGAGATGACCCCCAAAAGGTCACAAAAACTAGGGCACCCACCAGCACCACAGCAACAGCCTGCTGCTGCTGCAGCAATGGTGTCTCCCTCTTGCTGCCCAGGCTCTCAACCTCGGGAGGGCAGGGCTCAACACTGAACAGCCAACTATTTAACCCATTAACCCTTATGCTGCTGCTGGTGGCTAATTTAGCCACTACAAAATTATACAAAAAAATGCTGAAAAATGACTGAAACCCTGACACATGGGTACTTATCTGAGAGTGGTGCTCAGTGATTGTTATCTAATGAATACAAACAAAATAGGGTTTAGATGGTTTTCAATTTTCTTTGCCTCTTTGTGCTTTGGCCAAAGTTGCTTTGACAATGGAAAGGTCAAGGATTCCTATAGGGAAGTGTTGTCTGGATCAAAGATACTTTTGACAATAACTTTGGAACTGAGCATGATCTTTCAAAGTATTTGAGGGAGAGTTGTTGGTAATGTTCGGATTAAGATGTCTCCTTCAAATATATTCTTAACTTTGCTTTCCTCTACAAGATTTTATCAAAATTACTAGGATGATGGACTCGAAAAAAATATCTGAATGAATCAAGCTTCTCTATCAAATGAATCTATGCTCCTTTCCATGGTGTGGTGTCTACACAATGAATAACAGTCCTTGATAACAAATGTGGCTCTAGAGATAAGTTTAACCCATTCTTGCCTAGAGAACCAACCTTGTACCCTTGTCATCTGCTTCTATGATAATTTCGAAAATAACTTAGGAATAAAGCATGAATCTGCTAAATGTCTCAATTTATGCATAGCCCTCAAGAATTGCTAGCACTGTGACATACTTATAATATCTTGCATCGTATAACAGTGTTACGTTTAAAAGTTGGCAGCGCATGAGTACTGGTGTAAAAGGGTCAACCCCCAGAAGTGGGTCGCCATGCTAGGATGCACATCGTGCCAATTACGGGCCAGTTCAAAAAGGCACACAGGAATCTCCCCACACTTGCCACTTCAAGTCTCTGTGAAATGGCCCAGCCTCCTCAGTATCAATGGTCTAACCCCTCTTTTCTTTCTAAGAATTTGCCATTTTAATATGTTACCCTTTGTTGTTGGTTGTCGCCATGTTCCACTCCTAGGGCCTGACCTGATGGCCTAGTGGTCTTAGGCATTACCACTGACTGCTGGCTGTCACTATTAAACCGATTGCTGGGTTCAAATACTGGTGAGCCATGTGAGAAAATTGCCAGGGACATAGGCGTTGGCCATGGTTTTTCACCAGGGTACCTTAGTAATCTCCACCCCTCAAGACTGGCTAATCACGATTTAGCCTAAATATGGCAGAAAACCCAACGATAATCCAAATTTTTAAAAAATCCAAATACTAGTAAGACAGGGGCTGATGCATAGATTCAGCTCAGAGCACTCCGTTTTTAAAGGAAGGAGTTCGATTTCAACTATTGACAAATAATTGACATTCTGGCTACAAAAATATATATCTTACTCATTACCAACTCCTATTCCTCCAGTCAGTCATTGACAATTTTTGATCCATCCAAACAACTGAATATCTCCATCATCGCCATGCTCTCATACAGCACCATTGTATAACTGACAATGAAAATCCTATTGTTACAATTTTCCCCTAAATCACAACATATCTGAATAAGTAAATAAAGCAATTAGTATCAGACGTGCATGCCTGACTCAATCAACTTCCTACAAATGCCAACATCTCATTTTTTACATATTAGCCATTACTAGGTATAAAAATGTTGACGACTGGTAATTGATGTATGCTGAAGAAAGAGTTGGACAGATGGATTGATGGGTAGATATAATGGATGGACGTATGGACTGATGGATGGAAGGAAGGAAGGAATTGGTTTTCATGTCGCTTTCAACAGCATAGGTTGTATTGCTATGAGACTGGAAACCATCAGAACCAGGAGGAAATTCCCTTCTCTGTACATAGAGTTTCAAAGTGTCTTTCAGTTACAGTTCAAACAAGGCAAGACTTCATAATGCCACACATTTGTATAGCGACTGGTTGTCAGTACGATACTAGTACCGTTAACATTTTTAGAATTTACCAGTAAAAACTTTTTTCCTAACGGTGTCTAACCCTTGCGACCGGGCCAACTCACCAATGATGGATGGATATTATGGATGTATAGATGGATATCTATATATTAATACCTTTGGTCATGGATTCTGGAACTCCTGGCAGTTGGAATGTTCTACTGTGGTCTAAAGATGGGCTAGAAAGGTTTTTGATTTTTTTTCGAATTGATGCATTTACAGTGTATTTCGGTTTAAATAATTTCTCATGGTACTGTTGGCGCCATCTATTTTCACAAGTGTGCAACATTGGTTAGCATGACAATGTATATGAGGGGAAAAGAATATAATTTTGAATTAAACCTGTGTTGTGCACAGGGTCAGGCTAGTAATGGTTGGATAAATTGGATATATAGATACTGTTCATGGACAGTTGGATGGATACAATGAATATATATGGTTAAAAAGATATGATAGATAGATAGAAAGATGGATGAATAGAAAGATAGATAGATCGTGTGGGCGATGGCCAGATAAGTTTTCTTTACGACTGGAATAGGAGGTTCGGGACTTTGCGAGGCCAGCTGGTTGTTGCATAGCAGAACTGGTTCCATCAGAAACGACTGGTCCAAACAAACGGCAGACAGGTCATGTTACCCAAGGCAGCAGGAGCCATTGTTGCTTTTTTCAATTCAATAACAAAACCCAAAACCCAATTTCCTGGATGTAGGTCGCTGTCCTTTCCCGAGCCAGCGAAAATAAACAGGAACTAATTGCTGGGAGTATCGACATGGCAACAGTCTGCTGGAAATACAAGCCCAACAGAATGCAAATTGAGAATTGAATTTCGTTTATCATCACTTTTTTGCCATACTATGGCTAAGTCGTTACTAACCAGTTGCAAGTGGTACACATGACTGGACTACAAATCTGTCAAAAACACTGCCCAAAACCAAGTCACTTGCAATATTCTCACATGCCAGCCATAACTCAAACTTGGGTAGTAGTGAAGGACAGCAAGCAGTCAATGGCAATGCCTTAGACCACTTGGCCACCATGGCAGGCCCCAGTGGCAAGAGATAGCTAACATTCAGTGGCAATACCTTAGACCACTTGGCCACCATTGCAGGCCCTCAGTGGTGAGAGACAGCAAGCAGTCAGTGGCAATGCCTTAGACCACTTGGCCACCATGGCAGGCCCCAGTGGCAAGAGATAGCTAACAGTCGGTGGCAATACCTTAGACCACTCGGCCTCTATGGTAGGCCCTCAGTGGTGAGAGACAGCAAGCAGTCAGTGGCAATGCCTTAGACCACTCGGCCACTAGGGCAGGCCCTCAGTGGTGAGAGACAGCAAGCAGTCAGTGGCAATGCCTTAGACCACCGGGCCATTGAGGCAGGCCCCGAGTTATGACAGACAGCAAGCCCTTGTGACCGGCCCTCAGTTTTGAGAGACAGCAAGTAGTACATAACAATGTCTTAGACCACTTGGCACTCAGGGCAGGCCCTTAGTTGAAAGAGACAGCAAGCAGTCAGTGACAATGCCCGTAGACCACTCAGTCATCGAGGCAGGAACTCGGTTGTGACAGACACCTAGCAATCAGTGGTAATGCCTTAGATCACTCGGCCATCAGGGCAGGCCTCATACAGAACTCAAAGAGATAAAACCTTGCCAACCAAAGTTCGGTAAAATCAACATTTTTACCATGAAAAAAAAATGAAAATTGTCTGTTAACTAGGTTAACCATTACAACAGTGTAGATATGGAGGTATAAACTTATCCTATTAAAAGTCAGGGAGAAATTTTGACTGCCAAACACCAGATAGTTGGCGAAATGAATTTGTAGAGTGCAAGGTAATTTCTCATATAAGTTTCACTCATACAAGACACCAGGCACATTGAATAATGTTAAGAATCAAACTTATTCTTGCCATGTCAACATATAGGGCTGGTATAAATATTTTTGTAAATTGGGTAACTGACTTCGGACACCCAAAATTTGATGAATCATGTTTTGATCCCGTTTCCAAATCCCAGGTAAGAACCGGTGTGGGGGAACTACTTTCGTTTACTCTTTAGACATTGCTGTTTAAATATTTTTCACATTTCAACAATGTTTTTTTTTGTGTGTGTGTGTACAAGGTGGGTCAGTTATTTTAAGCTTGAGCTAAATTAGGTCCCAATTACATATGACATGTCGAAATGACATATGAGGAAAATGTCCCCTCAAAAACAAACTGGGAAATACAAACATCCCCACCAAACTAGGCCACAGTGCTGCGACATCATGTCATAGAATTTGCTCAGCTTTCCTCATTTACATTTTGTCCAGACATAATGTCAATAAATATGCAATAGGCCAGAAACTTGGATGCAACTCCGACAATCCATCATTTAGGGTTTGGCAGATATGAGTCAGAAGTAAATGTCACTCAATGGGTGGAATTTAGGCAGGATATTGCACTGGAATCACTCTGCTAGCATTGACAGATCTACCCCAACAACAACAACAACCTGTTTTGGTCTGCAAATCAAATTTTAAGAAACAAACATTAGATCTCCTTCTTTTTTTTTTTGGTTAAATGAGAATCCTTGCTAAATGGAAAAATGATATGGACTTAAAGAATACAATTCTGGCTACAGAAAAGGTCATCACATTTGGGGATGTAAAAAATAATTGTAGGAGATTATAGGTAAAGCATAATGCTTGCACACTTTCGAGTATTTGCCATTCATTAAACAGTTAATATAAAAATTCTAACAGAAAAATAAAATGATAAAATCACAGCATTTTCAAAATATAATTTATCTTCGACAGGGCATCAGACACTCTAGTATCTTAGTCTTTACGAATGAATGTTAGGTTGACCTCATTCACAATTCATAGCTGGTTTTCACCAACTCTCAGAAATCTTATGCATACAAATCCGAGGACATAGAGGTATTTATCCTAAATCAGCGCCGCAGCATAAATCAAATTCTGTATTTTAAAGTGTTACCCTCATCAAATCAATAAACATTATAATCATTATCACCATTATTATAATAATCATTATTATTATTATTATCATTATTATTATCATCATCATCATCATCTTCATTATCATCATCATTATTAATATTATATTGTTATCATTATTATTATTATTATTATTATTACCATTATCATCATCATTAATAACATTGTTATTACAAATTTTCAAAATAATTAGTAGTAGCAGCAGCAGCAGCAGCAGTAGTAGTAATAATAATAATAATAATAATAATCATCTTTATTTCACGAGGGTAACACAGTCCAATACAAGATTTGATTTTCGCTGTGGCCCTCAGATTTAAGGATTATACATTCAATTTTTCAGGCCACAGAGTTGTAAATTGTTAAAGAGATGAGCCTACAACACACAGTATTCCCAGGCGGTCACCCATCCAAGTACTAACTGCGCTCAATGTTGCTTAACTTCGGTGATCGGACGAGAACCGGTGCATTCAACATGATATGGTCGTAGGCAGTAGTAGTAAAAGCAGCAGTAGAAGTAGCAGTAGTAGTAGCAGTAGTAGTAGTAGTAGTAGTAGTAGTGGTAGTAGTAGTGGTAACAGCAGTAGTAGTAGTAGTAGTAGTAGCAGAAGTAGTAGTAGCAGTAGTAGTAGTAGTAGCAGTAGTAGTAGTAGTAGTAGTAGTAGTAGTAGTAGTAGTAGTAGTAGCAGTAGCAGTAGCAGTAGCAGTACGTAGCAGTAGTAGCAGTAGCAGTAGCAGTAGTAGTAGTAGTAGTAGTAGTAAGCAGTAGTAGTAATAGCAGTAGTAGTAGCAGTAGTAGTAGTAGTAGTAGTAGTAGTAGTAAGCAGTAGTAGTAATAGCAGTAGTATCTCTAGTAATGAGGTCTAAGCGTTGTGCTGATTGACACAGGCCGACTCTTTGTTGTTGGAGAGTTGACACAATAGATATATGTTTTGTTCATTTAGTAAATGCCTTTTTTCCCCACACCGGGACTATGTCTAGGTTTTAACCCAGTTAACCCAGCATGTTCAGTCAATATTGTTTGTGCAAATATTTTGTACAGGGCGGTGGCCTCAGGGATTGGTAGACATTTGTGTCAGGTAAAAAGGTGCTTCATACCCAGGGTCTTCACCGGTAGGGTGTCTGGGATTGGTAGATGTCCGTGTCAGGTAAAAGGGTGCTCCATACCCAGGGTCTTCACCAGCAGGGTGTCTGGGCATCATTAAGAAACCCAAAGCCTCAAATATCGCATATGATGAGTAGCCAGGTGTTACTTGCGGAGGAAAGCAGAGTATCCTGCAAAAAAACATCTACTCACTCCAAGTCACTGGCAAAGTGCTCACATGCCTTAAAACGGATTGAAAGGTAACAGTGGTGAGAGACAGTGAGCAGTCAGTCGCAACTCCTTCCATCTTTCAGCTATAGTGAATTATCAAGAACTGACCACAAACTGACCCCCCCCCCCCCCCCCCGAAAATCACTTTTTTGTCTGAGGGTGGATGGTGAACTTCAATGCCCAGCTCTTTGTTTGGTGGTGGTTGTTTATGTATCTAAAGAGTTCATTCCCCTGACAGAAAAACTGCCTTGGCGCCCCCTGCCACAGATAGGGCTTCAGCCAGCCAGTCATGTGAAGCAATCTAACGTTTTTGTGGAAAGAGTCAAATGTCGAACAAAACAGAACCCATATGGGACCGACTGCGCCCTTTTTTGGCTTTCCTATTTATAGCATATCAAACAAACCACTTGCACCACTGTCAACTTCACAACTTAATGAGACTTTAGGCTACATTGTTTGCTTTTCATATCATTTTTTCAAGGCCTACTTGTTAAGTCACTTGTGCGTCACAAAAATAAAGAATGTGGAAAAAAAACTATGTTGTATCTTTATCCTCCCCCAAAATGTTTCTGAGTAAGTAAAATTAAGTGGTTGTGCACTGATACAACTGATACATAGCAAAAGAATGGATAGGATTTGGAGGAAGACGAAAAGGTGAAACTGCATTGGGAACTCTATATAAACAAGTGATCGCAACTGGTCATGGGTCTTATTCTTTTAAACAAAATGTTTATCAGTATGACCCAAAATAAAAAGATTATCAGTAATTGGTATGGCGAATATGTGATGTTAATACTGCAATCCCTGGGTTAAAGTTTCAAATATAGAGGGGCTTCTAGGGGTTCACTTCACTTGTCAATTCAAAATATTGATTTTATTGCTGAGCGGTAACATTCATTAATTTTGCTTAAAACAATAACATAGATCTACCTCTCAGTATGAGTAAATGAACCCCCTTCATGCAGAATGTACCCCCTAAAGTGAAATCCTGGATCCAGCCCTAGGTGATGTGGCAGAATACTGATGCCACACTTATTCTATTGAACAAGCTGGTTAAACCACACGAGGTACAATATGTTCCAAATTTCTTACATGGGGAAAAAGTTTAGCTGAGGTGGAGAAAAGGACGGATTAAGGTCATTTGGTAATTTGAACAGCTGAGTGAACAGATTAGCTACGTGGACTATCAGAGTCTTGCAGCAGTGGCTATAGTACACATTGTGAAAGCCAAACGGAGTACTTTTCCCCCTGCGGTGATATTCTGCAGAGCCGGGCACGGCCATAAAACAGCAGCGAGGTCCTTGAATAAAGAATGGTGCAGAGAGGGGAGAATGGATAAATCTTGCAAGAAATCATTTCTGGAACATGTCTGATTACATACAGGCAAATAAATACTTGATTTACACTGTGGAGCCTTAAGCCTCCGACCTGCTTTACCGCACACACACACCAGCAGCAGCAGGAGGAGCTACTTTCTAAAGCAGGTTCTTAGGCAGGAGTTGGAAAGAGGGTGGCCAAAAGGGGGTATCATGAAACACTTGGGCATCTGGCATTATACGGATGACCATTATACCTTCACATTGCAACTATTTAAACATATTTACTTAAATCAACAGAAGTACAATACAATTAAGTAATGTCCTAGCATTTACATTGAAATAAAACATTTTGATGAATTAGCATGTTATTGATAATTTTTAGAAAATCCTGATATTTAGGTTTCCTTAAGCGAGATTTTTAAGAATTTGGGTGTGCAAATAACATTCAGTCCCAGACACCTTGCCTTTGTCATTCCACTGGCAGTCTTTAAATACAAAAATTGTCAAAGCAGAAAATTTATGTGGAAGTGAACATCCTAAATTATTTGCTTGAAATTCACATTTCAATAAATTCCCAACCAAAATAATAAAGGTGACCCCATGTGCGATTCTCACAGATTTGTGATGTCAATTGCAGTCTTTGGAAAAAGATGGCTAAAAAACTTAAATAAATCATTTGGCAGTGATGCTGCCAGACTTGCAGCTCTGGTTGTTTTTTGTCGAGTTTGCGCAGCAGCAGTTTCGAGATCCCCCCCTCCTTCTCCTGCCTCTCATTTCTTCACGTAATTCAAGGAACCTGTGGAGACTCTGCTGAGGTTTATATACACGGGTCAGCCGCCAGCCTCAACCCCACAAGATATTCCCCCCATTAACTATGCCAGGAATGCACTTAAGGTGGAGCCAGACTCAACACACAAAACACAGCATCACGCCCTTACACTGCACTTACAAACCCGCTGCCCAAAATTGGCAATTGAAACATTTGGGTGTCTTATTTTTCAAGTGGCTTCAATATACTTAGATTACAACCATAAACATTAAGTTATTGAATGAAATAAGGCATAATATTCTCATTCAATGACATGGGGATTGTATTGAGGTGGGAAAAAATCAATTATATACTTGATATTGATATATTAAGAAATTACTAACAGAAGAAATTGGGTGCCTTGAGGGGTGATTTTTGAGGATTTTGGTGCCTGACTTAGTTTATGCCCAGCATCTAGTCCAACAAGAACGAGAAAACTAAAGATTTCTGTCTATGTACTGGGTTTAATAAAAGAGCCTGACTTGCCCCTTAAGATATTTCCTCTATTAACTGTCCCTGTAATGCACTTAACCCATTCATACCCGTATCAGCCAAAACTGCTACTAGTCAAGTAGATCTCCAGGTATGAAAGGGTTAAGGCAGAGCCAGACTAAGCACACAAAACCTAGCAACTGGTCCTCTCTCGTGAAAAGTTTGTAAAAATCATCGCAATTATCAACTGAAACATCCCCAGCGTGATGCAAAGTATGGTAATCATTTAGCAATCAATTGCTAATAAATTATAAAACAACAATGCCCTAAAAAAAATGTAAAGCCACAAGCACAATAGGCTGGTAAGATAACTTAATCAAAGAAAAGTACCAAATCTACCCTAAGGACCCTAGATCATGTAACATGATAACAAACATGTTTCTTTAAAGCTGTCCTTTCAAAACAGAGTAATTTATAGTACATTCTGAATCTACTTCTCAACGTAAGCATTCCCCACTATCTTCTGAAGAAAGCACATGTGATATCCAAGATCCACCTTAACCTCCTGTAATCAGGAGAGTTGTTCCAATATGTGATGATAAAGCTCTGCGGGATATTTTCTGTGCACATGTTCAGGCCAATATTTCATAGTTTATAGATAGAAGCAGAGACCACCTACACATACGAGACAGGATCATTAGACAGGAGAAATAATGATTGTGGCTGGCTGCTGTGCCAGGCAGGCAGGCAGAGATGTGCCGTGGGGAGGAGACACAGTGCTGGAAGAGACTGGAGGCTGGAGGCAGCAGCAGGAACCACCACAACCTGACCACCAGCCTCACCAACAACTACAGCTCAGACAACAACTGGATGAGGACGTCCTTGGTGGTGCTGATGTGGATGAGGAGGAAGATGATGAGGAGGACAATAATGATAAAGGAGAGGGATGATAAGGAAGATGAAGAGAATGATTATGATAAGAGAACGAGGAGGGGGATGATGATGATGATGATTCCTGACGATGATGATAATGATGATGATGACGATGATGATGGTGATGATGATGGAGATGATGATGGTGATGATGATGATGATGGTGATGATGATGATGATGATGGTGATGATGATGGTGATGGTGATGACAATGATGATGATGATGATGATGATGATGATGACGGTGTTGATGATGATGGTGATGATGATGATGACGATCATGATGATGACGATGGTGATGGTGATGACGTCTGGGTGCCTTTTTGGACACCCAAACCCTTATATAGAACCCCTCAGGACACCCAAATTTTTTAGTGTGGAATTTCTAAAAACCTCAATCTCAAGCTCATAATTGAATGTTTTCATCTCCTTATAATTCCCATTACATTGTTTAATGATATCATGCCTTATTTTGATGAATTTATACATGTTTATGGTTGAAATATGAGTATATTGTGATCCCCCTTAAAACATTGGACGCCCAAAGATTTTACAACTGCCAATTTAGGCACCCAGTTTCTAAATCCTGGCTAAGACACTGTCGATGAGCTATAACACAGCCAATCGCAGGGCTTGAAATTAAGGGTTGCCCTACTGCCCCAGGCAGGTAAAAATTTCAAAATGGCTGACGGGCAGGTAAAAGTCAGAGTGTGTCTGCCCTAAATGGCAGGTAAGATTTCATCATGTAACTTCAGAGATACTATAACACAAGGGATATCCAATATTTTTGCCACAGTACAGATAAAGCTATAGCAGGAAAAAATGGTACAAGTCATGGTCTTAGCCAGCAGGGCGTCTGGGTGTCTTTTTGGACACCCAAACCCTTAAAAAGCACCCTTCAAGACACCCAAATTCTCTTGAGAGGAATTTCTTAAAATGTCAATCTCAAGCCATATCATGAATATATTTTATATCAAATAATTCACATGAC
>OZ012688.1:24982118-25002118 GCA_963942565.1 Maea johnstoni
GAGAAAAAGACGCTTTTACGATTGGCTTGTTAGACACAATATTGATTTGTTAATACTTCAAGGATGCTTATAAAACTCACTGACCAGTTGCGAGAGGATTTTAACTTATTGGACTTACATCCTTCAAAACGAGAAAAAGCCGCTTTTACGATTGGCTTGTTAGACACAATGTTGATTTGTTAATACTTCAAGGATGCTTATAAAACTCACTGACCTGTTACCAGAGGATTTTAACTCAGTAGGATATAATCCTATTCACCAGTTTGCTGGGTGCAGAATATCAATTGCATAAAAATCAAAATTAATGATCCTATTGGTTGTCAACATACATGTATTTATCAGGTGCTCTCATGAACACATTTGTATATACCAATTGACTCGAGGAAGCAGTCATATTAGAAGTAAGAAATTTGCTTGTCAAATACTGTCACATTCAGTTCCATGTCGCGACATTTGTCATAGGTGCAAAAAAAGTGTGATTTTTGGGCACCCAGTTTCTGAATTTTGGCTAAGAACCCGGAGGGACATATATAGTAACATATTATTTCATACTATGTCCCCAGTCAAACTAAAAAGTATCAGAGACTACTATACATGGTATCCATGTAGATACCCTGGTGGCAGGTAAAAGCATGTTAACTGATGCTTTACCCACCAAGAGAACCACCTAGTATTCCTCCTAAAGGTCCTGCGGAGCAATCAGCATTCCACTCGAATGGGTAAACCTTAACCTAGAAATTATCATTTCAAGCTTTATATATTAAAACTTTCTGTTCCATATAGGTCTTGTGCTACAATGGCCAGGATTGCCCTGATTGTGTACACTTTATACGTAAGCCGCAGTAATCCCAAGGGTGCGAGTCCGGAGAGACAATGGGCAACTGGGCGTTTTGCCCGATCTCGAGGGCCACTTGAATACATCTAAAGCAGGGTCATAGCCGGGATTTAGAAACTGGGTGCTCAGATTTGGCAAATGTGAAATTTTAGGGCCTCCTATTTTTCAAGGGAAAACACAATATACTCAGATTAAAACCAAAAATATGTATTTACTTGTTGAAATAAGGCAAAATATCCTTTTAATGTCATAGTATGCACTATGCAGCAATTTATTTTTACAATATTAATTTATATTTTAATTTCATCTAGCCACTTCGGGCTACTCACAAGTAGAATTTACTAGCCCTGTCTTTCAGGGATAGCCTTAATTTCGAACCCTGAGGGGCAAGGCAGGAAAAGAACCGTACATGTAGTTGAATAAATAGTGGTTGAAGGAGGTAGAGAGGGGGTAAGGAGGGAAAGGAAAAGTAGGGGTAATCAGGGGTCCAGCTAGACACTAGCCCCATAGCCAATGGCTCCAGAAAATTGTGTTGGGCTATAATAATATTTGCCTTTGTAGCCCAGCTGGCTTTAAGAAAAATGAAAATTTAAGATCAAGCTCAGGGCAATATCAATAATAAAATCAGTTGAAGAACAGCACCTGACGCATCAGTTGTCCTTTGGTACAATTCCAATATGCTATAGAACAATGAAAAGATAGATTACGCCTTCAAAATTGCTTATAGATATGGACTGCACTGGGACTGCTGTATTTCAAAAAATCTAGGGCTACGAGATCTCGGGTTAGACTATTGTGATTAGAAAACATGAAGTCCTGTGGTCTCTTCGAGTTTTTAACTAAAGCCTGACCCCTGCAGTAATTGAATAAATGTTGGTTGAAGGAGGTAGAGAGGGGGTAATGAGGGGAAGGAAAAGAAGGGGTAGTTGAATAAAAGTTGGTTGAAGGAGGTAGAGAGGGGGTAAGGAGGGGTTGGAAAAGAAGGGGTAGTTGAATAAAAGTTGGTTGAAGAAGGTAGAGAGGGGGTAATGAGGGGAAGGAAAAGAAGGGGTAGTTGAATAAAAGTTGGTTGAAGGAGGTAGAGAGGGGGTAAGGAGGGGAAGGAAAAGAAGGGGTAGTTGAATAAAAGTTGGTTGAAGGAGGTAGAGAGGGGGTAAGGAGGGGTTGGAAAAGAAGGGGTAGTTAAATATAAGTTGGTTGAAGGAGGTAGAGAGGGGGTATTAAATGAGGGGAAGGAAAAGAAGGGGTAGTTGAATAAAAGTTGGTTGAAGAAGGTAGAGAGGGGGTAAGGAGGGGAAGGAAAAGAAGGGGTAGTTGAATAAAAGTTGGTTGAAGGAGGTAGAGAGGGGGTAATGAGAGGAAGGAAAAGAAGGGGTAGTTGAATAAAAGTTGGTTGAAGGAGGTAGAGAGGGGGTATTAAATGAGGGGAAGGAAAAGAAGGGGTAGTTGAATAAAAGTTGGTTGAAGAAGGTAGAGAGGGGGTAAGGAGGGGAAGGAAAAGAAGGGGTAGTTGAATAAAAGTTGGTTGAAGGAGGTAGAGAGGGGGTAAGGAGGGGTTGGAAAAGAAGGGGTAGTTGAATAAAAGTTGGTTGAAGAAGGTAGAGAGGGGGTAATGAGGGGAAGGAAAAGAAGGGGTAGTTGAATAAAAGTTGGTTGAAGGAGGTAGAGAGGGGGTAAGGAGGGGAAGGAAAAGAAGGGGTAGTTGAATAAAAGTTGGTTGAAGGAGGTAGAGAGGGGGTAAGGAGGGGTTGGAAAAGAAGGGGTAGTTAAATATAAGTTGGTTGAAGGAGGTAGAGAGGGGGTATTAAATGAGGGGAAGGAAAAGAAGGGGTAGTTGAATAAAAGTTGGTTGAAGAAGGTAGAGAGGGGGTAAGGAGGGGAAGGAAAAGAAGGGGTAGTTGAATAAAAGTTGGTTGAAGAAGGTAGAGAGGGGGTAATGAGGGGAAGGAAAAGAAGGGGTAGTTGAATAAAAGTTGGTTGAAGGAGGTAGAGAGGGGGTAATGAGGGGAAGGAAAAGAAGGGGTAGTTGAATAAAAGTTGGTTGAAGGAGGTAGAGAGGGGGTAAGGAGGGGTTGGAAAAGAAGGGGTAGTTGAATAAAAGTTGGTTGAAGGAGGTAGAGAGGGGGTAAGGAGGGGTTGGAAAAGAAGGGGTAGTTGAATTAAAGTTGGTTGAAGGAGGTAGAGAGGGGGTAATGAGGGGAAGGAAAAGAAGGGGTAGTTGAATAAAAGTTGGTTGAAGGAGGTAGAGAGGGGGGAAGGAGGGGAAGGAAAAGAAGGGGTAGTTGAATTAAAGTTGGTTGAAGGAGGTAGAGAGGGGGTAAGGAGGGGTTGGAAAAGAAGGGGTAGTTGAATAAAAGTTGGTTGAAGGAGGTAGAGAGGGGGTAAGGAGGGGTTGGAAAAGAAGGGGTAGTTGAATAAAAGTTGGTTGAAGGAGGTAGAGAGGGGGTAATGAGGGGAAGGAAAAGAAGGGGTAGTTGAATAAAAGTTGGTTGAAGGAGGTAGAGAGGGGGTAATGAGGGGAAGGAAAAGAAGGGGTAGTTGAATAAAAGTTGGTTGAAGAAGGTAGAGAGGGGGTAAGGAGGGGAAGGAAAAGAAGGGGTAGTTGAATAAAAGTTGGTTGAAGGAGGTAGAGAGGGGGTAATGAGAGGAAGGAAAAGAAGGGGTAGTTGAATAAAAGTTGGTTGAAGGAGGTAGAGAGGGGGTATTAAATGAGGGGAAGGAAAAGAAGGGGTAGTTGAATAAATTTTGGTTGAAGGAGGTAGAGAGGGGGTAATGAGGGGAAGGAAAAGAAGGGGTAGTTGAATAAAAGTTGGTTGAAGGAGGTAGAGAGGGGGTAATGAGGGGAAGGAAAAGAAGGGGTAGTTGAATAAAAGTTGGTTGAAGGAGGTAGAGAGGGGGTAAGGAGGGGTTGGAAAAGAAGGGGTAGTTGAATAAAAGTTGGTTGAAGGAGGTAGAGAGGGGGTAATGAGGGGAAGGAAAAGAAGGGGTAGTTGAATAAAAGTTGGTTGAAGGAGGTAGAGAGGGGGTAATGAGGGGAAGGAAAAGAAGGGGTAGTTGAATAAAAGTTGGTTGAAGGAGGTAGAGAGGGGGTAAGGAGGGGTTGGAAAAGAAGGGGTAGTTGAATAAAAGTTGGTTGAAGGAGGTAGAGAGGGGGTAAGGAGGGGAAGGAAAAGAAGGGGTAGTTGAATTAAAGTTGGTTGAAGGAGGTAGAGAGGGGGTAATGAGGGGAAGGAAAAGAAGGGGTAGTTGAATAAAAGTTGGTTGAAGGAGGTAGAGAGGGGGTAATGAGAGGAAGGAAAAGAAGGGGTAGTTGAATAAAAGTTGGTTGAAGGAGGTAGAGAGGGGGTATTAAATGAGGGGAAGGAAAAGAAGGGGTAGTTGAATAAAAGTTGGTTGAAGAAGGTAGAGAGGGGGTAATGAGGGGAAGGAAAAGAAGGGGTAGTTGAATAAAAGTTGGTTGAGGGAGGTAGAGAGGGGGTAATGAGAGGAAGGAAAAGAAGGGGTAGTTGAATTAAAGTTGGTTGAAGGAGGTAGAGAGGGGGTAATGAGGGGAAGGAAAAGAAGGGGTAGTTGAATAAAAGTTGGTTGAAGGAGGTAAAGAGGGGGTAAGGAGGGGTTGGAAAAGAAGGGGTAGTTAAATATAAGTTGGTTGAAGGAGGTAGAGAGGGGGTAATGAGGGGAAGGAAAAGAAGGGGTAGTTAAATATAAGTTGGTTGAAGGAGGTAGAGAGGGGGTATTAAATGAGGGGAAGGAAAAGAAGGGGTAGTTGAATAAAAGTTGGTTGAAGGAGGTAGAGAGGGGGTAAGGAGGGGAAGGAAAAGAAGGGGTAGTTGAATAAAAGTTGGTTGAAGGAGGTAGAGAGGGGGTAATGAGGGGAAGGAAAAGAAGGGGTAGTTGAATAAAAGTTGGTTGAAGGAGGTAGAGAGGGGGTAATGAGGGGAAGGAAAAGAAGGGGTAGTTGAATAAAAGTTGGTTGAAGGAGGTAGAGAGGGGGTATTAAATGAGGGGAAGGAAAAGAAGGGGTAGTTGAATAAAAGTTGGTTGAAGGAGGTAGAGAGGGGGTAATGAGGGGAAGGAAAAGAAGGGGTAGTTGAATAAAAGTTGGTTGAAGGAGGTAGAGAGGGGGTAATGAGGGGAAGGAAAAGAAGGGGTAGTTGAATAAAAGTTGGTTGAAGGAGGTAGAGAGGGGGTAAGGAGGGGTTGGAAAAGAAGGGGTAGTTGAATAAAAGTTGGTTGAAGGAGGTAGAGAGGGGGTAAGGAGGGGTTGGAAAAGAAGGGGTAGTTGAATAAAAGTTGGTTGAAGGAGGTAGAGAGGGGGTAATGAGGGGAAGGAAAAGAAGGGGTAGTTGAATAAAAGTTGGTTGAAGGAGGTAGAGAGGGGGTAATGAGGGGAAGGAAAAGAAGGGGTAGTTGAATATAAGTTGGTTGAAGGAGGTAGAGAGGGGGTAATGAGGGGAAGGAAAAGAAGGGGTAGTTGAATAAAAGTTGGTTGAAGGAGGTAGAGAGGGGGTAATGAGAGGAAGGAAAAGAAGGGGTAGTTGAATAAAAGTTGGTTGAAGGAGGTAGAGAGGGGGGAAGGAGGGGAAGGAAAAGAAGGGGTAGTTGAATAAAAGTTGGTTGAAGGAGGTAGAGAGGGGGTAATGAGAGGAAGGAAAAGAAGGGGTAGTTGAATAAAAGTTGGTTGAAGGAGGTAGAGAGGGGGTAAGGAGGGGAAGGAAAAGAAGGGGTAGTTGAATAAAAGTTGGTTGAAGGAGGTAGAGAGGGGGTAAGGGGGGGAAGGAAAAGAAGGGGTAGTTGAATAAAAGTTGGTTGAAGGAGGTAGAGAGGGGGTAAGGAGGGGTTGGAAAAGAAGGGGTAGTTGAATAAAAGTTGGTTGAAGAAGGTAGAGAGGGGGTAAGGAGGGGAAGGAAAAGAAGGGGTAGTTGAATAAAAGTTGGTTGAAGGAGGTAGAGAGGGGGTAAGGAGGGGAAGGAAAAGAAGGGGTAGTTGAATAAAAGTTGGTTGAAGGAGGTAGAGAGGGGGTATTAAATGAGGGGAAGGAAAAGAAGGGGTAGTTGAATAAAAGTTGGTTGAAGGAGGTAGAGAGGGGGTAATGAGGGGAAGGAAAAGAAGGGGTAGTTGAATAAAAGTTGGTTGAAGGAGGTAGAGAGGGGGTAATGAGGGGAAGGAAAAGAAGGGGTAGTTGAATAAAAGTTGGTTGAAGGAGGTAGAGAGGGGGTAAGGAGGGGAAGGAAAAGAAGGGGTAGTTGAATAAAAGTTGGTTGAAGGAGGTAGAGAGGGGGTAAGGAGGGGTTGGAAAAGAAGGGGTAGTTGCAGGGGCTTAGCCACAATGCGTCCAGCGTGTCATTTGGACACGCAGAACACTGTGTTTTGACAGTTTGGACACCCAAGAGTTTATGTCAGAATTTGCTGAAGATGACTTTTCTTAGAAGATAGAAGATGTAGAAGCTGTAGTGTCACTTTTATAAGACACACAAAGCAGTATCTGGCCTAAAAAGCAAAATCTGCAAAGGTATAGGGTCTATCTTATTAGTAGTATGTATTTTGTACCACACTTTGGACACGCAAAAGTCTATGAAACCTCTATTTGGACACCCTGTTTCCAAATATCAGCTAAGACGCTGGGTAGTTGAATAAAAGTTGGTTGAAGGAGGTAGAGAGGGGGTAAGGAGGGGTTGGAAAAGAAGGGGTAGTTGAATTAAAGTTGGTTGAAGGAGGTAGAGAGGGGGTAATGAGGGGAAGGAAAAGAAGGGGTAGTTGAATAAAAGTTGGTTGAAGGAGGTAGAGAGGGGGTATTAAATGAGGGGAAGGAAAAGAAGGGGTAGTTGAATAAAAGTTGGTTGAAGGAGGTAGAGAGGGGGTAATGAGGGGAAGGAAAAGAAGGGGTAGTTGAATAAAAGTTGGTTGAAGGAGGTAGAGAGGGGGGAAGGAGGGGAAGGAAAAGAAGGGGTAGTTGAATAAAAGTTGGTTGAAGGAGGTAGAGATGGGGTAAGGAGGGGAGGGAAAAGAAGGGGGTGGTGAGAAGGAAGATGGCAGCCTGCGAGGAGAATACCCCACCACCACTACTACTGCCCATAGTGACAGATAGCACTCACGATAGCGGCAGCGGTGGCGGCACGGCGGCCAGACAGCAGACACATAAAATGACTGCTCGCCTTTCTCCAAGGAGCTTAGTGCGCCAGGGCTTAGGTTGCTACGACTATTCCCCGTCCGTCCGTTCTCTCTGCCTGGCTCTCCTGCCTCTTGGAGCTCCTTCCTCCCAGCACCAGTCAATACCCTCAGCCAGGGGCCTACAACCTCTACCACACTAATTGGATAATGGGGGTCCGCTGGGCAGAATTACAATTACGCACTGCTAGTCTAGGCTCTACTCGCTGGACTGCTTCATCAAAACCAACCACCACTTATGATTTAATTGTAGGGTTCATTGAATGATCGAGGGGAGATTTTGGATAAAATAACAGATTTGGCATTCCACAGAGATGAGGATTTTAATGGATAACAGGGAAGGGTTTTACAGATCTGACTAGTACAGCAGACAGATTCAGAGTGCTCTACTCTGCTCTTAGATAAAGGGCAAATATTGAACACACAAATTTTATAACAACTGTTTTCCACTACATGTTGTTCATCCAAACCTACCATCATCGAAATTCATTCAAAATCACCATAGATGACATGATGAGAGAAAGTTATTTCAACTGTGGGGCCAGAGGAGTCATATGTCATCTTTGTATTGGACATGAGCTTTTATAAGAGAATATTCTCATAACAAATCAAACTTGATGCTTGCAGTTATTTTTCAAATTTTGAAGATGTCTACCTTCCTATCATATGATATTGAATAATTCACATATTTTTATGTTATATCAAATAATTGAAAATTACTGGAAGTTGGGCTCCCTGTTGGGCTATTTATTTTCAAATATGATTTCATTCATTGAGTTATGTTCTAAGTTGTCAGACACTATGTGAACTCTGCAAATGGGTTAGGGCTTAATCTGCCTCCCAGGCCATATTCAAATGTCATCCTCTGTGGCACTGCAGCAGGGACTTAGCCAGCCGTCTTATTGAATGGCGTTTCCCCGAAAAAAAATCTTTCTTGGACAGGCAAAAAAATTGAAGCTTTTTCAGATTAGACCTGTTGGGGGTAATAACCAAATATTGTCTTAACAAACCATCTTCTAGGACATGGATGCCCTCTTTGAAACAATAGGCTATTAAAATGTAATTAGAATAAGGATTTGGAGTAGATGAGTAGCTAAACCTGGACTGGCAGAAATTGTGAAATTGTTGTTTTGGACAGGCATTTTTTAAATCTTGGCTAAGGCTCTCCACTGAGATATGCTAAGTTGGGTAGTTGTGAATATTAATTTAATGCATGAACGGCCCCCTCCCACATGAGGCAATTGCATGAATAAATAAATAGCCAAGGCTAGTAAAGTCTAGTAGCTAGGCTAGTTAGAGCAGTATCTACATATGGTCAAAGGCTTATGAGTAATTGCCATAAGTTTATAGATGGCCTAGGTTCCCGAGGGTGAACTGGTTACACAGTTATTACCAAGGTACATGAAACCTCCCCCGACCCCAGCCCAACCCTGCCTGCCATATTTCAGAAACAAAATATAACGCACAGACTTTCATATTACAAAAGATGCCCACTCTCGACATGATGAATGCACACAGGGTTCTGGCGTATTACGTCAACAGGCAAGTGAATAAATCTGCAATCCTGGCCGTGGTGCGACTGCCATGGCTGCTCCCATTAATAGACTATGGTTTAGTGCGGGGCCTGCACCAAATCAGGCCAAGGCAAGAGAAGAACTGGCAGCAGGCCCGCAGTCCCATCAACCTGGACATCAGTCTCACCAACAGTGCCCGCCCCTCTGCTTGCATCATTACAATTTACTGGTATCAGTAGCAGCAGCAGCAGTGATAGTAGTAGTAGTAGTAATAATAATAAAAATAATAATAATAATAATTGATATTTGATATAGCGCCCTTTCCACCTATAATGTTCAAAAGCGCTTTAGAGTCATTGGACAGTTGTCATGGTCCATATAGTCAATTAAACTCCTTTCGAAATAGCAATGTTTTCAGCTGTTTCTTGAAGTTTTGCACACTATCAGCAGCCTTGATGTTGTCAGGGAGCTTATTCCAAAGGCGTGGTGCATAGGCACAGAATGCTCTGTCACCAAACCTTTTCAGATTAGTGAGTGGTATCTGTAATAAGTTCTTAGTGTTTGATCTTAGAGTCCTTGTATTAGCTTGTTTGACTAACAGTTCCCTCAAGTATAGAGGGGCACATCCTTGCATGCATTTGAAAGTCAAAAGCAGAATCTTGAACTCAATCCTTTTCTTGATGGGCCGCCAGTGAAGATCTTTTAGAACTGGTGTAATGTGATAGTAGTAGTAGTAGTAGTAGTAGTAGTAGTAGTAGTAGTAGTGGTAGTAGTAGTAGTAGTAGTTACAGCATCAGTAGCAGTGCTCAGCAGCAGCAGCAGTAGTAGTAGTAGTAGTAGCAGTAGTAGTAGTAGTAGTAGTTGCAGCAGCAGTAGTAGTAATATTTAGTAAGTAGTAAGCAGTACCAAGCAACACCAACGCTAACATCAGTGAGTAGCAGTGCTCAGCAGCAGCAGTAGTAGTAGTAGTAGTAGTAGTAGTAGTAGTAGTAGTAGTAGTAGTAGTAGTAGTAGTAGTAGTAGTAGTAGTTGCAGCAGCAGTAGTAGTAATATTTAGTAAGTAGTAAGCAGTACCAAGCAACACAAACGCTAACAGCAGTAGTAGCAGCAGCAGCAGTGGTAGTGGTAGCAGCAACTAACAATTGCATTCAAAGAAACAGTTCATCATTTTAATCTACTTGACCATCAATTGCTTGAAATGGACAATAAAAGGTTCACACATTCCCATTTAGAAAACTCTGCAGTGCCTGGTATTCCTACAATATACGGAGTAAGTTTTATTCATTGTATACTTAGTAAGCGTGATTAGTGAGGGGCTGAATCAAAAGCTGAGTGGACTAAGGAATTCCGTACCAATTGTTAGCTCTACTCAGATTCAAGGCATGTAAGACAGCTATCAACTTTGGTTTCTTAGCCATGATTTAGCCTTGCAATGGCAGAAAATTGTCAACTAACAAAACACTAAATCATAATTTGGGTACTCCAGAGCATTAAAGGGTCAGGCAACTAAGATACCCCAAATGGTCTATGGTCAAAAATAGCTGATAGTTTTCTTCTAGTTTAAATCAAGTATGGGCATTTATGTACTTGGAGGTTGAAACGCCAAATGGGTGCATTGCTCACAGAATCTACCTATCCTGTCATCTTTCCAGATAAAACCAAGCACTAACATACTTGGACAGCCAAATGGGTGCATTGCTCACAGAATCTACCTATCCTGTCATCTTCCATAATCCCAATCTAAGAAGGCGAGGATTTTTCTGGTCATCGTTAATGCAGCCTGTCTACGGAGCAGCGCTTGTAAAACCCCTTTCCGAGCAGCGGCCCACAATCCCCGAATTCCATCAGCACCTTTCTCCTCCGCCGACACCGCCGCTGCAGCAAATGCCAGGCTTTCAGCGGCAGTTATCTCTTTCAAACTGTGTCACCTTAATTAAAGCTCCTGGTTAGCCACGGACTCCTGATCCCCCTCCTGGCAGCTTCGCCTTAAAAAACTGACAGGCAAATTGATTAGAAAATATCGCTCCCTGCATGAATAGGGAATCTGCTCGGCAAGCTGAGGCCGGGATCCCTGGGCCCACTAATGCTATTTGCCGGTCGCGGCAGCAAAATCACCTTGTACCATGTCTTATCTGAGAAGTAAACATGGCCATGTTTACCCATAAAGAAATAGTATGGCAGGTATAAAAATATTTCGCCATGGAGAGCGGTGAAAAAAGCGATGACGCTTTCCAAACGAACTCTCCTGGACAGGGAGATAAATAATTTGAAGTATTGCCCAGAGAGATCATTACATCTCCACAACTCAAATATAGCCGGGAATAGGGGGCACCTGTCTAGACTACCCCATGGCTGCATATAAAGTGGGGTGGGAAAGTCATTGCCTTAACCACTCCAAGCCTGGAAACAGTGTCTTAGCCGGGATTTAGAAACTGGGTGCCTAAAATTGGCAGTTGTAAAATTTTGGGGCGTCCAAATTTTTAAGGGGGATCACAATATACTCATTTTTCAACCATAAACATGTATAAATTCATCAAGATAGGGCATGATATCATTAAACAATGTCATGGGAATTATAAAGAGATGAAAGAAATCAATTATAAGCTTGAGATTGAGGTTTTTAGAATTTCAACCCCCCAAAAATTGGGTGTCCTGAGGGGTTCTTTTTAAGGGTTTGGGTGTCCAAAAAGGCACCCAGACGCCCTGCTGGCTAAGACCATGCCTGGAAATATTCACGAGTGTCGTCTGGATCTAGGAGTCTATTGAAAATAACTCTGGAATCAAGATTAAATTCATAAAATAAAATATGGAGGAAAGTGATTGGTTGGACTTTATTATCAATTGATATCTCCATCAAATGTTTTTGAAAAGTAGAGAGTACATTTAAAGTAAAACAGACTTGAATAGATTAACCCATTCATGGCCAGGACTGACGTGACTTGAGATCAAACAATGATGCATACTTATGTGAATAAAGGTTTGCGTAAAAAGATACCAAAGTGAAAGATACCCTTCAGATCTTTTTAGTTACAAATATCTTTAGAAACAACTTTACCCTCCTAGCAATATGAGCACATGTGATAACACATGCGATTGGCATTATTCTTTATATTTTCAAAAGTGGTTTCCTCATAAGTCCACAATGAGGCAATTTTTGCCATGTACCAGGAACATACTGTACAATGGTTAATATTCCCTAATTTTTCATTTATGGCTGTTTCCGTTTCTAATATTCCCAAAGAGAGGACATATATGTTATTTTTTCCGTTTCTTATTTTCCAGTTTTATGTATATTTTCAATTTTAGTATACCAAGGAGTATAGTCTATTAAACTAAGGTCAGGAATTCTCCATGTTTATTAAGTCCAGACATGCACTGTATTGTTTTTTCCTGTGTTGTTTATTCCCATTTGAAAGCATTCAAGAAAAAACGGGAAGATAAAACTCATGGAAAAATTAGGCATTCTACAGTATTCCAGGCCATACTTTTAGGTTGTAAACACTATATGCAATGTGTATCAACATGTACTATCAAGTATCATATAATATGATGTAAACTTTAATTTCGGTTTGCATAAAAGCCCAAAAACATTTTGCTACAAATGGACAATTTTTTTCAGTACTATTTTTCATATTTTGAAAAGTAGTAACTTTCATCATTCCCAAATGAGGCAATTTTTTGCCATACCAAGATAACAGCGTCTGCTATGTATATCCAGTATCACCAGACAGACAGACCCAGGAATCTGTCTCGCTAAAATCTAAAAGGCCAACTTTATGTGCGTGTGGAATTTTGGAGTTGATTTACAAGTGAGGGCTGGCCCCATCTGCGTCCAGTTCTGATGGTGGTCAGCCTGACTTTGACCACTCGTCTGACCAGTCTTGTGGGTCAAGACGACTGGACATAAATTCAGTCCATGCAGTGTCTAAGACAGGAACTTAGAAAAGAAGTGCATGAAATAGGCAATAGAAAAATCTTGGGGCATCTTATTTTTTTTCAAGGTACACAGTGTAATACATTCAAATAACAACCATTAACATGTATTTACTTACTGAGAAAGAATAAACTATTGTTCTCCTTATCGACTGTCATGGTAATCATGTTGCTCAAAGGTAAAAATATTCAATTAATTGATTGAAATTGACACATAGAAATTCCTTCGAAAACAATTGATGATGAACTTTTCTTGTCCGCTTGCACTAGGAAAAAAAGTAAAATGTCCAAGACACTTTATAAAAATGATATGCTGAAAAACTACAACCAATCATCAGGGTGAGGCCTAGAAAAGTTGTTTGTTTCCTGTATAACCCAACCCTAACAAGTTTTTACTTTTAAAAATCCCTACCCTAGTTTCTTCTGCCCTTCCAACTATGAATAAACATAAATACAGAATTAGAATGCCGCATTACAACTGCAGATGCCATGAAACACTAGTGTTGGGACGATCATCGATTATAATCGATAATCAATCGTTTACCTCTCTGATTCTTATTAATCAATTACAAAACTTGCAATCGATAATAATCGGGAAATGTGACACCTAGTGGAAAAATATAGAACTAAATGACAGACATGTTGTCAGCTTTCTTGCTATGAAACTAAGCCCCAAACACACTTCAAAACAAAGTTAAGGTAGGTGCTAATAGCAAGTAATTGTCATAGACTATCACTTATCATTCGGCACTAGACCTCTAGTACCCAATTACTGCAAAAGTGCGATGAACTGATTATGATCGATGATCGATTGGTTGGCTGTAACTGATTATCCATCATGAAATTGCAACCGATTCCCAACCCTATGAAACACATTGTTTGAAAATAAATAATCCAAAAAATATGACATCTACCTACCCTATTTTTTTCAGACCGTTACAGATTATTTGAGGAAACAAACATTTCTTTGAGGCCTCAGAGCATAGACAGCATTTTTATGGATAAATCAATGCATCATATTGAAATAAACGAAAAGAATTTAAAAAAAAATTCAACATGATATCGAATCAAACAATGTCTGCCCTTCTAATGTGGCCATAAAGGCATAAATTCTTTGGCCCCTATTCTCTTTATAGAAGGCCTTGCTGATGATTAACGAGAAGGCGCCTGATAACAGTGTCACTGGGTCAAGTTATCCTTGGACAATATTAATGACCAGTCAGCAGAAACAACCCTCAGAGCAGGGTCTACTCCAAAGTTACAACCCTGGCAGGGCCTTAGCCAGCAGGACACTCATTTTTTGTGACAAATTTCAATATCTGTCACTTTCAAGCAAATAATTGAATATTTTCATCTCACTTAAATTCCCATGACAAGTGGGCAAGGAAATAATGCCATAGGTAAATTCATGTTATAGTTATCTGAATATAATAGAGGTCTCTCTTGAAAAATAGGACACCCAAAAAGGATTGCCAATTTTGGGCACTAAGACACTGGTCCCTGGACAATGTCACAGACACATCAGTGGGACTGGTCCGGATATCCTGCTAGGTGGCAGAATCAGCCCTTGGTCCAGGCCCCTGGGTCTACCCACCTACACAATATGTATGATTGATAGGTTATAGGACAGCATTGCTGGTCACTACCACAGTCCACAGAGATAGATTAGGATGGCCAAAGAATATGGCGATTCATCAAAAGAAGATATCAGTAGACAAGCACTTTAAATAATAAACTTGCTATAGTTGCAATTCAGAGAAATATTTCTTCTGCAAATGTTCGAGAAATTACTCCTATTTCTGAAACACTCCCAATATGCCACATTTACTATGCTGTTCAGAGTACTGCTAACATATGATAAGTCCTAAATGAGATTTCTATATACAACCATCATGCAGTGATGACAAGCACTTTAAATAATAAACTTGCTATAGTTGCAATTCAGAGAAATATTTCTTCTGCAAATGTTCGAGAAATTACTCCTATTTCTGAAACACTCCCAATATGCCACATTTACTATGCTGTTCAGAGTACTGCTAACATATGATAAGTCCTAAATGAGATTTCTATATACAACCATCATGCAGTGATGACAAGCACTTTAAATAATAAACTTGCTATAGTTGCAATTCAGAGAAATATTTCTTCTGCAAATGTTCGAGAAATTACTCCTATTTCTGAAACACTCCCAATATGCCACATTTACTATGCTGTTCAGAGTACTGCTAACATATGATAAGTCCTAAATGAGATTTCTATATACAACCATCATGCAGTGATGACATTAATACATGTGCTATGATAGTCACCAGCATTTGTGGGCTGTGAGTGCCACTGAGTGGAGTGGCGGCTGTCAATCTGACCCAGACATATAATACCGGAGGAGGAGATATAAACATCCCACGAGGTCAGGGATCATCTACTCTAGGTCAACGCGACCCTTTTTTCCCTACAACTGACCAACATTATTTGAGAAGCCTTTCTTTCTCCTCAGGGAGAGTTGTGGAGTAGACGATCTTGCCTTCCGGCACTGAGCACAGCCCTCCTTAGTGACCAACTCGGACCAAACCATGCTTGTCATCCACATTCCTGCTGACCACTGGTCAACAACCAGTGGTCAGCGTGCTTACTCACTGGAACCAGGCTGCTCGCTCCTCAGCTGCCAAGGGGACAGAGAAAAAATACATTTCGTGCCTGGAAAGGCAGCATCAAACTCTAGGCAGTAGGACGTCTGGATGTCATTCGGACACCCACACCCTTTAAAATCCCACAATAGGCCAAACAATTTTTTGTGATGAATTTCTATTAGGCCTAAAATAAAAAGTTGTTTGTTTTTTGTATTAACCCTACCCTAACAAGTTTTTATTCAAAAAAATCCCTACCCTAAAGTTTTTTCCGCCCTCCCAACTCCCAATCAACGTTAAACATACATAAAACACCCATTTTTGACCAAAAAAATAATGAAAAAAACAACATTTTTACCGTTATCCAATTTTTTTCAGACCGTTACAGGAAACAAATAATTTCTTTTTTTAGGCCTTAAAGGGCTAGACATTAGGGCTAGCTCGGGGCTAGTTCTTGAAGATCATGGCTAGTAAATCATATTTGTGAGTAGCCCGAAGGGGCTAGATGAAATTAAAATATCAGTCCTGCTCTGGCTCTGCTCACTTGAATGATAATAAAGATAAAATCAACAAAGTAAAATGCATTCTTTTTCATGTTAACGATGGAGGCCGGGGGTAGGTCACTGATTGACAAATTTTATCAATTAATGTGGGTAAAAATCTAATGTCGTCAATTTTCAAGGTGAGCAAAAGTATCTCTGGGCTAGGAAATGTTGAAGTAACTAGCCCCGTATGTCTTATGAATTTTTTTTGTTAATGTTGAACCCTGTATTCATATTTATTTTTTGCGAAATAAAGACTGTGCTCGGCATGACTACTTGACTAGGACCCATGACTTTAGACCTTATGAGAGCAGCGCTCTTCAGGTATGAAAGGGTTAAAGTTTACAAGGCCACCTGGTGGCAAACTCATGCATTCATGTAAGGCCCCCCTCTGAACCTCATGAGACCAGCACTCGAGGAGATCTTCAGGTATGAAAGGGTTAAAGTTTACAAGGCCACCTGGTGGCCAACTAGCGCACTCACCTGAGGCTCGCCTCTGAACCTCATGAGACCAGCACTCCCAACTGAAGCTGTGGCTGGCCGGTGGTAATAACAGTTTAAACATGCAAGTTGCCAATCAGAGAGTGTTTGAGTTTATTGCTACACAAGAGCTTGGAATCATGAATAGTGCATGTGGTGTTAGATAAATCACTCCGCTGATCCCGGCCTCTCCACTGTCTTGTGAAACGTGATAGTATTCATGCCTGTCACACACCCGCTCTCCTGTGGAAACGCTACCATTCCTTGATTCCGCATTTCTCAAAGGGGCTTGGGAGCAGGGTGTTTGCTAGACACCCAAACCCAGCTAGAAAAACAAACACTAGGGCAAAAATATGTTTTGTTGTAGAATATCTAAAAACAGCAATTTTATTTAAAAAATATGGGACATATTCTATGTGTATTTTAACTAGTTTTACCACTTTAATCAATTCCATCTTCTGGCATCAAGGTCAGGAACTTAGTAAAATGTACCCAAGGACCCTGCTAACGTGGCCCCTTTCAGTAACTTACATATAATTGTTGAGTTTGCGAAATCCAATTTAGTCAAACAACTACTTTTAACCCTTTTAAGCTGTAAATACCAAATATTTATGAAAGTGTAATCCAGGAACTTATAGCAATTCAAATCAGGTCTAGTATCTAGACTTCCTTTGTGCGCTGTGATTAAACCCCCTCATTGAATATATAAGAAGAAGAATCACCACTGAAAATGCCTTGGCTTGATTATCTAATCAGTATGGTTTTTCTTTTCATTCCTATTAAACACGAGTCTTGGTACCATCCATTATTAATCTATCAGCGCTGCTGATTTTGAATGGCTTGTTATCTCCAAAAAACATCCAATTCTTAATCAGCTCTATCATAGCATGTTTTTTAGCTAAATACATTAGCGTGAATGTTACCTATTGCCCCATGAGCAATACTTCCCACGAAGAATCAATATGTCTGAGCCAGCGGCCAGACAGGATTTGAGACGGCTGTGTTTTGGACGGGAGATTATATTCAGCAGCAGTCGGCCGTGCACACAGCAACTAATCCAATACTAGTGACCCAGAATCAGCCAATCAGGCGTGAGCACAAGGGGCCCTTGCTGGGCCACTCAGACATCTATACCATGACTTAATGACTGTCAACAGCCCCTTTCGGCCAGCACAGGTCATGACAGGGTTTTTGTGCTGCAATTGTGTTGTTTTGTGGACTGGAGAAGAAGTCTGTCTGAAAACGCTTCCCTCCATACCTCGCAAAATTGCGGTTTTAGACCGACATTTTTAAAATCCTTGCTAAGACCCTGGAACAAGGACTTAAACAGGACCCTTCCTGCCAGTCAAAAAACAGGCAGTTTCCTGATAACCTCCTTTAGGGACAGGCAAAAAAATTTGTAAAGAATTTTTAATGTTGACTTTTTGGTGGGTAGGGGTAATAAACAAATATTTCCTAACAAACCATCTTTTAGGACATAGCTGAAGTGTAAATTGCCCTTTTTGACACAATAGACAATCAAATATAGTTGGTATAATGATTTGAAGTAGATTTATAGCTAAATCTGGAGAGTCAGAAATTTTGAAATTGCTGTTTTGGACAGGCATTTTTGAAATCATGGCTAAGACCCTGCATGGAAGACCCTTCTCTTATTTTGCATTTTTATTTATTTATCTATTTATTTACTTTCATTTTGAGTGAGCAGCCCCAGGCGAGAGTAGTGCTACCACTTCCACCTGGAAGTTGGTAAGGCGCTTATCTCTGGCAGTCTCGACCACCAACCAGTCATCAATTGGTGTATTTTAACAATACCAGACAACAGTGCTGCTGCCCAAATGAACTGTGTTCAACCTCCGCGCAGGAAACACATGCCTCAAATACCTGATGGTTCACAGTCTGCACACCAACCATTATCTGCAGTTTAGACTGAAATTTTAGATGAACATCATACAAAATATCACAGCAGGACTTGACAGTTCCCAGGGCAGCCAGGTAGACAGGCAAACTGAAAGGCAGGTTGAAACACAAATTATGCATAAGGAGACTTTGGGAGCAGCATCTAGGCTGGCAGGGTGTGTGGGTGCCACTTGGACACACAAACCCTCAAAATCTCACATCAGGACACCTACTTATTCAGTGACTTTCTAAATAATGTCAATTTCAAGCAAAATAATACTCTGCATTTTACGTGACATCTCCTTAGCCATAGTCAATAAACGTACTTGATTCTTCATAGACAGAGTCTAATAACTATAAGAAAACCTACTTGTATAAACAAAACTATCCCAATTCTACAAATATTGGTAAATAATGACAATTTCCTGTGACTTTCCAAATGTATGGAATTAACATACTTTTAGTCTATCTCTAGTTTCTAAGGTACATGTGTACTGTGGACATCATACATTGCTGCCATGCTGATATCATGTATTACATTTAACGTGATCAATTAAAGTTTTCCTTAATTACACTATAAGATGCATGTGCTGCAAGCAGTTCCTTGCATGGGAGTTTCCCAATAAAAGCCAGAATATTTGTAACAATTAATAAATCTGTCAAAGCCTACTATAATATGCTTTAATACATTAGTCTACAATCCAATTTCATGATGCACATGAAATTGACTGACCCCTGATGCACGCTCTTCTAAATGTCACACAATTAAGCACGTCAAACTGAATAAAACATTCAATTGCCTGGCTGTGCACTGCCTCTGAAACTAATTCCTCACATGCATGTTTTCTTGTGCAGTCTGAATTTTCCCATAGGAACACACACACATGCCCTATTAAAAGACAATGAAATCTATTTCAAAACCTGACATTTTGTGTGAGTGATACCATAACTATGAATTTTTTGAAGAAAAAAATTCTTTCTCAAAAAGTCCATGACTTGCCCTTACATTAACTAACCCAAATCAATCAAGATCAGCAACACAAACTTGTTTGCTGCTTTTTCATATAGAATCCCGGTGCAGCTATGAAGTATATCTTCAGGCAATATACTGGCTAAGTACTGAGAAGCCGGGAGGAGATTTCAGTCTAGACAGACAGCCCCATCATGTCAGGTCTAGAATATCTATTAGGCGTGGTGGATCCATAGACAAAATCATCAGATGCAAGGCAATACATAATGTTTGAGACTTGCTTCCCCTTTCAATTTGGTAATCTGCAACTTTACATAACTGCACTAAGTTTCGTGCAAAAATAATTGCAGGCTTTGCCTTTATTGATGTAAATCAATATGAATTGAGACAATAGAAAAAACACTACATGCTAGGTAGAGTGATTTATCAGCCTCAATATTTACATCTGTTTACAACATTGCCATATTCAACCACTTCGTAATTAAGAAAATCTGGCATAACCATTCATCAGTAAATAACATTCTGGGGGCCCAGTACCATGTACATGGCGATGTATAATACATAGTGTTGCACTGCAGTACGTCTAGACATAGGTTACTGTGCAAGCACAGACATTACGATACAGCCAGACGATACTCAAGCAGGGCACCCAAAGGCCAGTTTTCTGCCGCATATTCCATTATGGTTTATAAAATCCCCTTCCTGTGGCCAGCAAACACCCTTGCCCCTACCTGGGTCAAGCACAAATCAGCAAATTTCAGCTATTCTATGACATTTGACCCTCACCACAGGGCATTTCACGGAATTCTGCAGGGTTTGGTCAACGTGCAAATTCATCTCAACCTATCACGTTGCATACAGTCTGTTACGCAACTCATATTTTTTGTTGTTGTTTTTTGGCTGAGTGTCAACAGACAGAACCTCTAAATAAGTTGAGAAGAGTAATCAAATATACTAAGTAAGTTTATGTCTGTCTTGATTTCTGCAATGTCGCAGAGTTCAGCAGACAGAAACAGCAGGATATAGTCGGGTTCAATG
>OZ012688.1:25007118-25017118 GCA_963942565.1 Maea johnstoni
CACAATTTAAAAAAACATGAATTATGGTATAATGTATTTTAAAAATGTATCAGAAGATTGTCAATTCCAACAGGATAACTGCTTATAGTGAAGAGGGAAAATAACCTTTCCTGTTCGAGTGCAAGCCAATGGGAGCTTCTCTCGTGGTTGGTAACTTAGAACTCTGCTCAGTAGGCAGCCACAGTTGATCTGATTATGAAAAAAGGTGTCGGCTTTAACGTATATGAATATGTCAAAATATTCCTATATGCAAATATTAAGGCCATAAACCTTCTCAAAATTGACTCTTTTTAAAAAATATATTTAATATTTTTCGTAAGATGCGTTTAAAGTATGTTGTAATTCACCCTTCGGTAATGTTAATAGCATAACATAAATGTAACAAAGACATGGTGGATCAATAACTTGAACTTGTCTACTTAGTAGATGAATCTAAATTTAACCAAAATAAATCCATTTTATATAGATTTTTAAGTGTGGAAACCAATATTTCCGCAACTTCTCAAATTCTCTTGAAATAGTCCTTATGTTATGCTAAATCAAAATACGATAAAACAATTGATGTCCGCATGCTCGCATTTCATACAGGGGCTTATTTATAAGTCTTTTTAGGCTTAAACATCAATTACTGTGGGACAAAAGATGACAGAAATGATACCAAAACAAAAGTATAATCTAACATCATACCTTGGACCAATATACTTGTGGTTGCTTATCTAAGATCATACTTAGGATATAATTCAGTACATCATCATTACTCATGTTCACTATGGTGCAGTCAGTGTCAACGTGAGTTCAGGGAGCCGTTCACTCTGTTAACTGTTTCAAGGAAATTTCTATAAAATGTCTGAGAATGGACAATGGTAAATTTTTGGGGTATGGCAGGGTACTAGACCACAGGAAAGGATCATGAGAACGTTTAGTACCACATGTAGTAGTTGATTCCTACGCTAGCCACCAAGCCGAGAGAGCCTCGATTTAGCAAGTGTGTTTAGGAATGGATAACTAAGAATGTTGCCGTAATATCGCCCGCAGTCCCTCAAGTTTCATCCTGGGATAACCGGCCCAACTCGGTGCGAGTTTCGTATCACCTGTAATTACAAGCTTATATGTTGAATAAATAATTACTGAATCTACTTAAATATCCCAATATACTAGAGCATAATATCTGAGGGCAGCAAACAAATATTGTTATTTATGTGTATAGCCGCTCAGTGTTGTTTTCACTTGGGTTGCCACAACAGGTTTTAACGTTGCCACTAGTTGCGCTGCCATGGCGTCCCGTTGCTAGGCAAATGATTACACCCCCGCTGCTATGCAAATATCGTACACGCCAACTCGAAGCGATTGCCAACACGCTACCTGGGTCCCGAGTACTGGCAAAATCAGCCTTTTGGGGCAATTTTGAGATTAGATCAATTCATTTTCTACAAATTTGTAATTTATACTATGTCCAAAGGCCAAGGTGAAGCCGTTGCCAAGTGTAATTATGTCGCACAGGACCAAATTTGGTGAGTAGTTTCAATGTTTATGTTGACCGTGCTGTTTGGCCGCCATGTTTTTGAGGGTAAGGTTCACGAACCAGGTTCAACATTCGTCACGTTTATGATTCGTTGGAGGGGTTATACTGCAAGGAAGTCTGTTTCTAAATACACAAATAAGATATGGATTTGACCGTAGTTTTGCTGAGATTTTGTGGAAATTGCGTCTGCTTGCACATCCTATATAATTCCTTCATGCTATTGAGTATTGTTTATGGGTCATTGATCTGGTTTCTTTTTAATGGGCACAGAAGATAATACTAGTACTACTAGTATTACTAGTAGAATAGCTAGTTCTTAGGCATGTATAGACTAACCGTTGCCTAAACGTCTATTGTTTCATGTCATATAATGTACATGTATTTCAAGTTTTGTCTGGGTTTAATTCTACACACATTCTACTATGATTCTTGGGGTGTTCTATCTTTTCAGTTTATTTGACCAGTAGTTGCATTTCCTCCTCCCAAGGGGCTGCATACATGCATTCCGAATACAACTCAATAAATTTACATAGTTACATATATATCCAAACTAATTAGCTACCTATATGTGTACCCTAACTGATGGGACTAGGTGACCAGGAGCAAGTGTCGGTTCACTGGTGATTGATCACCACAGGTGTGTGTGGGGGGGGGGGGGGGGGGGGGGGGTAGATCATACATGTACATGTACATCAAGTTAAAGCTAGGGGGGGGGCTAAACCACGGCCTTTGGGTTATGACTTGAGAATGTCATCCTTGGAAATTGATTCTGTAAGACTTTGGAGCTACTGATTCAAAATCATCAGCTGCATCCTGTCCCTTTGAAAGACTCAGCAAAACTACAACATGTATATACAAGGGCTTTCTAGGAGCTAGCGGGATCGACTCTATTACCCATTGTATGTATATTGGTGCTTACTGGTCTATACCATATATTCAGTAACAGGTATATAACTATCAGGGTATGGACATCGCTGTTGGTTGTCTATGACATGTCCCATAGGATTTGGAATTGCCTTTATCACCACCTTTTCTGCCATATTTAGCCTAAATCAGTTTTGAATGGCAAATACTGTTCCCTGTGATATGACCATATTCTATCCACAATGCTAACATGTGGTTAGTCCATTTACTTTTAGTGTAAAAATATGTTATAACCCAATATGACACACATTGATATATTGGATACAGTGTATATCTTAAATGATATATTGTGTATCTTTATCACCCACCTATTAAGTTAAAAAGTATCAAAAAGTATCAGACCATAACCACATCAAAGGCCACATCCCTGGTGAAGTGTAATCGGACTGGATTATCTACCTCCATTGAATCAAACATTAATTTTCTCAGCAATAAAGGTAATTTCATTTTTACAGAAGACTTAAATTTTATATTGTGTATCTATATCATCCACTTAAGTTTAAAAAATATCAGATCATAACCACAATAAAGGCTACATCCCTGGTGAAGTGTAATCCACTTCCAATGCGTCAAACATTAATTTTCCAAGCAGTACAGGTGATTGTATTTTTTACAGAAGACTTTGTGGCATTAAAGAAGTTTAAATCAGAAAATACTGCTTAGAACTTAACAGATTTATCCTTTTTGTGTTTGCAGGAAGGATCACATTAAATATGAACACAGTGCATCAAAGAAATGGCCTGAAAACTGGCATTTTCTGACTACCAAATATGAAGATGTAAGTACATGTATTGAGTATGTATATGCCTCATGCTTTTCTCTTTTCATTAAGCTTTTAGGTATATAGATATAGGTAGATGCCTTTTTCATTTATAAATGCTAAATTGTAGCATGTCAGTTGTCTGCCAAGGAGTCTTAGAGTGCCCAGGGTAAACCACCATCTAACCTCATGTCACTGGCAGCTTTCTCTGCACATGCTCCAAGCCTCATTTAAAAAGTAGTTAGATATTCTACACAAGCAGTTGGTTGGCAAAAGGTTAGATAACTTGAGCTATCGGGCAGTCCTTATATCTGGATGATAACATAGATCCTGAGTTCTCATAGTAGGCAAGATGCAACAATAAAAGATAATTTTTATGTCTCAACCTCAAGAATGTAATTATGAGTTTAAAAAGTGTTTTTTTAAATGTACAAAAACAGCACTCACAATTAATCATAGATCTGCTGGTGGGTGCCAGTTCAAACATTTGGTTTCATGTCATAGTTTAAAATGATATGGTCAATTGGTCATTCCTTTACATCTTGTGTGTAGCTACTTGTGCCAATACAGGGTCATACTAGACTTACCATATTCCTCCGATTAAGCACACAGAGCCCAAATAAGCACCCCCCCCTTTTTTCCTAAAAAATCTTGGAGAGGCAAGCCAGCATATATTGTCTGGCCTTCTGAGCCTTTCTAAGGGACACTGAGTGTGAATGGGTTAACCCTTATCCTGCTGTGAAACCTATAAGCACTGCTGTACACCACGTCAATTGTTGTGGTTAGCAGGATAAGGGTTAAAATATTTGCATTCATAGATATGTTACATCAACTTAAAAATATGGATTAGTTCTTTTTTGGCCAAGATTGTATCCTTTCCATCCCATTACACTGTAAACCACTTATAAGTACAGATGAGTTCCATATATGTGCCGTCATGATAGCTTTTCAAGAATTGTCTAATTTAGTAAACTTGTCAATTGTGAGAAGTTTACATACATCATTCTGTCTGCGATGTTAGCCATGACAACATTCTTAATGACATGCACAGATCTTTTTAATGAGTTTTATCGACAAATCATCCATAACTGTAGCCCTCAAATTCAGGAAACGGATAATTTATCACATCCATCTGGTTATTTACTTATGCATAATTTGTGGTTGATTTACTGGATATGTTGACTTTTTAAACTTTTTAAACAATTGTCAAATTGATAATGTTGAAAGAAACGTTATGACTAAGCACATTCAATGTGCTTTGATTTCCCATCCATGTTCAGATATACCCATTGAAAAAGTGCCACGGGGTCTATGTTACAAGAAAAATTCAGGAATAAAATATGAGTTCACAAAATATTTGAAGGAATATTGTAGGTTTCATTCTAATATTAATTCCGCCTTCAGATATTTATCTAGATATGCGTTTGTCAGAGAGATTTAACCAAATTATATAGTAAGGCCTTTTTTGGTTGAATTTTCTGATATGTTGATGTTTGGAAGTGAGATTGAATGATGATTATGATATCATTATCGTCTTTAGTTCAGTTGCCACAGTCCCCTTTTCAGTCATTTGTGGTTTTATTTAAAGTTATTTTGGTCCGTTCATAATATTTTCAATTTCTTTCTTATTTTTGAGGCAAATACATGTTTTGAATTATAATTTTATTGACGAAACCTCCCTTATTGTCTGTATCATTCACATATACTGTTCTGATTTGTCGAATATTGGACAGAGATTCTTATAATTATTTACAGGCTTCAATGTTAACTTTTGGAACTAACTGCCCAATTTTTTACCTAACTGAACAAAAATTGCCATCTTTGGTATGGACCCCTAACTTTGGGAAATAAAGGACCCAAAGAAATACTTCAGGACCTAGGAATAATCTACATTATATTTTTTCAAAATATTTCTGAAAACATATGTTTTATTTTCTTGTACAATATGGATTAAGAAAGTGTAAACCTGGACTGATTGGTCTAAGGCATTACCACTGACTGCTTGCAGTCTCTCACCACAGTCTGGGTTTGTTTCTGGCTGCGGGCAATTCTGGCATGTGAGAAAATTGACAGTGACATGGTTAAGGTGGTAGTTCTTGCCAGTTACTCTGCTTTTCTCCACCACTTAAAACTGCCTAGCTGGAAGAAAGATGACAATAAACAGAAATCCAATTTCTAAATTCCAGTCCTGGTTTTGATGACATGATGATTTCTGCACTAAACCAGGTGAATGACCGAAATTTGCTGTTTTTTGCTTGGATGACGAAGGAAGAGGGTTTATTCGGTTTATTCCTTAGTATGTCTACCCTTATCTTTCTGGTGGTGAGTGATTGGATGTTTTACAGGCGCAGCCGTAGTATTGTTTTCCCTGCGTGGGCTAATCTATCCCCCTTTTTATCCTTCATTCCATTATTGGCATAGCTGTAGCCATGTTTTCCCTATATCAGGTGATTATCTTAACCCTCTTTTTACCCTCTTTTTTACCCCCTCAGAATTATGCTAGTAGTGTCACACCTGTGTGGTGACACAGTCTTAACCCTGCATGTTGCATGTAGAGAAGCAATCAATCAGATGTCTGATTTTACAAATACTGGTGCTTTGAATTTCCTTCTGTGCTCTTCTACTTCTTCTTCATCCGTGTATATCCATGCTTCAATCATGGTTGAGTATTGCCACACTTATCACATTGACTCAAATGCTCCAAAATACATTGAAAATACTTGGGATATATTTTCTGAAGTTATTTGAAATAGAAATGTTGCTCGGAACCAAACCTACAACCCTCCTTCAACTATATTTTTCGAAATTTATGTTATTTTTAAAAGTGTTTTCAAAAATGAATTTAGGATCTATTCTTATAATCATTTTAAAAAGTACCTTGAATGACACTTTCAAGATATCACTTGAAGAAGAATTGTAGTTAGAGCCCTGACGATAAGTTTTCTTCCAAATTTAAATTCCGCATTTGTGAGATATCACCTAAAAGGTCAGGCCTTTTTTGGCACAGCAAAAATGGATTTTTGAAGATTTAAGAAAGGTAACGTTTTATAATTTTCCTAATTTCCTGGTGGTGCAACAAAGAACAAAGCCCATATCTAAACATTCCCAGCAATAATCAGCTGCAGTAATAAAGACCTTTTGTGAATCAAAAATGTGACAAATTATTTTCATTGTTCTTATTCAAAATCATTCAAATTATTTGGAAAATATTAGTCATGTTGATTTTTAGTCTTACGCTATTATTTGACCTTTTAGTTGTGCTTCTTGAGGCTAAAACCAACATTAAAATGTATCCCAGTTAGGACTGTCGTTGCAAACATATTTTGTAGTTTGTATTTGACAGGATTTATTAAGCAATTCTGATTCTTAGCATATCATTTTTATAATTTACTGGCTAACACTGACTGCATATGATTGTCATTCTTATTTTACTGTCTTTGTACCTTTGAAATTATGTGAGTGTCCTAGATGGAAGACATGGTATTAATTCTGATTTCTTGATCCCATTTAGTATTCTTTATATTCAAATTACTGCCATCAACTTCCAATACAGAGTTTTGTGACAGCCCTAATCCTAGGTAATCAATTCACTTGCAATTTTGTAAAACAATAGTTGTAAATGTCAGGTGCTACTAAGAGCAGGGTTTAAGGTGTTTCGGCAATGCAAGCATGTCATTTTCGTGACTCTAAAAGAATGGGCTTAATTTGATGATGATGGTGGTGATGATGATGATGATGGTAATGATAATTATGATGATGGTGACGTTAATGATGATGATGGTAAGGATATTTACGATGATGGTGACATTACTGATGATGATGGATGAAGAAGATGATGATAGTAATAATGATGATGATGGTGATGTTAATGATGATGATGATGATGATGATGAAGATGATGGTAATGATAATTATTATGATAATGACGTTAATGATGATGAAGATGACAATGATGGTAGTGATATTTACGATAATGGTGACGTTAATGATGATGAAGATGATGATGATGGTAACAATTATGATAAAAGTAAAAACATGAGCAAAGACTGTTCTTGAATAGAATAACACCCAGTATCTCCCAAATTGTATGGTGACCAAACCCTCCTAGGATGTTTGCTAACATCAGGCGGGTATGGAACCAGTCCTGAGCCGTACATCAGTGGTTCCTTGTCTCCAGGGACAATGAAAGGAAGCTGTGAGACTGCAGCCAGCATGCTACTTTCTCTTGAGACATCTCCCCTGCCTCATTGTTCACCCAACACCTTTATTGTTCTCTTCGGGCTTTTATTGCCTCTTGGCAAGGATATCCAGACTGTGACCTCCAACCTATGACCTCTGACCTGCGCCCATCAGCAGCCTTCCTGCCACTCCCAGTGCTGTTAAAAACTTCCACTTCCCAGATTTTTCTTTTCTTGGCAGGTTGAGGGGCAATGAAAACTGCACTTGATGACCTTTTGGTATTAAGGTAGTAGTAGCAGCTGCTAGTGTGTAGGGCCATGGAGGGGTTTGAATATATTGACCGCACCCATGATTAGCAGCAATATGCCAAACCTAGGACTATTATGGGAAGGCTGGTTCATAGCGTAAATGAGAAATGTTCATGTGCATTTAAATTACCGGTAATGCACACATCTGATTGTTTGGATTTATGCATCAACTTTATTTTATTATAAAGATTTCATTGAATATGGATGGTCACACTAAACCTGGATTTGTTCTCATTGTCAATCATATTTTGCAGATCTGAAACATATAAACTCATTCAAACTTTTTTATTTTACACTAATCAATAACTTATTTTATTAAAAAAAATTCTTTCATGATTTAAAAAAAAGAAAGTAAAATATGTCTTTGATTTTGGAATAAAGCATCTTCACAGAAATAAAATAATGATTATAATAATTGTAATAATTATAATTATAATAATAATAATGATGATAGTAATGCTAACAATGATAATAATGATAATAGTAATGATTATAATAATAATTATAGTAATAAGGATGATAACATTAATTATAATAATAGTAACAATGTCAATATCATCATCATTATTATCATTATCATTATTATCATCATTATTAATGATGATAATAATGATACTGATGATAATGATAATAATGATGATGATAATGATGATGATGATGACGATAAGGCTGACAATAACAATGATGAACCTGATGTTCATGCCCCAGATATGCTGTGACTTTTATGGAAAATTCCAGCTGTATTTGTCTTATCATGAAAGTATTCTTGCATATTTAACCTCTATCTACTTCCATAGAAGTGGCAATGTTTACCTTGTTAGGGGGTCCATATTCCTACCAGGTGTTTTTTATGGGTCGTTAATAGCAAGCCATGAAACTGGACACTGGCCATCAGGACTGACCAGTCACACCAGGTAGGCCATATAAAAGGAAGATAAAGTCCATGTGTGAGAGACATGATAAATATTGGCTGCACTGCTGCCACAGCTCGAAGACAGTTTCTATCTAAAAACATCATCAAAACAGTATCTGAAAAACATGTTAAAAAAGAAAAGAAGTAATCAGATTCAACAGCTGTAGCAACAACAATGACAAGAATAATGATAACTTAATTGAATACTAACTATTTTTGTATTTAAATGTTGTCTTTTGTTTATACACAAAAATGAAACAAAAATGCTGTTGTACAATTTGAAAGAAAAAACTTCTATAGAATAATGTCTTGGAATATTGCTTACACACCAGGGCTCGACGCTAAGGGTGAACCTATGGCCCCAGGCCAGTAAAAATTCCCCAAAACAACTTCGGGCCAGTAAAAAAAGACCTCAACTGGTCCTACAGGCCCAGTAAACATTTGGAGACATTCTTTTTAAAAAGTTTCCCCCCGAGAATGTCCCCATATGTTTTTGAAATAAATGAAGATAAAATCTATAAAGACGAATGTTGTGGTGAATTTTATGCAATATTCCTTCTTGTTATGTTAAAGAGAAAATGTAGGACCAGTAAAAAATTTGCAGGACCAGCAGATGCTAGGTGTTACTGGTCCTACAGGGCCTGTATCATTTTGAGTTAGCGTCGAGGCCTGCACACATAAAACTTATAATTTGGACATTTTTTTACTGAGCATTTTCGGTTAAATAGTGCAATGGTTTTATGAAAGTTGATTGCAGGGTTTGATTTATAACAAATTAAGGTAGACATTTGATTCACTATGGTGCATACTGTTCGGACAACCCTTTATATTTATTCCTTATTTAATAAGCCTGTTCATGTGTCCAACATTTTAAATTTTCTTGGCAGCCATCTTGGGTGAAGTTTATCCCACAAAACCTGGTTCTATATCAATTGGTCTATTGAGGCTAATGATAAATCTTCCATGAAATATTTTTTGGAAAAGTTGCCTCCTTGGTTGTACCCCTTCATGCCTGAAGTTCCCCATGAAGATCAATCTTTGCATCTATGATACCGTTAGAAAAAATAAGAACATGACACATGGATTCGCAAAATATCTGAAAGGGAGTTTTGCCCTAAGTCCTGGTGTTCATTTACCCTTTAGATATTCTACAAGGCGTTTTTGGTAGGAGAGTAACATCACAAAAATAGTCAGCGTGTTTTGGGGCACTTAAAGCATAAAATAATTAAAGGTATCCCCAAAGTGGTCAGAACTTCAGACTGATCTGAGCATGTAAAGGTTGATCCAATCTTGCATGCAGTGGCCAAAAAGGCCTGACTATTTTCATAACATCTTTCTATTAAAAAACTCATTTTGGAAAATATTTAAAGATGAAATGGTAATCGAAAGCTGAC
>OZ012688.1:25022118-25037118 GCA_963942565.1 Maea johnstoni
AGCTGACGTATGGTATATACCGCCCTTGCTTAAAAATAAACATCATGACAAATAAAATTTAGATTTCTTGCATTATCTTAACCCCCTTTGGTCAGCTATTTATGGTGCTTTAGTAAGAATGGATGGATTTACATCCAATATTGCACAATCTACGTTATCCATATTCAGGCTTTAGTCATGTTAAAGCCTGTGCCCTGTCACCTGTATAGTGATAGATTATTTAGTGTTTCCGAGGTGACAGGTTTGATTTTTTGGAGCAAGTGTGGCGAGTGAACGGCAGTCGTCGGGAAGGAGGTGGGCTCGGTACAGAACACAGGTGCAGAGAACTCGTAAAAAACGAACCCACTGCCACAGGTCTTCTGCCGGTAGACATGTTTTTGCATCACAGATGCCAGGCATATCCTTTGGACAGATAGCCACAGAAATACATCTGACGCTGCCTGAAAGCTAAAGGAAACACAGAACTCGTAACACCAGCCCCTGCCCTATTCATTGCAGGAGAATGCATATATCATGTTCAGTTGAACCTGTCTACGTTGAACACAGATGGGCTCACAACAAAAAGTGTTCAGCATACACAGGTGCTCAGATAGCTCATAGCATTCAATATCACCAGATAGTTGTCTCTAGCAGAGTACCTTGCAAAAACCACCTGACCCCAAGTCCCAAGACACAGTCACTGGTAACTTTCTCACATGCCCCAGCTGGGATTATAACCCAGGCTTGTGTGAGAAAGAGCGAGCAGTCAGTTGCAAAGCCCTAGACCATTGAGCTGTCGGGGCAAGCCCCAAGTGCCATCGGCAGTGATAATGATATTCATGACTAACCATTAGTACAGCTTTTACTGCTCTATAAGGTGTAAATCAGTAGTGCCCTATCCGTGTTCACTGTAAAAACTCGCCAACTCGTTAGTGATTGATTGATGTACACTCAGGGAGCATTGTGGTCAAACCACAAGATCTTCATCATCATTCATGTGCATGCTAGGGTGGACTGTGGATGCTCATGAATAAATAAGGTTGAGTTTGAGTGAGACCTATTTTCAGCCAAAATCTAAGAAGTGTGGCATTTTTGACACAAAAAGATCTTGTTTGAAACAAATATGGGGATATATACAACACCTTGAATTATTTGCATGTATGGTACCATTCAGGCACTTAGCCAGGACCCACCCAGCCTGTTATTTGGACAGCCTCCTTTTCAGACAGGCAAAAACCTCTAAGAACCTTTTGGGGATAATGACCAAATCTAAGTAGCCTTGGCATTGGAAGGGTTAAAAGCAAAGATATCACAATGAGACAGGTCAAAAAATAATAGTTCTTGCAATCAAATTACTGTTAGTTGTTTGCTTCCCAATTTGATACTATTTTTTTTACGAAACTGCAACAAAAAAGCAATTTCTGCAGTCAACTTCATGAATTATGAACAAAAGTTCTTAAACTAATTTTGACAATTGATACCTTAGTTTCAATACTAAACAAAACAAAATCCTACACATTGGTCATTATAGTATCTGTTTCTTCTGTCAATGTGATATTCATAAAAGGAAATATGTCACAATGAGACAGGTCATCAAAATGATATTTCTTGTAATCAAATAACTCAGAAAGTTGTTTGCCTCTCAATTTGATGCTATTTTTAAAGGAAACTGCATCAAAGTAGCAATTTCTGTGGTCAAATTACTGAATTATGAACAGGAAGTTCTCAAACTAACTTTGACAGTTGATTCGGTAGTTTAGATACTTTAACCAAAATGCTAGTGCGTAGGTCATTAAATAATCAGTTTCTGTCCCGAATGTCTAGCATGTAATTTGGGGCCTGGGGTTACCCAACTGGGAGTCAGGGAGTCATTTTGACTCTCAAAGACAAAATTTCTTGCAAAATGACCCCCTGTTGTGTTCTGTCAGATTTTTTGTATTTGTTGAGTCTACAGAATTATTTCAGAGGTAGCACTCATATGATAGGTAAATTTAATGATGTAAAGAACCAAAAGTTGTCAAAATCAGTTTATAGGGTTGATATGATCATTTATGTAAACTTTTGATCATCATAATTTCACAAATCCTCAATTTGGACTCCTGGGTAAGACTGGTGCAAATATTTGTCAATTTGATACATTTTATAAAGGTTTTGAGGGTATGATCAAAATATCAATTTCTGCGGAAATTATGCAAATTGTGCTTCTCCTGATCAGCTGTCTGTCTGTCTGTGTGTCTGCCTGTGCGTCTAGCCAGCAGCCTCGGCCTGTATTCAGTGCAGGGGAGTCTCCTTGGTGTTAGTGGCAATTAGAGGCTGATTATCAAGTAGACAGATAATGGGGCAAGGGTGCAGTAATAGTCATAGGGGCAATAAAATCATTAAGGTAAGATGGAAATAAGACCTGCTATCAGTTTTTAGTTGTCCGGCTTGATTAGAGGACCAATTGCCTTTGTCCTCCAATGGCAATGGTCGTGGAATTACCCAGGATGCCACTTGCAGTGAATTAGCCCTCAGGCGTGGCGTGGCGTGGCGGCGCGGTGGCCTGGCCATTCTTCAGTCCTCTCCTCCTCTCTCTCTCTCTCTCTCTCTCTCCTGGAGCAAGCTGTATTCAACATTTGAATTCTCCTCCCGCAAGGGATTGATCTAATGTAATTCCCCTCATTACCACGATAGCACCACTTTGAGTCCCAGTCCAGAATGACGATTTGCCCATCATGAAAGGGACGGCATGGATATCATCTTCAAGCTGTTCCTTCTGCTCCGACAACAGGGGAAATGTCATGAAAGTCATGCTTATATTTTAACCCTTCCGATGCTGGGGCTACTTTTTTCCATTTTTTTCCAAAGCACAAGGAGCAAAGAATTTCAGAAACCATCTAAACCCTGTCATGTTGGTATTCATTGGATAGCTCTTGCTGAGTTCTCTCACATGAAAACACAAGTGCCAGTGTTTCAATCATTTTTTGCATTATTTTGTATTGTACATGAGTGTTTTTTGCATTATTTTGTATTGGTCAAATTTTGTGACAGTAGCATAAGGGTTAAGAAGCTAAAAAAGGATAGGTTGCCATTAAGCACAGATTTCAGTCAAATATTTTCTGAAATCACTTTACTGAGTTTTGCCATATGAGTGTCTCCTATAGGTCATTCTGGGAATGAATGGGTCAGTGTCTCTTAGCTGTGCATTATTAGTTACCTAATATATGAAGATATGTCTAAAAATGTCTTACACTTTTTGATAATGATTAAAGTTGATATTGGTATTAACCCATTCACACTCAGAGTCCCTGCAGAAAGTATCGTCTGCTACTTTCATACTTTTGAAAATAACTTGGAATTAAAAAGGAAAGTTCACAAAATATTTGAAGGAAAGTTATTGTTTGACTTCTGGTTAACATTTCTCCTTCAAATATTTTCCAAAAAATGCTTTTGTTGGCGAAATATTTCCAAAATTGTCAGGCCTGATTTGGCTGCTCTGAGTGTGGATGGGTTAAACCAATGAGAATGATGATTGTGATGGGGATGTCAGTAATGATATTCATAATGGTAAGACTGATGATGATGATGATAATGATGATTCAGAGGATTATGATGAACATAAAAATTAAATAATTATGATGTTGATTACATTGATGATGATCACGATGATGATTGTGAATGTTGACAATTTTGGTAGGGGAATATGAAAAAGAGGTTAGCAATTTTGACAAAGCTAGCCATTCCACAGCAAATACATGTAGTGTTTCCAAAGAGAATTTTTGTAAAATCAAAGTTATCATTGATATCAGAAAAAGTTTGGGGGATATTGTCTCCTCTCAGCAAAGAATTATGACAGTGTCTTCAAGTTCACTTTTAATGCTACTACAACTACTGTACCTAGACATATAGTTAAGCAGCTGTGTAGGAGAGTTTATAGCAGTCATGTCTCTCCACAGACCACCTACAGACAAAACTACAGAGTACAGGTCACAACTGCCATGAGTACACCCAGGAGCAATATTGGACATTAACCCAATTTTCAAATTATGCAACCAGCCTGCTGCCAGCTCCCTCCTCACTGGCTCATTCCACCTACCTCCTTGGCCTCTACTAAAGAAAACTCTGTAAGCCAGGGGGGAAGAGGGGGGGGGGGACTAGGGATCAACCAGTCCCCCCCCCCCTCTAACACATAAAAAAGGTGTTCTCCACAGCAATTCTGGTTTACAATAATGCCCTCGCCCATTTAGAAATCAACCCCATATCTAGAAATCCTGCTTGTATCCTATTTATCACATTAACCCAGTCAAGTGCAGATGGTCCTGTATATACACACACACACACATATATTTTAGGAGAGGCATGATGGACTGAGTCCAGGTCAAAATTTTCTCCAGATTATGCAGGGTATATTATGATATCAGTCTGGTAATGTTGGTGAAATCTTACAGGTAAAAGCAAGGTTGGAACATTTGTGATGGAGAAAAATGTTAATCAGGACATTACCAGCAGCTCTCTTACAAATATTTTGTTAAAATCATTGCAATTGCAAAATTATTGTTATAAGTACCATAGTTTCATGCAACTTTTTCTTGTGGAACTCTTAGGCATGAATGTTATAACATGTCCTGATGGAGACAATGGGTGCATGGAGACAATGGGCCAATAGGAGAGCAGTTGAACGCCTGAACAGAGTCTAATAAACCAGTCACAGAGCGATCATAAAGTTGTAATTTCATAACCAGACAAGCAAAATGCCTCATATATATGTCCACTAAAGGTTTGCAGGGCAGCGTTTAATTACATTGTGCCTGTACATATCAATTGCAATGGCGGTGGGGTGAAGGGGTGCAGAAGTTAGTGGGGTCACTGAGTGCGTTGGTGGTGACGGAGGTGTGGATGTGTGGCGGGCTGGTGGGACAGGGCGAGTGTTCTCATCAGTTCCCAGTAATGGCCATTCAGGCTTGATTTAGGAGACACTCCATGGGAGGGGGGAGGCCCTAGATTGTCTAGGCACCACCCATAAAGATAATCACCTCTGCAGGACTACAATAGCACAGATCAACTTGATTGCTTCCGATCATCATCACCTCCCCCTCCAGCACCCTCCCAGCCCCTCACTCACACAGGCAGGGATGGGGGGGGGGGGGGGCACTCATGTACTGACTGACCACTCCAGCACCCTCCCAGCCCCTCACACAGGCAAGGGGGGGGGGGGCACTCATGTACTGACTGACCACTCCAGCACCCTCCCAGCCCCTCACACAGACAGATGGGGGGGGGGGGGGCACTCATGTACTGACTGACCACTCCAGCACCCTCCCAGCCCCTCACACAGGCAGATGGAGGGGGGGGGGCACTCACATACTGACTGACCACTCCAGCACCCTCCCAGCCCCTCACACAGGCAGATGGTGTGGGGGGGGGGGGGCACTCATGTACTGACTGACCACTCCAGCACCCTCCCAGCCCCTCACACAGGCAGGGGGTGGGGGGGGGGGGGGGGGGGCACTCATGTACTGACTGACCACTCCAGCACCCTCCCAGCCCCTCACACAGGCAGATGGAGGGGGGGGGGGGGGCACTCACATACTGACTGACCACTCCAGCACCCTCCCAGCCCCTCACACAGGCAGATGGTGTGGGGGGGGGGGGGGGCACTCATGTACTGACTGACCACTCCAGCACCCTCCCAGCCCCTCACACAGGCAGATGGGGTGGGGGGGGGGGGGGGCACTCATATACTGACTGACCACTCCAACACCCTCCCAGCCCCTCACACAGGCAGGGGGGGGGGGGGCACTCATATACTGACTGACCACTCCAGCACCCTCCCAGCCCCTCACACAGGCAGGGGGGGGGGGGGGGGCACTCATATACTGACTGACCACTCCAGCACCCTCCCAGCCCCTCACACAGGCAGATGGGGGGGGGGGGGGACACTCATATACTGACTGACCACTCCAGCACCCTCCCAGCCCCTCACACAGGCAGATGGGGGGGGGACACTCATGTACTGACTGACTACTTGGGACAGGCCAGACTGGGGCATGAAACGGGGGAGATACTCATATTTTACATTCTTTTTAAGATATACGTGTTAAAGAGTAGTTACTGAATCAGCAGAATTAAGGTATCAGTACTGAGTAAACATACAGCTCCCAATTTACATTCCTCTTAGATCTACATGTTCAAGAGTTGCAACTGATTCAGCAGAATTAAGGTATCAATACAAAGTAAACACACAGAAGTGTCAGGGACAAATCATTGTAGAGTTTTATGAAAAACAACAGCTTTCTTCCAAACTCACATAAAAACTGACCATAGTTCTGAGTAGCTAGGGTAGAGTATTTTTTTATGCTCAGCATTAATGTACCAGTTAAGATTTGAGATTTGTAAGGACTCATTGAGTCATCTCTTAAAATTGTGTGGCTATGGCATGAAATGGGCAGTTTTCATTTCACATTCTTTTTTTAAAAAATCAGCATGAATAAAAGTATTATAAACATAAAGGCTATCTTTAATATGCATAAGAATCAACATATATAAAGATATTATAAACATATTTAAGGGATATCTTAAGTATGCAAAAAGATCGGCATATGTAAAGGTTATATATAAACATAAAGGATATCTTAAGTATACATATTAAGGCATAATTAGAATGAACGGGAAGACGTTTTGAATACTGGTACATAGTTTGTAATTAAGGTATCACTAAAGTAAAAGGTGTACTACGTATGCTGCTTGTTTATTCTATCTTAATGACCCATTCAGGCACATGTGGGCATGTGTTTGTGGTTAGGACACAATGAGCCAATGATAAGCTTCCAAACCGCAGCTGTTGGTATCAATGGTGCAAACTGTTTACTGGATTGCAATGCATTGGAGAGAGAGAGAGAGAGAGAGAGAGAGAGAGAGAGAGAGAGAGAGAGATGAGTAGAGACATGAGTAGAGATTAGATAGGCTTAGAACAGACAGTGGCCATGCAGTGCCAGGTAGGTAGGTAGTATCTTACAAGACGTGCTGTCTGAGAACACATCCTGCTAGTTTGTCCTCCCCTCACCCCATCTCTTCCTCCTAGACATTAGGAAAATCAGCCCCAATAAAGAGCAGGAAGTCCCGTCAATTTCAGCAGAAATTACACTCCAGGCAAATGATTGGACAATAGTGTGTTATTAACGGTGTTTATTATGCAACCAGACTGATGCCTTTTCTTCAGACAGTGAGCGGCCATGTGATTTTTATAGTCTGGAGTATAGCAATTTCAAACAAAATTACGATCATGCTGGGCAGTGTGAGATTGCTTTGTCTGGCTCCTCTGATCCATTTGTGAACCCCATTCTTAACCCTTTAGCTACCAGAGATTGTGTGTGGTATGACAACTTTGAACATAACTCAAGAAATAGAGTGATATTTGAAATATATCTGACAGGGATATAGTAAATCCATCAGGACAGACACCTTTCGATGAAATCTTTCTCAAGATCCTGCTTTATCTTCAAGATATTTCCGTTTGCATCATACTATAAGACTGCTGCAGACGTGAGAGGATTAAAGAAGCATTTTCTGGAACCGCCGGAGAAAATAACTATAAAACTGTTCCCTTCAATGTGACTTTGTGGAAGGAGTTGTTTATAAAGGCATTAAAGAAGGTCTTTGGATGGTGTATTTCTGGTGTAGGGTAACATAACTCATCATTTTCTAGTATAGGGTACCGCTGCCACTAGCCATTATTGGCCAGAAAATATGAATTACGAATATGATATGATAATAATAGTGATCATCAGAGCATCAGCCCTATTAAACTAATAGGCTGGAAATCATGTCACAAATATAGCCTCCAGGTAATTGTACTAAAGTCTTCTTAGTGGTGGTCTTCCCATACGTTCCCAGAACAAAAACATGAATCAGAAAAAACCTAAAGGTCTGAGATTGGTCATGTTCTTTTATAGTAAGATCCGATCTATGTAAAAGGTATAGTATTCACCACTGCCATCATCATCGTCATAATCATCATCACAATCATCATTTTCATCATCCTTGCAATAGTACCTATGTACCTAGGTAACTATGAAAAGTATCACCATCATCATCATCCTCATCATCACCATCATCATCATCATCACCACCATCATTATCATTCTTTTACCCCTTCTTGTTCACATCATAGACAGAATAAAACATATTTCATCTCAATGGCAGAGCTGCACCTGAAACTGAATAGCTCTATTCCTTTACGGCGGATATTGTTGAACAGCAGTGGATCTGCACAGCGGCACGATTGACAACAGAGGGGGGTTCCAGGGAAGGCCATCATAGACAACTTGCTACAGAATATTAACTATTTCATTAAATTTTCAATCTGAAGGAAATTTGATACAGTTCTGTGTGTGAGCTGCTAACTTCTCTGATTTAGAGAACTCCTGCTGAGCAGCGGCAAACAGGACAATGATGATACAATGCCCAGGCATCAGAGAAAGATCTAACGGAAATTGAATTGCTAGAAGAAAAGATGAATGTGAAGGTAATCAGACCATAGAATATTAGGCAGAGGAATCCATTATCTTGCTGTCAGCATGATTTCACAAAATTGTCAGGAAATGTGAGCGCAGGAAAAATTGTCAGTTGTTCCTCTCCCTGGATGATTCGGTCTAACAGGTGGGTTACATCTCCTTCACTCAAAGGGACAATAAACAAGCTTTAGAAAATATCAAAAATCGCATTTCAAAATCTGACAGATTACATTTTTAGTTTTGGTCTGGCTCTATTGAAAATATCTCATCAAGCACTTGAATCATACTTTATCTTGAACTCCTTTAATTTTTGTTGTCAAAATTGAAGTCATTTTTGGATAAGAAGATATTTTAATATACTCTTAGTGTGGAAAAATGCCTAACTTTTAGGTTTTTATATTTGTTATCAAAATTTAAGTAATTTTTGGATTTTTGGATAAGAAGGTATTTTTTTATATACTCAAAGTCTGAAAAAATGCAGATGAATTTATGCAGGTGACGAGGGTTCACCTTCAGAATACTAACAGCCACTAGCAGAAAATGGGGCCGTCCCTGATAGCTAAGAGTTGCCATTAACTGCTTGCTGTCTCACAATACTGCAGAAGTTTGAATCCTGGCTGATGCATGTGAGAAAGCTGCCAGTGACTTGGGCTTAGGTTTTCCCAAGGTACTCTGGTTTCCTCCATCATTGGAGTTGAGTGGCTATGCATGACTAAGCTGCACTATGGCAGCAATTGTGACGATATAACAAATTTCCAAATTTGCAAGTAAATTGAAATAAATTTGCAGGATCCAAGTAGAACCACTTAGGGTATATAGTGAACTGATAGGTCTGGTAGCTTCAGGAATGTGCAATTTCCTAAATACTTGCTAGCCTATTACTCTAAATTACAAAACATTTGGTACACACACATACAATACGTGAACTTCTAATGGTAAAAATTGATATTGCTAAATTTTGAACTTAAGTTGGTTAATGTATTTCATAGTAATTGAGCTTTTTATTTGAATTTCATGCTACCACTATTGTCAAACTCTCTTGTGCCTTAGTGTTTGTTCCTGCCACTAGGGGTCTGTGATTTTTTAGGGAAATGAGGAGAGTCTGGGAGGTTCTCATGGCGCCATCTAGATATCATGGTTTGCACTAAAGCCTTTACAACGAAATGTCATACTCTATTTTATCCTAATCAATCATCTTTCAAATCTTTTATTCCAAATAGAATCCTCTCAGGTTGTAAGATTGATGCTTGAAAGGTGAACTAGGGTCATTATGTTTCTATTTTAGGCTGCATGCAAATATTTGACCTTGATTTGAAAACAGAGGTCATTTCCTACAACTTCTCAGCAGCCGATACTTAATGTACTTCTCCGTTGATGAAGAACCATTAATGACCGGGACAAATGCCAAAATGCCACGTTTTCCATAATCTGACGTGATTAGGGTATTCATTCTTCATATTCTCGGAAACGTTTCACCTCATTCATCACCGCCTTTAAAACCCAGTATTTGTCATATGCCACCTCGCAGTAACAATACCTCGCGGAGAACACTCTTCTTTCATTTGCAAACAATCATCCCCGCATTATCAGCAGGCAGTCCCCGGCATCGCTAAGCTGACTTGTATGGACGCAGATCACTCACTGACAGATTCAATTTAGTTTCCGTAAAATCCCATATCTTTTTCTATTGAAGCCGTAGCAAATGCAGGCAAAAATTCAATATGTGATGTGTAAATGGCAGTCTGCAGCAGTGTAGATACCACCTGCGCTATGTGCCGCTTGGCTGCCTAGGTAGGGATGTGAAACCATCTGTAGAGATTAGAATCGTCAGCGGGAGACAATGGGAGACACCCAGCAAGCCGCAGCACACAGGGATGAGCCCGTCGCTGAGGACTCCGCGTAATCATGGTACTAATTAACCCTCCCAGGGCACCTGCTCTCCATGCAGAAATACTGAGAATATCTACTGAAAGAGAGGAGGGTCACACTTACGTTGAAATATTAGGAATTATTTCAAAAAATATTTGTGGAGGAGTTGTTGATAGTGTGCCGATAAACTTTTTTAGACAATGTGGCAGAAAATACTGAGAATATCTCCATAAAAAGAGGAGGGTGATTACGTCAAAATATTAGGAATTATTTCAAAAATATTTGTGGAGGAGTTGTTGATAGTGTGCCGATAAGCATTTTCCGACAATGTGGCAGAAAATGTGGTGATAATCGAAATCCCAAATTTCTGATAAAGTCATTTCATATTTTCTCAACTACACTTCTGCCTGATGGATTTCACCAACATTGTCAGGATGCTATTGGTTGCGAGAAGCATTAATGGTTTAACCCTTCCAATGCAGAGGGCACTTTCGTCCAAAGCACATGCAGGGACACAAACGATTTTTGAAAACCATCTAAACCCTGTCTTGTTGGTATTCATTTTGTAGCTCTCGCTGTGTTCTTTCCGATGAGTACTCATGTACCCGGGCTGCAGTCATTCTTTTAAGTTTTTTGCATCATTTTGTATCAACCAAGTTAGCCACCAGCAGCATAAGGGTTAAGTAGGTAACAATAGGAATAAAATCCCAGTTGAGTTTGATCATCCCATTCAAGCCTGAAGATCTTGACAAATATCACTTGAACCTATTGGCACTCTTGAATATAACTTATATAAAATGAAAAATAAATTCTTATGAAATTTGAAGGAGGGTTGGCCTGGTCGCTATATAAATGTGTGGCATTGTGAAGGGCTGTCTATCATTGTTTTGCAACTAAAAGACCCCTTTGATTAGTGAAGAGGAGGGAATTTCTTCACAGTTCAGGATTTCTATCTCGTTGTGGTATGACCTAAGCTGTTGAAAGCGATGTAAAAACCCATTCCTTCCTTTTACTTCTTTGTTAGGTGCTTGACTTTCTTCCACAACATATACGTGGCTAGTCAAGACAGCCATGATAAGGTGGAAAGTGTTGATAAAAGAAATTCCAACTCCAATTTCTATATAATTCGGACAAAAGCCTTTGTCTCTCAGCATATACAGCCAGGAATAGCTAGGATGAACGTAGCTAGTGCTAGCTCATGCAAGTTATACCCTCATTTAACCTAGCAATACTTAGTGGCTTTAAGGTGCCAATTACTTGAAAATAATCCTATCATGTATTATGAAGGGTATTGATCTTAAATCCAGCACAAAATAATGAAGCTCTTATACACCATTTTTTCTTTTTTTAGCCTTTATAACACTATATGTACATACGTGTGTATATCTATCTATCTATCTATCTATCTATCTATCTATCTATATATATATATATATATATATATATATATATATATATATATATATATATATATATATATATATATATATATATATATATATATATATATATATATATATATATATATAATTTTTAAAGAATAAATCTTAGAATCACAAAATGCTTTATTGTATTTGTGAGTTGGGTTCTTACTGTTTTCTTATTATATTTCTCTTAAATATATTTGTCCATCTATAAAACCTTTTTCTATGGCAATCACCCGTTAGTGTCTGTAGGTAGCAGTATTAGGTGTCAGTGGTGTAGAGCAGTATTTTGCATTATCCTCCCATAGCTTGGCCACGGTGTAATTACCATTAATGGCATATGGCCACTCCATTGCAGAGCACAGATTTCTGGAGTGGCACATTGGTGGTGATTTAGGTGTGTGTTCCAGCTGGTCCAGAGGATTTACTGGGGAAACTTGTTAAGGTTATTGCCCAGGGTAAACATTTACCATCTTTAAGGAGATAGGTGTGTTAGAAACTGTCAATTACTTAATCCGCTGGCTGCGGGGCTCAACCTCCTTACTCAGCCACTCAACTCAACTTATTCTCTGGGTCTAAGCCTTTCTCTTCTTCTCAAACTCCAACCCTACTTATCATTGCCAGGGCATGTGAGAAAGTTACCATTGACCTTAGGGTTGTTGTTGTTTTTTGCCAGGTATTCTAGTTTCCTCCTTTACTTACCACTGGCTAGTCACAAATTTAGTAACAGGCCAGGATTTGAACCCAGACAGCAGTGAGAAACAACAAGCAGTCAGTGGCAATGCCTTAGACTGTATACTCAGCCATCAGGACTTGTTATCTTTCCTTTATATCTAGTTTGCCATTCACCTGCACATTTCAGTTTGCTATTTAGGAGTTTGTGGTATTTCAGTTATCCCCCTCCTTATTTACCTTCCATGTTACCCTTTTTTGTAATGTAATGGGAAGATGAGATTGGGAGATTTCCCCTTTGACTGCGTGGAAATGCCAAGTAACATGATATTCTCAGCCTCACCCCTGACTAGGCTACATTATAAGGTGATACATATCTTAGTTAAGATTAATAGGGGAAAAAGTTCTAATCAAACAATAAACATTCTGCAGTGACAGTCCTATTAGTACATTTTCTGTGTCTGCAGTCAAGATGGGATATCTTTACATGATATGAACCCACCTATTGTTATCAGTGGTAAAAAAGCCATCTCTCAGCAATTCTAATGAGGTTAGAGATAAGGTTTTATAGGTATCTACTAAAAGTCTGCGTCATCAGATAGGTGTATGTTCATCGCTCCAGAATTTGCTTATTTTGCAGAGGTGTGGCACCATTCCTACAATTAAGCTCAGTAATTAACTAAAAATTAATTTCTAATTAAACAAATATATCAATTTCTCATTTACTAAAAAGGAATGCCAGGGGTAGTCTGAAATAGTTGATTGTGTCTACTAGATTTGATGAGATGCTAGATAACCCATTGATGCCTTTATGCCTGTTGCTCAGTGCCTTAAGTTCTGTTTTGTCTTAGAATGTCTAAAAAAATATATTTGCATCAAAACCAATCAGATGATTCTCTTTCAAATACTTTTCAAATCAATGCTTGATTTTTAAGATTTTTCTAAAGTTTTAGAACATCTGGATGACATGTGTCATGGGAAGCTCTAAAGATGAATTGGTTGATTTCCTTAGCTTTTTAGTATACAATACATGTATACATGTGTATATATATATATATATATATATATATATATATATATATATATATATATATATATATATATATATATATATATGTATATGTATATATATATATATATGTATATATATATATGTATATATATATATATATATATATATATATATATATATATATATATATATATATATATATATATATATATATATATATATATATATATATATATATATATATATATATATATATATATAAACCATCTTTCTGAAAATATACAAATGAGAAATAACTATCCAGAAACCAACCAATAATTTTCCTTGAAATATTTTGTATGAACATCTACTCTGAACACATTGTCTGGGTACAATTTTTCATTTTCTGGGTCTGAAAATTTGTTTGAGTGATGAGAGCTGATTATCAGAACCCGATAAATGAATACCCTTTAAATGGTTTGAACATTACTTGATTTTGGATTTGTTTTCAGATGTATCATAGCATAAAAATTTCACTTTTTAAGCGAACCTTTAAGTACAAATGGATTGAGAACAAATAGCTGAAATACCTGCACTGGATCTGGATAGTTTAGTAAGCCATCAGATACCTAAACTGATATATGTTAGAATGTTATATTGTCTATGTACTTGTTTTTCATCTGTTCACCTTTTTCCCCAGATTGTCCTGTGTAGTCAGTCATCCATGTGAACTTTTTCACCTTGGCTCATTCATGCCTAGTGATCTCCCTGACACTTTTCAAGGTTAACACTAAACAGGAATGGTTGAAGAATGTAATGCATATGTAGTTCCCATCTGTAATTTGTATATGTGGCAAATCTATGTTTTATGTTTTTTATGATACTGCCTGCCTCTTAGGGATGGATTTTGGTAATCACTGTCAGCTTTAGAAATTCTGCTACTAATAGCTTACTGCTATCTTGCAAGACGTAGGTAGCAGATAAGTCAGTTTCATGTCATGAAGCAGTACCGGCATTACTGATATTTAACAATGCACTAATTTTTTCCATTCGGTATTGATATCTGTTCCCTGTACTAACCCTTTCTAATGGGGAATGAAAAAGTGCTCAATATACATGGGTGCTAGATATACATGATACTAAAATCAGAGAGGTGCGTAGCCTTGGAATGCAGCATCAATTAAAATTCAATTTTTGTCTTTCAGTTGGTGGCCGATCAGATTCCGCACATACGCAAGCAGCGTCCAGAACGCGAGATACCTACGCCGCTCCGCCTTCCCCCGATCACACCCACCAGCCACTACCTCCAGGTGGGCCCCTCACCTCGGCCCGTCCCCATGACAACCGCACGCTCCATAGGGTGGAGGTCCACGGTACCAGAGCTGGCACTGGAGAGATACGGCCGCTACGCCAAGCCAAAGGGAGGCCTGGTCAGGCAGCTCAACTGGCCACCGGAGGCCATTGACTAGAATCACTAGATGCTGCATCGCTGACTGCATGGACAATACCATAGAAGGATATGATAACACCTTCCAATGCTCAAGTTACTTCCGTCCAAAGCACAAGGATGCAA
>OZ012688.1:25042118-25051898 GCA_963942565.1 Maea johnstoni
ACACTATTTCTAGCAGTTGAAATGTTGTTAATCATCCCCCCTATAAATAATAGGTTTACCAAACAAAACATCTACATCGCACTAATTTTTTCAAGATTTTTTCATGTACACCAGTCTCGTTATAGTTCAAACAACGTATTGATACGTAGCTGATTTACCCTCATGATAACATCCTTGAAGCACGTCATTACACAATGTGCATAACTATCAGTTAGTATATGCCCCTTTTGATCTCAAGTCAAGCCATTTTTAGTAAGTTTGCTCCGCACACTAATTTCACCATTACCTCAACCTCCCTGGTCAGGGTTGATAATTTATCCGTAATTCGCCACCAGTGACCAGACCATTGTCTTGGCGTACCTAGCGTTCTTACTCACAACTGTGAGATCGACCGGAATCAGTAAACACTCTATACCCAATCCGCATCCTCTACCTGCCAAATTCTCTTCCAAACCATTTTTCCACACTGCCATAAAAATGTCCATTAAATGTTATACCCACACTTTCACCATAGAGACCATAGCTGATTGCAACTCTTAGCATATCATAAATAAGGTTCCGGTTGTCATATTTCTTCGTATAACCTTAGATGAGCAAATTCAAGGTACAACATTCACCTATATTCGTTCACCTATACTCTTTGTTCGTTTAATAAGAGACTTCTCATATACACTCATGTCTTCTACAACTAGAATTCCTTGTACAAATAATACTTTTCCATTGATAATATTTTCTATTCTCATCCCGCATTGACTCGCAAAAGTAGTCTCTTTAGGGCCTCCATGTGGAATCTTTGTCTCAACAAGTTCTTAAAAATCAAGATATATCATACAGCACATTGCATTGACAAGTTCAGAAATATCTCAATAAAATATTCCTAAAAATATGTCGACAAAAGTTGTAATTTCTACTGGATTTTAGCAATCACTCTTCAAGAATCTTAAAATATTACTTCTATGTGATATTGTTGTTCAGAAGTGTAAGAATATGCGTTCTTAATATATGCGTTATATATATATATATATATATATATATATATATATATATATATATATATATATATATATATATATATATATATATATTCGTAGATTCTCCGTTTAATTAAATATAAACTTTATCGAATAAAGTTAATTAAACCTACTCATAGCTAAATAGCAATAACGTCTCCCACTCTCATCCAAAATTTGTCTCAAATAAGACGGCAGTAAACATACATATATGTCCACTCTAAGGCGTAATTATCATTTTTACAACGAAAATATCGAGTTTGTTGCCAAAATACCTTGCGCATCTAATGTAATCTTTCATAAAACCATTTCAACCAAACCCGTACATTATCTCTCGCACAGAAATGGGAATTGGCGCCCAAATGGATATTCGTCTGCAGCAATCAGGTAGCCGATTTACATAATTCCCAGACAGGCGATCGTCTGAGAGTTATTTTCGGAGAAAACTGCCACTCAGCAAAGTATATATTATCGGTTTCAAGTGCTACACACCAAATCTCGTCTGCAATCACGCCTTACAACCCATGAATGAAGCGCAGTTGCGAAAAAAAAAACGCAAGCTAGAATTTCACCTAGTTTTCGTGACCTCTGTGTGTATCAGGAAGGGCGCTGTACTCTTGCGTCTTTTTCCTGCGCATTTTTTTCAGATCAGGCGACAGCTTTATCACCCGTTGCACAGGGTCACCGGTGTCCATTTCACCGGCTATTTGACCCACATTCACGGCGGCTGGCCGGCAGGGCCGACACTTCCTTATTCATCACAGACTACATGCCTGCGAGGATGTCGCAGTCTGGGAGTGTGACCCACTTTTTATGACCCCTGAAAAAATGCGGATAGACGGTCTGTCTGGCGCAGAAGCAAGTACATGAGAATGTTCTGTCCGTGAGCTAGACACTTAGGTTTCAGAATAGTCACACACACACACAGACATTGTATACAAATAGGATTATATGTATATATGTATATATATATATATATATATATATATATATATATATATATATATATATATATATATATATATATATATATATATATATATATATATATATATACAACTGGTAATGTTTGCGTGTAGTAAATATTGCGTTTTTTTCATTTTCTCTTTTATGCGTGTTTTAACTTGGATTAAGAAATTTGGTCTTCTAAGGTTTTAATTAATGCGAATCTCCACCAATAAACAGAAGGGAAACAGAAGGGACAGATTTATGCGTGTTTCAATTATTGCGTCCTCATGCATTCGCATTAAAACGCAATAATTAAAATCACGCAATCATTACCAGTTTTACAGTATATATATATATACTAGTATATAAACACACAAGTACCCCTATAAAAATCTGTCTATATATCTACTCGTATGTATATATATGTACGCACGTATATATATATATATATATATATATATATATATATATATATATATATATATATATATATATATATATACATATATATATATGTATATATATATATATATACAATAAATAACATGTTACTCTGTATATATATATATATATATATATATATATATATATATATATATATATATATATATATATATATATATATATATATATATATATATATATATATATACAGAGTAACATGTTATTTATTTTTATCTAAACACAGCAAACTATGTTTAAATACGTCCGTTACCCTCAGCGAACTTCGAAGGACATAAGAAAATCATTGTTGTTTGTTGAAATTTTGCAATGAGCGACACAGATGTTGATCACGACAGCTCACTGTTGAACAAAAGCACTCGAGAAGAAGACGTGCTTCATTGTCTGCTTCCATTTAGCCAGTGGAGGCACATCCATCTCTGTCATATCTACTGGGCAAATTGGTGATTAGTTTTATGAATCACAACGCACTGAATCAGTAACGAACGCCATTACCTGAGGACCTGTTTTGACTTCAAGGTAATTGATGTTATTTGGGTCTTGCTGAGGTGTCGTGTGACGAGGAGAGAACAGGTGACATGCCTACAGTGCATTAGTCTTAACCCATTAATGCTTAAGCGATTCTTATAACAATGTCGTCTGGATCGATGATACTTTTGATCATAGCTTTGGTATTAAGACTTATTTTACAAAATATCAGAAGAAGAGTTTTTTGTAGTATTTTGATTATCATTTCCCATTCAAATAATTTCCAACCTTTGCTTTTTTCTGAATGAATTCGCTCAAATCGTCAGGCCGCATTTGACCTGTATGAGTGTTAATGGGTTACGGTGTGTGGAATGACAACGCTGTAATACAATTATCAACTGATGACGCACCTGATGTTTGTCTGAAAAAATTGTGATTTTCTATGGTCGACAAAGAAATTACACCAGAAACATGGCAATCGTAATAGTCAACATAACCCTTATTGTTAAAGTGTGGTAGATCGCTATTGTCAACACTGTCCACCTGGTTTCTGAAACTTGCAAATATCGACATCATCTTGTAGATACCCATTGTGATGCCGGAGTGCACACAATGTTTGACCTCAAATATAATTATCTACAGACCACGTATACGATAAACTGTCTAAATAATCGAATGATTCTCATATCAACACGTTATATTCATAGGTGTCTGCCCGTGTGTGCATTCCAGATGCAAATTGGTTAAAACGCAACATGACGCCCCTAAGTATCCTCCATTTAGTGTGGAAACATCTTGAAACTGTCCGTATAGAAAGGCGGCCTTTTGAGCCTTTTTGTCATTCCTGCAGCGATCAGAGAGGTACGATGGACCAAGTGTGAAAGAGAAAACATTTAAATATATTTTTTCACCACCGTATTTTGGGGGTAGAAAATATATTTAAATATATTTTCACCACCGTATTTTTGGGGGAGAAAATATATTTAAATATATTTTCTCCCCACAAAATACGGTGGTGAAAATATATTTAAATATATTTTCTCCCCCAAAAATACGGTGGTGAAAATATATTTAAATATATTTTCTCCCAACAAAATACGGTGGTGAAAATATATTTAAATATATTTTCTCCCCCAAAAATACGGTGGTGAAAATATATTTAAATATATTTTCCCCCAACAAAATACGGTGGTGAAAATATATTTAAATATATTTTCTCCACAAAAATACGGTGGTGAAAATATATTTAAATATATTTTCTCCCAACAAAATACGGTGATGAAAATATATTTAAATATATTTTCTCCCAACAAAATATGGTGTTGAAAATATATTTAAATATATTTTCTCCCCCCAAAATACGGTGGTGAAAAAATATATTTAAATATTTTCTCTTTCACACTTGGTCCATCGTAGAGAGGTCCCGAGTAAGCTGCAAATATCCCTATGGCCAAAGCATTTGTAAAACATTTGAATGGGAAATGTTAAAAGAACCCAAACCAGAACTCCTTCAAATGGTTTGCGCAGTAATGCTTAATTCCTAACTTATTTTCAAAGGTACCACAAAGCCTGTGGTCTAGACGCCTGTCTCGGAGATCTCCAGACATGGATTGGTTAGATTAGTAAGAGAAGTACACGTAGCGAGAGCACAATGAAATACAATCAATGAGAAGCTATGATGAATAAGCGCAGAGCCAACACTTTCAAAACATAAAATCGATTTGTGTGCAACGATAATCATGATTGATGTTCTATAAGATAGCGCATTCACGTGGTCTTCATTTTTAGACGGGAATATATGTATTATACACCAAATCTAGTATACGATCAGCAATATAGTACACTCGCTGAACTGGCTGCTCGTGCATGAGGCCCAAATCGAGCAATATTTTTTCCCACTAACAACGGTCATAAAAAATGCTGTAAAAATTCAATTTCGCGAAATTCATGGCAATGATGTTATTGATACATGATTACCTATACGCGTTACAATGTACTGCAGTAATGGAGCTCGGGAGAGGGGGGGGTATCGCTAACAAACGGGAGCGCGAATATAAAAGGGTTTGCAGTACTAAGGAAAAAAATTACGATCTCTATTAGCCAACGTAATATTACGATTCGTTGCGTTGTATGTAACAAGCTTATACGATCATCGTATATTAAACATGCTTGTAGATAATGTTGCCCTTACAGACTCGTGAAAATGCTCGAACGTGCATCGTAGGAATAAAATGCACGCACGGCACCCATAATACAGGTACTGTTATAGTATCGTCAAAACTGTAGGCTAAATCAATGGCCATATGGACTAACTAATGATTATGATTTACCTTTTCTGATATATTGTTGTTAAATCGTCACGAACTTATGCACGTAGGGAGTAGATAAACCCGGTAAACAGGCAAAAGAGACCGCCTAATTACAAATACTCTCTTCGATACACACACAGCCCTTTCTTGTTTCCCATTTTTTTTCCATTTTAAATCTGTTTAATACTTATTCATTAGATACATTCAATCCTTTTCCTATAGTATATACCAAACACCTGACGTAGTTGATGCATTGTATTAGAAATGTTGTGCTGACCAACATATTCTGTTACAAAATGATGTAATTTGTTCGTTTATATGATATGTGTGTGTGTGTGCGTGTGTGTGTATAAGAGACTGGAAGCCAGACACGAGTACAGCACGGCTGATCGCAGAGTCAGAGATATATAGTTACCCTACATATCTTTGGTAGAGTTAGATACGGGTAAACACACCGTCACCGCTCAGCCAATGAAGTAGGTTGAATGACTTCATGATCTCCTTACACTTACACTGGCACTAAGTGACCTGGATAGTTCACCCTTATGCCGCTGGTGTCTAATTTGGCCGATACAAAATGATCCAAAAAAGCTGGCTGAAACCTTGGCAAATGGGTACTTATATGAGAGTACTCGCCGAGAGCTACCCAATGAATTCCTACATGACAGGGTTTAGATGGTTTTCAAAAATCGTTGCGTCCTTGTACTTTGAACAGAAGTAACCTCAGCATTTAGATAGGTTAAAGGATTTTTTACCAGCGTAGATGTTGTTGGAATCTTAGATGAATAGACACTCGTGTTGGAAGGTAAAATCACAAAGAATTCGCAGATAATGTGATAAGCTATGCGTTTATGCTAAATTATTTTAGAAGGTCTTAGAGACTATTCTAGAGGCTATTATTTCAGAATCTGAGACACGTCTTTGTTTTAAATAAACTTGCGCTACTCTTAATCGCATATCTTTTATCGTAGATGACTGAAGAGTACGACATTCGTGCTTATATTAACATACCTTAACAACTAGTGCTAATACATAATTTCAACACTATTTTGATGAAACCACCTTTTCTTTTTTCCTCCTCTGGTCACACACTGACTGCGCATAGCTTAAATATATAGATGAACTACTGTCTGAACAAACTACCCTCGTGCCCTCAGCGAAAGCTCGCATAGTCCACCTAGCGGCCAACACACACAACTACCAACCAACATCAGGCATGCTATGCGCTGTTCTGAGGCTTGTCCTTCAACTGTCGTGCTATTTTGAGAATTTTGACATGTTTACGATGTTGTAGTTTGTCTAATTACTGTTGTTATGTCTTCAGTTACGCAGAGTGCATCCGTGTTTGTGATACACGAGAGTGGGACGGGCTTTTGTCAAGTTAGACCATTCGTGCTCAGGGGCTAGGTGGTTAGTTTGAATGTATGGCTCGCAAAACACGGTGACTCGAGTGAAATATCTTTGAAGGACAGTTGTTTTTCTTCCAGTAAAAACGATCGTCGTGCAAGTAGTGAAAAATGTCATCTTCTGTGCGATTGTTCAAAACGCTAGACACTTTGTTCTTCGATTTAAACATGTTAAACGAGAGAGAGAGAGAGATATGGAATTTAGTCACATTTCTGCAGCTCTTGTTGACTAACGTATAGGTGGTGAACCATAAGCAACCAGCATAAACCTTCGCATAACACCAAGTCACTGACAATAGTCTCACATGCCCTTGAATAATTCGAAACTGGGCAGTGGTGAGAGCCAAAAAGCAGGCGGTGACAACGGAATCATACATTTCCTCTCAAAGTGGTAAAGTTCTTACTTGCTTATAACTTGACATCTCCATATAAGTTCTTGTCTGCTTGTTTCAGACCCCTGTTTTATTCTTCAAACTTGGCATAGTAGAATAGCTAGGTGTTCATGAATGTTCTATTAATTGTTGAAAGTATCCGTCTTCCCTATCCTGGCACGGATAGTTTTCAAATATGTTTTAAAAGTTTTTGTTTATTGCATAACCAGCAAAATAGAAAGGATCATTATATATACAAATATATACGGTAAAATACAATATGATATCCAAACCCAAACTTATCACTGCACTTGTGTATTCACAATCGAGTGTTGTGTATTTATAGAACAGAAACGGCTTTTCTTGTCATTTCCTTTCGTTTTTCATCTATTCATAGGAAAACAATCCCTTATCGAACTTTTTACCTACAAATTGATGACGACAAAGCACGGTTTCACAAAAGAAATCGTACACTTAACTGGCAAAACAGGATGTCCTTGCGTGCGGCACTACCCAAAACACATGACAACTGAATAGCGCCAAAACAAAACACACTTCATCAGACGTCATAGAATAAAAAAGAGTGGCTTGACCTGGTTACGAAAATAAAAGGTGAACAGCATTATACGTCATATAAGACAAAAAGTATTTAATTTCAGTAATCCGTCCTTTGCAAAGACATCATACAATCTATATATCCTGATGTAACCAACTCTGTAAAACAACCCTGACAGACTACATGCAAGTGTATTGATGACAAAGATGTTTTAGAAACACCATCGCGGTTTAACTTGAAAATACAGTTGAAAAAAGACAGACAAGAGAACGATTGCTCTTTATTGAAAGTTCTTCCTTCTTAAGAAAAGTTGAACGAGAAATTTGAATATTTTAGAATATGCATATGTCACGAACACATTAAAGACGTATTTGAAATGGAAAGTCATTCCGTTCCGTTCCTAACTATCTCCACACAATTCCATGATTAATATTTCATTATTTCATTATGGCGTGTCTAAGTAATACATGTGTTAGAGATAACTGCACCAGGGGAATCATATCAGAGGTGAGATCCAAAACGAATGGACAAACAAAATCAAATTTGATATTAATATCATTGAGACATCTTGCTTCTTCATTACTTCATAATTCCTCATTTATAGAAAATACATTTAACATATGCCCAATTCCGTACATTACCGTGAAGGTTCTTTACTAATGATATAATATGAACACTTTAAAAAGGTATATTTGAAAGCGCCACTGAAGAAGTGTATTATCAGAAATGAATTACACTATTTCTTGTATCCTCCATATTGATTTCATATTCCTTACATTTATAGAGCATGTGTTTATTCGTCCTACACTGTACTTCTCTTGAACAGTCATATATTATGTTTGGGAATTAAACACATCTACAATGTGTGGCGTCGAGTCTTTAAACTTCAAACATCCATTGTTGTTTACAGGGAGAGACTTCCACAGGATCTCGCCTGGAGCTATTCCCAAAGTTCTTGACATCTTCTGGAGGTTTTTAGCAAAAAAACGAGGAAAATGTAAGTGAAAATAGGTGTAGGTGTGTCAAGTGGAGCAGCTGTTATTTATCAGGGGAAATGTTACGTGTCATGAGTTGGTTCTTCTCGTCACGACCAGCTGGGGGCAGGAGGAGGAGGATGAGGAGGAGGAGGGCGGCCTGCATACCAAAACCTGCTAAACACTGTCATATTACAGTGAAGGTGTGAAACCCCAAAACACCATTACATACACCATTACAGTTATTCCTCTGATGAGGTCAAAGAGGGAGGTCGTAAGTTTCTGCATACATCGATAAAAAGGTTGGGCATATATATATATATATATATATATATATATATATATATATATATATATATATAATATATATATATATATATATATATATATATATATATATATATATATATACATGTATATATGTATTTATATACGTACATACATACATACATACATACATACATATACACACACACACACATATATATATATATATATATATATATATATATATATATATATATATATATATATATATATATATATATATATATATATATATATATATAAATATATATATATATTCTCAGACAAGTGTTTTGCTGCAACCTTGATTTATATATTTAAGTTGATATATCTATATACTATTTACAGTATCAGAACATAATTATATTTTATCATTGACTGTCATATTTAGAGGATGGCATATGAAGGGGTATTACATCTCTCCCCCCTTTCATTGTGGTCGTTTTGAATATATCTCCAGGTATCTTCGATCAAAAAGTGTCCTCTAGTTGTATTTTTCTATCCAAAAATCAATTTCATTTGCATACTTGATGTAGTTTGCTCTTGTATTTTTGTTCAAACAACAGTCACGATGTCCCATACCAAACAAAGTGACAGACCTGCATAAGTTCATGAAGCAGATCACGGAAGTGGAAACACATTTTTGTTTAGACTATGTCTTATCTGTTTGATTTTGTTTCAGACAAAACTTGTCTCAGCTGACATTCTTTGCCTGCGAGGGTTAGGAAACAGATATTTACGCCAGGGTATTTGTTTTGTCTGGTCCTTTTACAGATAAAACAAAAGGAATGCAGATTTGCACGTCTATCAACATTTCCGGCCTCACATATGGTTTTTGCAATGCGGTTTATGGGGTTGATTTGTGAGGATCATTTTGAGGTTATTTTACATAATTTAAAAGTTTACACAGTTATTCCCAATATCATCAGACCAACTGTGTCTGTCTAGGCCAACACTAAGCAGAGTAAGA
>OZ012688.1:25052098-25073259 GCA_963942565.1 Maea johnstoni
ATATATATATATATATATATATACATATATATACTTCTATGTGATATTGTTGTTCAGAAGTGAAAGAATATGCGTTCCATATATATGCGTTATATATATATATATATATATATATATATATATATATATATATATATATATATATATATATACATATATATATATATATATATATATATATATATATATTCGTAGATTCTCCGTTTAATTAAATATAAACTTTATCGAATAAAGTTAATTAAACCTACTCATAGCTAAATAGCAATAACGTCTCCCACTCATCCAAAATTTGTCTCAAATAAGATAGCAGTAAACATACATATATGTCCACTCTAAGGCGTAATTATCATTTTTACAACGAAAATATCGAGTTTGTTGCCAAAATACCTTGCGCATCTAATGTAATCTTTCATAAAACCATTTCAACCAAACCCGTACATTATCTCTCCCACAGAAATGGGAATTGGCGCCCAAATGGATATTCGTCTGCAGCAATCAGGTAGCCGATTTACATAATTCCCAGACAGGCGATCGTCTGAGAGTTATTTTCGGAGAAAACTGCCACTCAGCAAAGTATATATTATCGGTTTCAAGTGCTACACACCAAATCTCGTCTGCAATCACGCCTTACAACCCATGAATGAAGCGCAGTTGCGAAAAAAAAACGCAAGCTAGAATTTCACCTAGTTTTCGTGACCTCTGTGTGTATCAGGAAGGGCGCTGTACTCTTGCGTCTTTTTCCTGCGCATTTTTTTCAGATCAGGCGACAGCTTTATCACCCGTTGCACAGGGTCACCGGTGTCCATTTCACCGGCTATTTGACCCACATTCACGGCGGCTGGCCGGCAGGGCCGACACTTCCTTATTCATCACAGACTACATGCCTGCGAGGATGTCGCAGTCTGGGAGTGTGACCCACTTTTTATGACCCCTGAAAAAATGCGGATAGACGGTCTGTCTGGCGCAGAAGCAAGTACATGAGAATGTTCTGTCCGTGAGCTAGACACCTAGGTTTCAGAACAGTCACACACACACACACACACACACACACACACATTGCATATAAATAGGATTATATGTATATATATTTATATATATATATATATATATATATATATATATATATGTATATATATATATATATATATATATATATATTTATATAATATACATATATATATATATATATGTATAACTATATATATATATATATATATATACATATATATATATATATATATATATATATATATATATATATATACATATATATATATATATATATATATATATATATATATATATATATATATATACTAGTATATAAACACACAAGTACCCCTATAAAATCTGTATATATCTACTCGTATGTATATGTATGTACGCACGTATATATATATATTATATATATATATATATATATATATATATATATATTATATATATATATATATATATATATATAGAGTAACATGTTATTTATTTTTATCTAAACACAACAAACTATGTTACGTCCGTTACCCTCAGCGAACTTCGAAGGACATAAGAAAATCGTTGTTGTTTGTTGAAATTTTGCAATGAGCGACACAGATGTTGATCACGACAGCTCACTGTTGAACAAAAGCACTCGAGAAGAAGACGTGCTTCATTGTCTGCTTCCATTTAGCCAGTGGAGGCACATCCATCTCTGTCATATCTACTGGGCAAATTGGTGATTAGTTTTATGAATCACAACGCACTGAATCAGTAACGAACGCCATTACCTGAGGACCTGTTTTGACTTCAAGGTAATTGATGTTATTTGGGTCTTGCTGAGGTGTCGTGTGACGAGGAGAGAACAGGTGACATGCCTACAGTGCATTAGTCTTAACCATTAATGCTTAAGAGATTCTTTTAACAATGTCGTCTGGATCGATGATACTTTTGATCATAGCTTTGGAATTAAGACTAATTTTACAAAATATCAGAAGAAGAGTTTTTTGTAGTATTTTGATTATCATTTCCCATTCAAATAATTTCCAACCTTTGCTTTTTTCTGAATGAATTTTGCTCAAATCGTCAGGCTGCACTTGACCTGTATGAGTGTTAATGGGTTACGGTGTGTGGAATGACAACGCTGTAATACAATTATCAACTGATGACGCACCTGATGTTTGTATGAAAAAATTGTGATTTTCTATGGTCGACAAAGAAATTACACCAGAAACATGGCAATCGTCATAGTCCACATAACCCTTATTGGTAAAGTGTGGTAGATCGCTATTGTCAACACTGTCCACCTGGTTTCTGAAACTTGCAAATATCGACATCATCTTGTAGAAACCCATTGTGGTGCCGGAGTGCACACAATGTTTGACCTCAAAACAGAGAAATACTACTACTCCCAGCCTCAAATATAACTATCTACAGACCACGTATACGATAAACTGTCTAAATAATCGAATGATTCTCATATCAACACGTTTTATTCATAGTTGTCTGCCCGTGTGTGCATTCCAGATGCAAATTAGTTAAAACGCAACATGACGCCCTAAGTATCCTCAATTAAGTGTGGAAACATCTTGAAACTGTCCGTATAGAAAGGCGGCCTTTTGAGCCTTTTTGTCATTCCTGCAGCGATCAGAGAGGTCCCTAGCCTCGATACCAGGCTGAATACATTTGATTTTCTGTATATTGCTTGCTCTCTTATAATGCTCGCTGTCTTTACAACTGAGTCCAGTTTAGTTCTTAATTTCCACACCAGATGTCTGTTCTTGGTATTCAACCACAAGAGAATTCAGCAGTGCTGCCATCTGGCAAATCTGAAAGGTACTATAATGACTTGACTAGTAACAAAATAATGACTAGTTAATGAAGAATAAGCCAGCACTAGTAAGCTAGGCTAAGAGGGTCCCGAGTAAGCTGCAAATATCCCTATGGTCAAAGCATTTGTAAAACATTTGAATGGGAAATGTTAACCCTTCCTCTGCTCAAGGCTACTTTCATCCAAAGCACAAGAACGCAAAGATTTTTGAAACCCATATAAACCCTGTCATCTTGGTATTCATTGAATAGCTCTCGCTGAATACTCTCATATGAGTACCCATTTGCCAGGGTTTTAGTCATCTTTCAGGGTTTTGACATCATTTTGTAATGGCCAAATTAGCCACCAGCAGCATAAGGGTTAAAGGAACCTAAACCAGAACTCCTTCAAATGGTTTGCGCAGTAATGCTTAATTCCTAACTTATTTTCAAAGTTACCACTAAGCCTGTCTAGACACCTGTCTCGGAGATCTCCAGTCATGGCTTGGTTAGATTAGTAAGAGAAGTACACGTAGCGAGAGCACAATGAAATACAATCAATGAGAAGCTATGATGAATAAGCGCAGAGCCAACACTTTCAAAACATAAAATCGATTTGTGTGCAACGATAATCATGATTGATGTTCTATAAGATAGCGCATTCACGTGGTCTTCATTTTAGACGGGAATATATGTATTATACACCAAATCTAGTATACGATCAGCAATATAGTACACTCGCTGAACTGGTTGCTCGTGCATGAGGCCCAAACCGAGCAATATTTTTCCACTAACAACGGTCATAATAAATGCTGTAAAAATTCAATTTCGCGAAATTCATGGCAATGATGTTATTGATACATGATTACCTATACGCGTAATGTACTGCAGTAATGGAGCTCGGGGGGGGGGGGGGGGGGGTATCGCTAACAAACGGGGAGCGCGAATGATAAAAGGGTTTGCAGTACTAAGGAAAAAAATTACGATCTCTATTAGCCAACGTAATATAACGATTCCTTGCGCTGTATGTAACAAGCTTATACGATCATCGTATATTAAACATGCTTGTAGATAATGTTGCCCTTACAGACTCGTGAAAATGCTCGAACGTGCATCGTAGGAATAAAATGCACGCACGGCACCCATAATACAGGTACTGTTATAGTATCGTCAAAACTGTAGGCTAAATCAATGGCCATATGGACTACCTAATGATTATGATTTACCTTTTCTGCCATATTGTTGTTAAATCGTCACGAACTTATGCACGTAGGGAGTAGATAAACCGGTAAACAGGCAAAAGAGACCGCCTAATTACAAATACTCTCTTCGATACACACAGCCCTTTCTTGTTTCCCATTTTTTTTCCATTTTAAATCTGTTTAATACTTATTCATTAGATACATTCAATCCTTTTCCTATAGTATATACCAAACACCTGACGTAGTTGATGTATTGTATTAGAAATTTTGTGCTGACCAACATATTCTGTTACAATATGATGTAATTTGTTCGTTATATGATATGTGTGTGTGTGTGTGTGTGTGTATGTGTGTATGTGTGTGTATAAGAGACTGGAAGCCAGACACGAGTACAGCACGGCTGATCGTAGAGTCTGAGATATATAGTTACCTACATATCTTTGGTAGAGTTAGATACCGGTAAACACACCGTCACCCGCTCAGCCAATGAAGTAGGTTGAATGACTTCATGATCTCCTTACACTTACACTGGCACAAAGTGACCTGGGTAGTTCATTATAGTATGTTGCCATAGTAATAGTGCAACATGAAATAAGTACTATGTTGCCGGAAGAATATACAGGCAACCGGGATTCACACCCGGTTGTCCTGAGGATACCGGGTGTGAATCCCGGCTTTGTTGTACCCATCACCATGGCAACTGTTGCATTTTCCCTTCAAAGTATACAGGCAACCGGGATTCACACCCGGTTGTCCTGAGGATACCGGGTGTGAATCCAATCACACTCCACTTGCCCTCTGCAATGACTGCATGCGAGCGAGTTTCTGTGAGTATTTCATGGCTTTTGTTTATTTTCTGATAATAAAAACATACTATAATAAGCATTCGAGAGAGAACTCCTGCCAGTTTCGGCGCTACCGCGCCTCAACTGGCAGGAGTTCTCTCTCTCAAGCTTGAATTCAACACTATGTCTTCAGCGCTGCGCTTAATCCCTATACCCTTATGCCGCTGGTGTCTAATTTGGCCGATACAAAATGATCCAAAAAAGCTGGCTGAAACCTTGGCAAATGGGTACTTATATGAGAGTACTCGCCGAGAGCTACCCAATGAATTCCTACATGACAGGGTTTATATGGTTTTCAAAAATCGTTGCGTCCTTGTACTTTGGACAGAAGTAACCTCAGCATTAGAAGGGTTAAATGATTTTTTACCAGCGTAGATGTTGTTGGAATCTTAGATGAATAGACACTCGTGTTGGAAGGTAAAATCACAAAGAATTCGCAGATAATGTGATAAGCTATGCGTTTATGCTAAATTATTTTAGGTCTTAGAGACTATTCTAGAGGCTATTCTTTCAGATCTGAGACATGTCTTTGTTTTAAATAAACTTGCGCTACTCTTAATCGCATATCTTTTATCGTAGATGAAGAGTACGACATTCGTGCCTATATTAACATACCCTTAACAACTAGTGCTAATACATAATTTCAACCCTATTTTGATGAAACGACCTTTTCTTTTTTCCTCCTCTGGTCACACACTGACTGCGCATACCGGTAGTTTAAATACATAGATGAACTACTGTCTGAACAAACTACCCTCGTGCCCTCAGCGAAAGCTCGCATAGTCCACCTAGCGGCCAACACACACAACTACCAACCAACATCAGGCATGCTATGCGCTGTTCTGAGGCTTGTCCTTCAACTGTCGTGCTATTTTGAGAATTTTGACATGTTTACGATGTTGTAGTTTGTCTAATTACTGTTGTTATGTCTTCAGTTACGCAGAGTGCATCCGTGTTTGTGATACACGAGAGTGGGACGGGCTTTTGTCAAGTTAGACCATTCGTGCTCAGGGGCTAGGTGGTTAGTTTGAATGTATGGCTCGCAAAACACGGTGACTCGAGTGAAATATCTTTGAAGGACAGTTGCTTTTGTTCCAGTAAAAACGATCGTCGTGCAAGTAGTGTAAAATGTCATATTCTGTGCGATTGTTCAGAACGCTGGACAATTTGCGCTTCAATATAAACATGTCAAACGAGAGAGAGAGAGAGAGAGAGAGAGAGAGAGAGAGAGAGAGAGAGAGAGAGAGAGAGATGGAATTTAGTCACATTTCTGCAGCTCTTTGTTGACTAACGTATAGGTGGTGAACCATAAGCAACCGGCATAAACCTTCGCATAACACCAAGTCACTGACAATAGTCTCACATGCCCTTGAAAGAATTCGAAACTGGGTAGTGGTGAGAGCCAGAAAGCAGGCGGTGACAACGGAATCATACATTTCCTCTCAAAGTGGTAAAGTTCTAACTTGCTTATAAGTTGACATCTCCATATAAGTTCTTGTCTACTTGTTTCAGACCCCTGTTTTATTCTTCAAACTTGGCATAGTAGAATAGCTAGGTGTTCATGAATGTTCTATTACTTGTTGAAAGTATCCGTCTTCCCTATCCTGGCACGAATAGTTTTCAAATATGTTTTAAAAGTTTTTGTTTTTTGCATAACCAGCAAAATAGAAAGGATCATTATATCTACAAATATATACGGTAAAAATACAATATGATATCCAGACCCAAACTTATCACTGAACTTGTGTATTCACAATCGAGTGTTGTGTATTTATAGAACAGAAACGGCTTTTCTTGTCATTTCCTTTCGTTTTTCATCTATTCATAGGAAAACAATCCCTTATCGAACTTTTTACCTACAAATTGATGACGACAAAGCACGGGTTCACAAAAGAAATCGTACACTTAACAGGCAAAACAGGATGTCCTTGCGTGCAGCACTACCCAAAACACATGACAACTGAATAGCGCCAAAACAAAACACACTGCATCAGACGTCATAGAATAAAAAAGAGTGGCTTGACCTGGTTACGAAAATAAAAAGGTTAACAGCATTAGACGTCATATAAGACAAAAAGTATTTAATTTCAGTAATCCGTCCTTTGCAAAGACATCATACAATCTATATATCCTGATGTAACCAACTCTGTAAAACAACCCTGACAGACTACATGCAAGTGTATTGATGACAAAGATGTTTTAGAAACACCATCGCGGTTTAACTTGAAAATACAGTTGAAAAAAGACAGACAAGAGAACGATTGCTCTTTATTTGAAAGTTCTTCCTTCTTAAGAAAAGTTGAATGAGAAATTTGAGTCTTTTAGAATATGCATATTTCACGAACAAATTAAAGACGTATTTGAAATGGAAAGGTATCCCGTTCCGTTCCTAACTCTCCACACAATTCCATGATTAATATTTCATTATTTCATTATGGCGTGCCTAAGTAATACATGTGTTAGAGATTACTGCACCAGGGGAATCATATCTGAGGTGAGATCCAAAACGAATGGACAAACAAAATCAAATTTGATATTAATATCATTGAGACATCTTGCTTCTATATACTTCATAATTCCTCATTTATAGAAAATACATATACCCAATTCCGTACATTACCGTGAAGGTTCTTTACTAATGATATAATAGAACACTTGAAAAGGTATATTTGAAACCCGGGGGGGGGGGGCACTCAGGTACAGAGGGGGGCCGCACCTTCGTTACGGATTTCGCGGAAGAAGGGGTCTTTTTTTAAGACCTCCGCATGTCCGCGATTTTGTAAAAGAAGGGTACTTTTTTGTACCCAGGTACGAAGTATGGGGGTCAAAATCCCCTTACAATCCACGAAATATACGCGGCTCTGACGCCGAGTGACTCCCAAAGTGACTCAGGGCTTCCGAGTTTGCTGCCGCCACTTGCTGCCGCTAAACAAGCAGAGGATTATAAAATCTTAAGTTAAAATACGTGTTCCCGTTCATCCAATGTCAGTGTTTTGATAAAAGAAGGGGTGTTTATTTAGTGGAAAAAATCAGCGTTTTATCAAAATAAGGGTGCTTTTTTGGCCAGAAATCAGTGCTTTAGGGGTATTTTTTAATTTTGATAACGAACGTATGCACCCCCCTAAATACCCAAGTGCCCCCCCCCCCCCCCCCCGGGATTTGAAAGCGCGACTTAAGAAGTGTATCATCAGAAATGAATTACACTATTTCTGGTATCCTCCATATTGATTTCATATTCCTTACATTTATAGAGCATGTGTTTATTCGCCTTACACTGTACTTCTCTTGAACAGTCATATATTATGTTTGGGAATTAAACACATCTACAGTGTGTGGCGTCGAGTCTTTAAACTTCAAACATCCATTGTTGTTTACAGGGAGAGGCTTCCGCAGGATCTCGCCTGGAGCTATTCCCAAAGTTCTTGACATCTTCTGTAGGTTTTTAGCAAAAAAACGAGGAAAATGTAAGTGAAAATAGGTGTAGGTGTGTCAAGTGGAGCAGCTGTTATTTATCAGGGGAAATGTTACGTGTCATGAGTTGGTCTTCTCGTCACGACCAGCTGGGGGCAGGAGGAGGAGGAGGAGGAGGAGTGCTGCATACCTAAACCTGCTAAACACTGTCATATTACAGTGAAGGTGTGAACCCCAAAACACCATTACATACACCATTACAGTCTTAAGTTATTCCTCTGATGAGGTCAAATAGGGAGGTCGTAAGTTTCTGCATACATCGATAAAAAGGTTGGGCATATATATATATATATATATATATATATATATATATATATATATATATATATATATATATATATATATATATATATATATATATATATATATATATATTTATATACGTACATACATACATAAATACATACACACACACACACATATATATATATATATATATATATATATATATATATATATATATATATATATATATATATATATATATATATATATATATATATATATATATATATATATATTCTCAGACAGGTGTTTTGCTGCAACCTTGATTTATATATTTAAGTTAATATATCTATATACTATTTACAGTATCAGAACATAATTATATTTTATCATTGACTGTCATATTTATAGGATAGCATATGAAGGGGTATTACATCTCTCCCCCCTTTCATTGTGGTCGTTTTGAATATATCTCCAGGTATCCTCGATCAAAAACTGTCCTCTAGTCGTATTTTTCTATCCAAAAATCAATTACTTGAATTTCATTTGCATACTTGATGTAGTTTGCTCTTGCATTTTTGTTCAAACAACAGTCACGATGTCCCATACCAAACAAAGTGACAGATCTGTATAAGTTCATGAAGCAGATCACGGAAGTGGAAACACATTTTTGTTTAGACTATGTCTTATCTGTTTGATTTTGTTTCAGACAAAACTTGTCTCAGCTGACATTCTTTGCCTGCGAGGGTTAGGAAACAGATATTTACGCCAGGGTATTTGTTTTGTCGGGTTCTTTTACAGATAAAACAAAAGGAATGCAGATTTGCACGTATATCAACATTTCCGGCCTCACATATGGTTTTTGCAATGCGGTTTATGGGGTTGATTTGTGAGGATCATTTTGAGATTATTTTACATAATTTAAAAGTTTACACAGTTATTCCCAATATCATCAGACCAACTGTGTCTGTCTAGGCCAACACTAAGCAGAGTAAGAGACCAACTATTACATAAGCTCCCATAGGCTTGTTACACAGATATCAAAACTTGGCTCTTTTTCCATACTGGATTTCGCCAAAACATGGTCGCTTTAAACAAGCATCGTAGGTATCAAGGGAATAGCTATGAAACTTGAACGTTTGAAGCAGTATGCATGTTTTTTTTTCAAAAACTTTACACCCTGCTGGGAACGAACATTTGTAATGCTTAATATGTTCCTCATCACAAAAACCTTTCAGGCAATATACACTTCGGGCCTTGCCCTAATGGCGTTACCACCGTCACTGCCAGCTGCCTCTCATCACTGCCTAGGTTCCAATTCTGATCGGAGCATGTACGAAAGTTGGTAGTGACGCCGGGTACTCCAGATTCCTTCTCGATTTACACCTGGCTAGTCACGAATTGTGTGGAATGATAACGGATATAGCTTATTCAATATATGTATTCAAGACAGATTGAGAGAGAGAGAGAGAGAGAGAGAGAGAGAGAGAGAGAGAGAGAGAGAGAGAGAGAGAGAGAGAGAGAGACTTTGGAAGGAAATGGGTTTCGCTTGGTACTTCCGCTTCATCCAATATACTGTTGGCCTCAAGACATGAGCCATAAGAAAAGATGGGTTATCATGCATTTGCGCTACGAAAAAAGAACAAAAACAAACACAAACAAACGAAAAAAATAAGAACATAAAATTAAACCTCAAATTGACGCAGCGTCCCCTGGATTTTCAGTACTTCCGGTTTACCAATATGGTTGCAAAAGAGTTAAGAGACGGTGCCGTATCACCTTTCCCCGATCAATGAGACAGGTACACAGCTGTTGTCTATGATAGACATATGTAGGTTACTGCTATCGTGCCGTGTTTATACATCGCATCTTTTGACAGTAAACAGTTTTTTACTAGACAATTTGCATAGTTTAAATGGCAGTTTTGCATGCGTGGAGGGGTAGAGCATCAGAGTTGTCGTCACTGCATATATGATAAGCCTGACTAAACTGCATTCTTAGCAGATAAAAATAAACCAAACACATTGATTGAATGAAAGTCCCACTCCACGTGTCCTATACCATATACTTCTGGAAATAACAACTACAGCTGGCATACAACCAATGGCAGCTTATTCCAACTAGGCAGCAGTAAAAGGGGTGTTCTGACGCACCGCATATCAAACAAAGCTATATTTTGTACTTTATAGCAAATAGCATTCCTTTAATGAAGTCAGACTAGAATAATGAACGGTTCTGCACTCATGGCCGAGTGGTCTAAGGCATTGCCACTAACTGCTCGCTATCTCTCCCAACTACCCTGGTTCGAATCCCAATCGGTCTTGTCAGAACGTTGAGCTCAGCCATGGTTTTCGTTGGGTATTCCGGTCGCCTCCGCCACTTACCAATGGGTAGCCGGGATTTAGCCTTACAAAAAAAAGTTTCAAAAAATTGTTTGAGATCGACAAAATGTGGTTACTTAAGAGGGATGGTTAATTTAGAGGGTTGGTCACTTTGAGTTGTTGCATTGTGGTAAGACTCCAATCAAATACTGAAAAATACTAAAATTGTTTATACATAAGGCAGAAGAATTCCGAAATCAGGGCAGCTAACCCTTAAATTGATACAGAAAGAAACATATTTGGTATTCGTCTTACATAAAACGTACTGAAAAATTGTATTTCAACAGAAAAAGTGCATATTTCAAAATAAAGGAAGTAAATAAAATTCAGAAACAACGCTTCATGCTTCAATAACATGTCAGCCTTCTTCTTTTGCGATCTTTTCAGACCTTTTAAACAGAATTGAGTGCATTGCAAAATCATAGGAGATTTGATATTGGGGATCTGGATGACGTATCTATTAAGGATAGTTTACTTCTTAAATTGAAAACCCATTCAGAATTGTTCTCTATTAACCAATTAATGCCAAAAACAATGAGTGGCCAAAACAATGTGACAATTCAAATGAAATCATCCAGCATGATTTGGAAAATATTTAAAGAAGAAAAAATAATCAGACCACTATCAAACACTCTCCTTCAAAAAATTATAAAATCAAAGCTATTGCCAAAAGTATCATAGATCCAGATTGCAATTTCAAAGGAACTCTTTAGCATGAACTGATTAGCTGGACTATACGCGTGCCCTTTGCATGTAATACAGGTGAACTTGGATATGACGGACTCAATGGGACCAGGAAAAATGGTCCGTCATATGCAAAATCCGTCGTATAAATATGACGAATACCTGATATGCATCGGACTGGGACCAAGTATATCGTCCGTCATATGCAAAAATCCGTCGTACAGTGGTCCGTCATATCCAAGTTCACCTGTATAACGAACATTTACACCTTGTTTGGACATGACGTTCCGTGGTGCAAGTGTGAACAGCAGAAAAAAAATAACTAAACTCCAACACGTTTTTAAATAACGTGCGAAAAACAAAATTTGAATTTTTTTCGCACGATTTCCAAAAAAAGTTGGAAAGACATTTGATTTTTTTCTGCTATTCAATCTTTACCATCGTTATGCCGATGACATTATTATCTATGCATAAAAAGTTAATCTATCTCCACAATGTGATGCTCTAGTCGTCTGTGTGCTGGATACCTCCCCCATTTCAATAGACTATCCCTGGCAGAATCTGTTCCACTCAGAGGGAAATGCATGCTGACTCCACAATGACGGTATCTACCGTTAATTCAAAAACCGTTTTGAAGACGGGAAAATGGAAAATGTTACGGGATCTGAAACCGTTTTACTTATACCGTCATTCTCCACTTAAGTTGTGTAAAGCATACATCCGTTTTATCAGAAAACAACTTATTTCCAAGTCCACCCAATAACGCACCAGTGATGTATGCTCAGGTCTTAAGGTGGGTCCAGCACTTAGGACATTAGCTAGCATTTTCGTCATTTATAGCTTGTAGGGGATTGTATCACCAGTAAACTATATATTTTCTAAAAGAAGAGCTTTCTAGCTACATCCCAATGCTATTTTGATTTATATATTCTTAGATGTCAGAGTTTTATTGAGAAAAATGTAAAATGTTATTTTTCCAATTAAATCACTTTCAGCCCGCAGCAGCGGGACAGAACACCAATTTAACTTGGATGGATTACAAGTTCATACATGTACCTAGAAAACAGGTGTCTTTTATTTGCATTATTGTGGCAGATATTTAATGTCAAAGCCATGTGGGGTGGTCTTTCCAGATAAATGCGTTAATTTCCCTCATATCTCGCGAAGTGGGCGTCCTATTGAAAATCCAAGACACCTTTTTCTAGGTTCATAAATGAACTTATAATCCATCCAAGTTAAGTTGGCGTTCTGACCTGCTGCTGTGGGCGGAAAGTGATTTAATTGAAAAAATAACATATTACATTTAAAAAAATAAATCTCTGACATTTAAGAAAAGCTAAATCAAAGTAGCATTAAGAGATAGCATAAAAGGTCTTCTTTCAGAAAATATATAGTTTACTGAGTGTTACAATCACCTACAAGCCGTAAATGAAGAAAATGCTAGCTAATGTCGGAAATGTCCTAAGTGCTGGACCCACCTTAAGATACACACAAACGTGCAGGAGCCGTCACTAACTTAAGGTAGCGTGTGTGGTTAATTTCTTTTCCTCAGTCTACATTTTATTTCAACATTTATGCCTATACGAAGTATATACTGCCTGAAAGGTCTTCCGATGAAGAACGCAGTATAAAGCATCGCAAAAGTAGCCTTTCATCAGTGTGTAAGATATTGGTGGTAAATAACTGGTAATTGAAAAAAATATGCATGATGTTTTCCGATGCGGTTTCTATCAAACAATATAGATCAGGGACCAACACATTTCAAAACTGTGATGGAAAGGTCAATACGGAGGGAAGGGTAGCACCTTTTTTCTAATATGTTCGGAAATTAAAATTCTATAACCATTTCTTACGTTTTTTTTTGAAAATGAAAAAAAGTGTATTTTTCAGATTCCATGAAATTGGTTTCTATCTCGTCGTGATATGACATAGGTCGTTGAAAGCGACGTGAAAACCCATTCCTTCCTTGGGCAGATGGGCGCCCTCTATTGCATAATAGGAGTGGTCTAAGCCTTGACATCAACAGCAGCAAACGAAACCAAATGAAAAGCATTTTTAATGAGATCTTTATTTTATTCTCTTTGAAGAAGACAGCGAGGCGTCCTATTCCACACATTATGATGTAAGAGTAGCTCTCATGGTCTATGAATAATGAATTGACAGGATTTGCTTGTGGGATTTGTTTAATTTGGAAAGCATCCATTTCGCTCGGGATTCAAGAGGAGCGTCCAAAAGCGATTGTGTGGTTTCAGGTTCGTGAGTTAGGAACACTAACAAGGAGGGGATTAAGGTAAATAAATAAGACACACAGGATCAGTTTATGATACTCGCCCACGCTCTGTCAAATCAAAGACAAGCTCTTGAAACATAAAATAATGATTAGGCCACGCTAAAAACATCACAGTCACTGCTTCCTATCAGGGGCCTGCCCTGATAGCCGAGTGGTCTAGAGCGTTGCCACTGACTGCTCAATGTATCACCCTTTTAGTGACAAAGAACATAACATAACTGGTCCTGAGGCAATTATAATAGTTCCAACAGAAAAAAAACAATTGTGAACCTAATATAAATATTCAGTGCATTTTTGATGGAGAAACAGCAGTAATTAAAATCCATGGGGCAATGGTATAATTTAAATTTCTTAAAATTGCCAGTGGAAAAACATCGCTTTGTTTATATCCATATTTTTGTTGCTCTAATATTGAATATTTACTATTCCAGGCTATCACTACCAGTTCACAATGTTGTATTTGAACTTGAAATTTATTTATCCTCATTTTTTTCTTAGGCCAATTTGTGACTAGCCATTTCTAAGTGTTGGAGGAAAACGTAGTACCCTGCAAAAACACTGCCCAACCCCAAGTCACTGGTAACTTTCTCAGTTGACCTGGCCTTGATTCGATCCCAGTCAGTTGTGCAAGACAGCGAGTAGCCAGTGGCAATGTCTTAGACCGCTCAGCCATCAAGGAAGGCCCTTATGTTGTCATATCTAATAAATGCTGACTTTATTCCTATCCCATATTTTTCAAGGTTGTAACCATTAAGTTAGCTTATGTTGTTAACTTTTTGTCTGTTATATCCCCACCCTGCTTTTATTTGACCATTTGGCCTATACTAATTACCTTATCTAAAGGTCTTATGATGAAGTACCCTCCCAGCAGAGGATAAGGAATTAGGAGTGAAAAACTGGAAAACATGCATTACTTTTTCAAGTGAAGCTCCTATCCAAAAGTATGAACCAGACACCATCAAAATTCACACATTTGTGTGAAAGACCAATATGGAAGGGAGGGAGGGTATCAGTTTTCCAAAATTTTGCTGTTGAAATTAAGGTACTTTTTCCACTTTGAGATTGCATAACTTTGAAACAGAGTCAAAGTACTATGGAAATCATAAGAATCTTAACCCATTGATCCCCACACACCCCTATAGCAGGCTGGCAATTTTGGTGAAATTTTTCAAGTTGAGAAAATATCTAGAGGAGAAATAGTAAGCAGAATTATACAAAAAAAACTTTCAATACTTGCTAAAATAATTCTATATTACCGTCAAAGGAGTTATCTCTCAAGAGGGTAAGAGGAACCCCCCAAGAAGGAATCGTCTTGGATTGTGGATGACTGTGCAATGGGGTATCTGTGTTAAGGGTTTGTTTTAACAGAGAGGCACACCTTACTCATTGGTTTAGGGTAAAACTAGGGGAAAGAGACAATTCTTAACAAGAAAATCAATATTTCAAGGGGTGGTTAATTGAACTTCTTAAACCCCTCTCTGAATCCCCAACTGGGTATTTTGAGATATATTTACTGTAAAGAGGACAGGAGAAAATTGGGAGAAATATATCGCAACACAATCATGTTAATTTCATACAAAATTTTATTCAGCATAATCAAAAATAAATTACTTCTGCATCTTACATAATAGAAATATTTCACAAGCATAGAGGTAGAATCACTACCACATTCATACAGTATTGAAGACATCAAATTCAGCAGATTCTCTACTGAAACAATAAGCTGCAAGCCCCCAGTTCCTTTCCCTGCACCCAGCATATATAATAGTAGCACCCTACAGTAAAGATATTCAATTCCTACACCAGTCGACCAGCCACAACAACTGGTAGAGCGGTTGCCAGAAATGCTCTGTAGAGAGCAAAGGCCATGCATGTTCATGACCCAGTTAGTTGCATGCTGATGCCATATTTAGCTGTGATGTAACAGCTATGCCGTATGGCAACCGGACATGTGATTGTGTAAAATGTTTGGTCTGACTTTTAGAGCAGGAATTACATGTCTTCACTGTACCTCTTCCCACAATACACCACTACTGATAAGTAGGTCATATAGGCACCCATGTTTTAAATAGGTCAGTACATATTTAAAAATCATCAAAATAGCAAGTCTTTCTTCCACTTGGTTATTTTGTCTGTGACAAGGTGACATCTTAACCAATGAACGCCTGCATATATGTCATCTGGTGCACTCAAAAATGGCACGAAGTTCATGCATATATTCAAGAAGTGTTTAAAGAAGAGTCGGAAGTCAGAAGGATTTTGGGCACTCCAGGAACAATGAATTCATTCTTATTACATGGATTCAGTACTCTCAACATCTAGTGTGCCCATTTACTCAATTATACCCTCTTCATTTGTAGTAAACATGTTCGGACAAATTTTAACAATGCAAATTAAATAGTGTAAAATTTGAAATAGAGGTAACCTCCCTTACCTGGAGAAATAGGCACCAAGAAAAAGTGTAAGAGGTGACCAAAATCCAAGTTACACAATTAACATTTCTAGGAATGATTTGGGGTAGAAGTTTTGTCCATGCTGTGTCAAAACCCAAGGTAGGGGAGTCCAAGGCGAGCGAGGTTACCTCTATAATCCAAGAGGGATAGATAGTCCTACCAGGTAAAGCAACTTTCAATCAAATCTTCCTCAAAATAACAATGGTTCTCTAGATATGTCCATAAGGGTATCAAAGATCATGTGTATACTTCGAACACAAACAGGTTGAGGACTATTTCATTTTCATGTTCAAATTTCAAAATAAATAGCATACATAACTATAAATACCGTGGAAGTACTTTGAATCACAGATGAAAACAACAGAGCTGTCTTTAGACAATCATGAAAATTAATGCAAGAAAGGTCAAAGCTGCCGTAAGGAACAACCTTTGAGAGAGACCATCTGTCTACAAATACAATCTCACAGATCCTATGTGAGCAAAAAAACATCTCATGAAAGACCAATCTATCTTCTCTCATGAGAAACCAATCTACAATCTTCTCTCATGAGAAACCAATCTACAATCTTCTCTTATGAGAAACCAATCTACAATCTTCTCTCATGAGAAACCAATCTACAATCTTCTCTCATGAGAAACCAATCTACAATCGTCTCTCATGAGAAACCAATCTACAATCTTCTCTCATGAGAAACCAATCTACAATCTTCTCTCATGAGAGACCAATCTACAACCTTCTCTCATGAGAGACCAATCTACAACCTTCTCTCATGAGAAACCAATCTACAACCTTCTCTCATGAGAAACCAATCTACAATATTCTCTCATGAGAAACTAATCTACAATCGTCTCTCATGAGAAACCAATCTACAATCTTCTCTCATGAGAAACCAATCTACAATCTTCTCTCATGAGAAACCAATCTACAATCTTCTCTCATGAGAAACCAATCTACAATCTTCTCTCAGAAGAAACCAATCTACAATCTTCTCTCATGAGAAACTAATCTTCAATCTTCTCTCATGAAAAACCAATCTACAATCTTCTCCCATGAGAAACCAATCGACAATCTTCTCTCATGAGAAACCAATCTACAATCTTCCCTCATGAGAGACCAATCTACAATCTTCTCTCATGAGAAACCAATCTACAATCTTCTCTCATGAGAAACCAATCTACAATCTTCTCTAACGAGAAACCAATCTACAATCTTCTCTCATGAGAAACCAATCTACAATCGTCTCTCATGAGAAACCAATCTACAATCGTCTCTCATGAGAAACCAATCTACAATCGTCGCTCATGAGAAAACAATCGACAATCTTCTCTCACGAGAAACCAATCTACAATCTTCTCTCATGAGAAACCAATCTACAATCTTCTCTCATGAGAAACCAATCGACAATCTTCTCTCATGAGAAACCAATCTACAAATACAATTTCAGCCTTGTATTGTAAGAATAAATGAATTCCACAAATTACACTTGCACAAAAATATTTCAATTTTTGTAACTCCCTAGGTACAAACATCTTTGAGATGTACAGTATCTTGACACATTATGTTTACCAAGCACCGAGTCAAATGAATAAAGCTTCATCAACCACAGGGAAATTCTAAAATGATGCATCACAATAGAAAATGCTAATATTCGTCTTATGAACAGAAACACATCAAAAATCAAGTGACAAAATTGTTTTCAAGCTTTTAAGGGTGGTCTCAGAGCTGAAGAGTTTGATAGTAAGTATGGTAGTTTGATATTTATACTTGGTGCTTTATATAGAAAGCAAAAAGACATTTTTTTTTCAAAGTTTCAATGATTCAATAAAAATGGCCCCTGGCACATGTATATATTTCATTGCATTATTTAAATCAATATCGATCATATGAGATTCATTGTATCATATCTTAATAAAATCGGGCAAAAAAAATCCCAATGACAAGAGTCCCTAATATTTGAGATCAACTCAGGAAGCACAATTATATATCACACACTGTTACTCATGCACATCTGTAGCACCCTAAAATGTCATGAATCTTCTTATAACATCTTAGTGATAAGTGCATATTTAAAAAAAAAATCAGTAATTTATGCTTTATTCCAAAGTTAGTTTCATAAGTCTCACAGATTCTGTCAAGTAGATTTCTGGGCCTGAATTAGTTAACATTGTCTTAATACTTATAAGGCCTTACGATGGAAGACTTTTTCTATTATCAAAGTTCATTCACACATAAATTATACAATATACCTATAAAGCTGTGTCACCATCAGAATAGAACTCCCCTCTAGAAAAAAAGAAACTTATATGCAAAGACAGACAAACATTTTCTAATGACAAACAAAGTGATGAAACATGTACCATCACTACTTCATAGAACAAGGGAATGCCATATTCATTTCTGAACAATAGAGCTTCCATTATCACAAGTATATGGCAACGTTCAAATTAGGACCAGAATGTATAATATTAAGTGTATTATTCTGAAAAGTACATGCATAGAAACTGAAAAATGCATCTGTACCACGTTATAGCATTGAATTGAGTCAAACATATACATACATACTGCAAGAACTTCATTAGTCATGATGGTACATCACAAAGCAATTTTTTGTTATCTAGAATTGGGCTAATTATCTTAAGTGGTTTGTGAGAGGGAAGGGATTAACGAATCTTGAATGGGACGTGAGACAGGAATCTCTGTACGATTCCACGAGTGTGTCTAATGGAGCTGATTGGTCGTATCTCTGGAGCGCAGGCGTTATGAGGAGTCTAGACACAGTAGTCGGAGAGGATGGGAGAGAGGGCAACGACCGACAGATCCATCACACACAAAAACCTGCTTCTGGCAGACACAAAACAACATCTTAACCCTTATGCTGCGGTTGGCTAATTTGGCCAATACAAAATGATGCAAAAAAACTGAAAAATGGCAGAAATGGAAAATCATCTGATAGTACACAGTGAATAGTACATAGTTATCCAATGAATACCAACATGATAGGGTTAAGATGGTTTTCAAATATCTTTGCTTTCCTGTGCTTTTGACAAAAGTAGCCTCAGCATTGAGAGGGTTAACCCATTCTGAGGGAGCACATGGCTTAAAGTCTTAACTTCTCAAATAATTGAATATTTAAAATGTAATTTCAAAAGGACTGCTCAACTCTAAAGGATCAATAACTTTATGTCAAGTTTTTCATAAAATATTCCTTTATGATAGATTATTATCATATTATCACATATATTATCTTCATTTGATATTTCCATACGTTTTAGGCCATGTGTAGACCTCCGAATTAACTGGGTTAATCAAGCTCTTCTTGGCAATGTGACATTTTACATAACCAACATTCCATTTAACCCTTCTGATGCTGGGGCTACTTTTGCACAATGCACAAGAAGGCAAAAGTTTATGAAAACCATCTAAGCCCTATCATGTTGGTATTCAATAGAAGGCTCTCATTGAGTACTCTCAGATGGGTACCCATTTGCCAGGTTTTCAGTCATTTTTCAGGTTTCTTGCATCATTTTGTAATAGCAAAATTAGCCACCAGCAGCATAAGGGTTAATTTCATAAATAACCTTGAACAATGATGTGTCTTACTACATGATAAAGGGGTTGATGATTGTATTGCTGTTCCCTTTCAAGCAATATTTGGTTTCCATCACAGAGATTGCCATTGATTGGAAAATTGGAATTTCATTAATCATCACTTTATCTGTCAAATCAGGCCAAGCTGTGACTAACCAACTGTACATAGCAGAGGAAGCCAAAGTACCTGGGTAAAACCATAGCCTAACCCAAGTCATGGGCAACTTTCTCGCATACCCCGAGCAGGTGTTGGACCCATGCAGCCATGAGAGACAACAACCAGTCAGTGGCAACTCCTTAGATCACCCAGCTATCGGGGCAGACACCTGGTCGTCAGTGACAAGGGGCCAGTTGCACCAACGTGACTTAGGCTCAAACTCAGGCTCAAGGCTCAACTTAATTGTCTACAACAATAGATGCTATTGTTGTAGACTATCACTTCTTGAGTCACGTTGGTGCAACTGGCCCCAGAGATTTATGGTCAAGGGCACCTATATAAACTGCTTAGTTATCACAGGAAAGACTTATTACATCTAACAGATTCGTGGCAGCAGCTACACAAATTAATGTGCCATCTTTCTTGCCCATGTTATTGCCAAGAGTGATATTGTTCAGGATGACCATTTCATAAAGGAGTCTACAGCATGACTGAGTTAACCCATTCACACTTAGAGCTCCACCAGACCTAACGTCTGCTACTTTCATACTTTTGAAAATAACTTGAGAACAAAGCAAAAGTTCACAAATATTTGAAGGAGAGTTGTAGTTTGGCTTCGGATAAACATTTCTCCTTCATTTGTATTCCAGAAAATGCTTTTGTAGGTAATATATTTCCAAATTTGTCAGGCCTGTTTTGGCTGTACTGAGTGTTAATGGGTTAAAATCCTAAGTCTGGTGAGTGCAAGAGAGGGCAAGGGGACCCTCCCTTCGTGGCCGTGATCCGTATGTGGGCTGTACTCTGTGGCTGACTCCCACCCAGCTGTAGGTAGACTATGGGGGATGTCTAGACAGGGAACATTACCCTTCGCAATAAATCAGTGATGGCACCGCTACTGCCGCTAGACAGCTAGGGCGCAGTGACGCCGCAGAAACTCACAAGCTCCCCTCCCTTTTTTCGCCCCTTTTTTTTTTACAGTACCCTCCTCTGCCACATCCCCCAGCCCTCCCTCTTGAGGATACCCTTGCGTGGTGCGAGCAGGGCTGTTCTTGGTGGGAGTGCTCTCCTACGTGATCTCCTAAC
>OZ012688.1:25073459-25195959 GCA_963942565.1 Maea johnstoni
ATATATATATATATATATATATATATATAAATATATAAGTATATGTATATATATATATATATATATATATATGTATATATATGTATATATATATATATATATGTATATATATATATATACATATACATATATATGTATATGTGTATACACACACATATATATATATATATATATATATATATATATATATATATATATTATGTATATATATATATATATATATATATATATATATATATATATATATATATATATATATATATATATATATATATATATATATATATATATATATATACACACACACACATTCAGGCAATTGCAAGATAATTGATAGGGTAACCCATCAGCTTTTTGCATACCAGATCAAAGAGAGCAATATTTGCAAAATGTCTGAAAGAAGTCTGGAAAATGTCAAATATGTCTAAGATATTGCTTTGCTATCAAGACATTTCCATGCGTCAAAGGATGAGCATGGTTCGGATGTGAATGGGTTCAGAGATCTTATTTTTGAAATGTCAGTTACAAGTCAAGAGAGGGAGTTTCCTGGTCAAATGCATTATTCTAGCAAGGAGAGTGAAATTGGAAAAAAAATATCAGTATTCAAAGAATTTGGTTTGAAAGAACACATTTCCATAACGCATAATCCTTTAAATCCAATTTTGATTGAAAAATTATACGTCGTAAAAAAGATCAAAACGGGATATGAAAAGATTTGGAATTGAAGCATGAAATAGATTCATGAGAAGAATTCTTCTCCTGATAAGGTGGTTTTACAATTCCTTCCAATCCCAGCATCTCGCACAATCAAACGATCTTAACCCTTATGCTGCCAGCAGCTAATTTAGCCAATACAAAATTACGCAAAAAGCTGAAAAATGACTGAAACCCTGGCAAATGGGTACTCATCTGAGAGTACTCAGCGAGAGCTATACAATGAATACCAACATGACAGGGGTTTAGAGGGTTTTCAGAAATCTTTGCATACTTACATGCTTTGGACAAAAGTATAGCCTCCGACATGAGTTTGCCTGTGTAAATACTATCTGGAGGCCCCATGCTTTGAAATGAATGTTGAAAGAAGCAAGATTATATTTCAAGGAGAGCATCTATGCCGGGCTTAGCTGAACATTTCTTCTTCAAATGTTTTTTGTGAAAATGCTCTGGTAAAATAGCTATCATGAAAATAGTCAGAACATTTTTTGGGTGCAGCATGAATGAAAGGGTTAACTTCAAAATATTCAATTCATAAGTAGATAACTAACTGCGTTTGTGCAGTAACATTGTGGCAGCAGCCAAGGCAATTTTATACCGATAAGCAATACCAGTATAACAGCAGATCTAAAAGGATACAGTAATATATCACTACTTGAAATTGGCATTTGATATCGTACCAGATACCGGTATTATGAGCATTCATAACGTATTTGCGTGGATAAAATAAAGAAAGTTAACAAGAGGCATGTGCTTGTGAACGTGAACAAGTGAAATCAACTATTGAAATGTTTTAACTCAAGTGTCTGGCAAACGTGGTGACCAGGTGCTGTATACTATACTAGGCCAAGCTGGTAAAGTTGTAGAAAAGCCCTGATAGTGCATGTAGAGAACAGTCACTTCTTAAAGCCCTATCAGACTAGTAGAAATAAAGAAACCAGGGATATATATATATATATATATATATATATATATATATATATATATATATATATATATATATATATATATATATATATATATATATATATATACACACACACACACACACACACACACACATATATTTCCATAACCAAAACAAACCAAATAAGACTGAAATAAACTTAATAAATAACCATAAACATGTTTAAATACATTAACTGCCGTAGTCATTAATATAAATAATATTTTCCCTTCTTTGTTTTATGTTTTGACAAGTCAGTTTAAAAAATATCTGTACTTGAATATATTCCCTTCTCTGCTGATGGTTTTAAGGATTCAGCAGAAAAAATATCTGTATCTGAGCATATTCCCTTCTTTGCTCTATACAGAGACTCATGGCATATCTAACGCATGCTCATGCACAGCGGCCAAAACCACATGACAATTCTGATGAAATTTTTCATGCAAAAGTATTTGAAGAAGAAATGTTAATCGAAACACCAGCAACAAATCTCCTTCAAATATTTAATAAAATACTTCTTTATTCCCAGGTTATTGTCAAAAGTGTCATAGATCTAGACGACAATTTCTAGATGAACTTTCGATCAGTATGAATGGGTTAAAATAAGCAGCAACCTCTAGACAGGAGCGTCAACACAATCCAGCGCACCTTGACTTCATTTCCTAGACAAGCAACGCAGACTGCGGCCGTGGCCGCGGCGGTGGCAGGCAGGCAGCTGTTTATGCTGGTGAGGCCTCATCCTCCGGCAGGTGCCGCGGAAAGCCTGCTCAAAAACATCCACCGCTAATCCAATCAAACGCCAAACCCAGCACAAAATGGCCACTTCTTGAAATAATTTGATATTTGGAGTGTTTGTGTCTCAAATCATGTCATGAGCAATTGGTTTATTCATGCACTAATCTCATGTAGTACAGACACTCCATGGATTGCTGTAGAACTTATTGTCACACAGATCACAAAGTGGCGACATCTATCTTAAATTTCAAATTGAATTTTCTGTTGATTTTTATAGCAGCTTGTTTTATCGTTTTGCCTTTGATAATGCTTTTCAAATTAATAACTTTTTCGTTGTTATCTATGTCGACATGACCCCCAAAACAGCCTACGGAAGAATGATCCGTCCACCCCCTTGTCGAGAACGGTTTAACAATGGTTGTAGTGGTAATGATCAGGACCGTCATTGATATCCATAATATTGGGATTTGATTATTGAAAAAATGTTATCAATATGTCAACTTTTCAGTTTTTATTCACTACCATTTCATTGAACCATTTAATTGATTTATTAGTCTGTGAATATGTCAAAAAATTCAATAATATCTCTCATACTCAAGTGTGTAATTTTGTTTTGTAAAAGAGGGTTGCCCCAAAGGAAAGTATTTGTATAACTTTCACACATAGTTATCATATTGTGAACAGTACAATACTAAATAGATAATCAAGCTTTGCCATAGGTGAGTTCATTGTGGTTATTTCACTCATTTGCTGAATCACAGCAGTGTTTACAAACATTGGCATAGTTCTGAGGTGTCTGCTAGGTGGCACTAGCGTCTATTGATACTAGAACTCTGTCATTGAGTGCTTGTTCCCATTGAACAACAACCTGATACATAGTTTCCCTGCAAAGACAATCCTTACTCATGGCGGTAATGATGATGATGATGATCAAAATGACGAAGGTGATGAAGATGGTGAAGAAGATTACAATGATGATGATGATGATGATAATGACGAAGGTGGTGAAGAAGATTACAATGATGATGATGATGATGATAATGACGAAGGTGATGAAGATGGTGAAGAAGATTACAATGATGATGATGATGATGATGACGATGATGACAATGATAATGTGATCATAGTGATGGAGATGATGGTGAAAACAACCATGACAATGATGATGATGACAGTGATGACGATGACAATGATAAAGGTGAGGATGATGGTGAAGATGATGACAGCAATAATAATGATGATGATGGCAGTAACATACAATAAATCAGTTGCTGCCATCAGGGGGTGAGTGGGGCGTCTCAAAAGCTGTACCTGCTATCCCCCCCCCCCACCCCCCCATATAAACATACACAACATACCCGGGGTTGAATGTTCTCTGCAAGAAGCTGCAAATTTATGACTAATAAAACAATAATAAATTGCATTGAACACCTGGCAACGTTCACACAATGCTCATTCCTTCCACTGCAAATAGATAATTGCAGCACTTTGATCAGAGAACTTACTGCATTCCAACAGGTAAAGACAATGGCTGCCCAAACAATAAGGAAACTGCAATCAAACCAAAATGGCCAGCAGACATCAGAGACAATATACGAGACTTGCCAGTCGTGGTGTAAACATGCTAATAGATATTCCGTTGATGGCCATTTTATGATTCTGGTTTCCTTTAATCTCCGGGATATTTATATGATGGCAACTTGATTTAATGCATACGGAGAATAACTTAGCATCGTCTACCTTGGATAAATCCAGATTTAATATCTTGAGGGGAGATCTTGGCTAAAATGTATCGACAGATACCCACAAAGACCACAGGCGCTGAGATATTTACATGACGTGTCTGGTCATTTTAAACACCTTTCAGTGGGCTTGCTGCAGTAAATACAGATTTGATAACTTGATGGAAAATCGTAAATGTACAGACACAAATCTGCCATGGCCAAAGAGAATGGCGGATGCAAACCAGGTGTCATGTGCGAAACAAAACCCAGAAGCTTTTAACCCTTGTAAGTCCAAATTTTAACTTTTAAATGTCAAATTGATATGATCAGTTGAAGGACACCATTTGACACATCAGCTGTCCTTTCGTAAAGTTCCAAAATAAATATCACAGCGAAAGGATAGCTTTCAACTTCAAAATTGTTTTCAGGGAGAGTTTACAGTAGAACTTACAGTATTATTTAGCAAAGCGAGGGCTATGAGATCTTGCCTGGGACTATGGCGATTTTAGAACCTGAAGTCCTGCGATCTCCTAAAGTTTCTAACTGAAGCCTGACCGCTGTGATATCATATCTGTGATTACCTTAGCAAGATAATTACCATACAAAAGTCACCTCCTTAAATGCTCATCATATTATTACCAACAAACTGGAAAAGCAATCACGGCACTGGACGATAGATAACCGACATTGATAAATGACACACCATGAGAATCATCCACCTAATATATGCATAATTTCAGGAGTGTAGCCATTGTTTGCTAAGACAATGACAATAAAAATGAAAAATAATCAGAATGGCATACTTGCCTTCGGCGAGAATCCTGAAAAGCTGAATCGACAAAAAAACACGCCAAAAAACTGCCGAACACTCCAAGAATGGTTGTAAACACGCCTCCATCACAATGATCTACTCACAGACTAGGCTGTTGTCTGGCATTTTGAGCAGAGAAAAACTCAAGAGTCCAGTTACACGATCAGTTAATTGTCTTTGTGTCAGAGCAAAATGTGATTAACCCTAAACTATTGGAGGTATTTGCATGGACCCGGCTTGTTTGGTTTTATCATAAGCCAAATCAGAATTACACCATCCAGTAAATGGTTAAACTCCTTACGTGTATGTATAAGAGTTGTTTTCTAATTAATGGTCCTGTTTCACGATAAGGAATTCATTACATTTTGGGGGCTCATGGGGTGGAAGTGTTACATGTGAAACTGACAGGGTGTATGCGTCATCGGCCCGCTTTAAATTACACCCACGGTTTTACATCACTCCAGCGCTAAAAAAACCAACATCTTAATTTACATTTGCAGGCGAGGGCATAAAAAGTTAATCAATCTCTTTTTTATTGCAACGGGACATTTTCAAGATTTTCCAGTCAGTGAGAAGATATTTGCTGTCTTACCTCTGTCACTGGACCTGCAAGTGGCACCATACTATCAGCATTAACCCTTATGCTGCTGGTGGCCAATTTTACCAAATACAAAATGACGTAAGAAACCTGAAAATGACTGAAACCCTGGCAAATGGGTACTCATCTGAAAGTACTCAGCGAGAGCTTTCCAATGAATACCAAGATGAAAGGGTTTAGATTATTTAAAAAAAACTTTGCATCCTTGTTCTTTGGATGTAAGTGGACATAGCATTGGAAGGGTTAACCAGTTCACATCTGGGGCGCACACGCTATCTGTTTTTAGGGATTGGGACCAGTACTTGATACAATACCAATATAGACATTGAAGGGGGATATCGTAACATATCAAAAAATTTAAGAATTGTATAGTATCACTAACATTTAAAATATATAGAAAATAGACTTAATTGCTCTGCACAGAGGTATACATTATCAAATTTAACAAAGTTAGGTCCCCGAGGAAATCACATCCTGTATTTGACTGTGTCACCCACATAAAATTAAGACTACTATTATTATTATCATCATCATCATAATTATCATTATTATCATTATAATTATCATTATTATTATTATTATCATTATTATCATCATTATTATAATCATTATTGTTATTATCATCATTATTGGGCAATGAGACTTCACATCTTGGCAGCCGTCCATGAAGCTATTTGTTTAATATATTCAGGCCGGGACATCTCCTTATTTTGTATTTAGAAGTTCCCTTACTGTTACCATTTTCAGACACATACATGTAGAGTCAAAACTGTGACTAGCCATTCGTACTTGGTTCCCCCTTACCAAATGAAGCTGGGAATACTCAATAACTCCTAGGATAATGCTATAAAAATTTCTAAAATTCCAAGATACATATGGTAATGGAGTTCCGGGTTCAGCCAGCACCTAACCCCAAGTCATTGGCAACATTCTTACATGGCCCTAGCTGGATTTGAATTAGGTTCTTGACACATTCAGAAAATTCTCTGGTTACAAAGACATTGCCAAAAGAAGAGCAATTCCATATAATATATTCTAAGAAAAAATGTTCCTGTTAAAAAGATATTGGTTAATGGCTATTTTCTTGTGGTATTGCTCCATGGATTCACTGAGCATGGCTAAGTTAAGCAGCCAAGACTGCATGATTCATATCACATGGCACTTCCATTCTTAACCAATCCTTTAGTGAATACTGCATTGTCTGGATGTGACGCAAATGAAAAAAAAGAAGCTATTAAAAAATGCATGCACATGAAAGTGACATGCCATTGTGTGATACGAGTGCTATTCTGGGCAGGGCTTTCCAGGTTTTGTTGACAAACATCTGCCGTTGATGTTTCTCTCTACGGCTGCTGCCGCTGCTGCCAAGACGGACTTCGTACAATCTCTCGATTGTTTCTACGACTCTGAAATCAGGCTATGAGCGAGCCTCCTAAACCTTTAAATGCTATTATACTAAGGCTATTTTCGTCCATAGAACAAGGATGCAAAGATTTATGAAAACCATCTAAACCAATTAAAAATGAATATTATCTGAAACGTTTCCCCGCAAAAATTCTTATGAAATATTTTACATGAAGTTATCTTTGCTTAATGTAAACAATCTACCTTTAAATATATTAGAACTGATGTCTTTGTTTCTAAGATGTTCTCAAAGTTGTCAGATGGGAGTTGCAGAAGTAAAGGAGAGGAATTAAAAAAGGTTCAATCGCCCGATAGGCAGACAGGCTGTCAAAGTTAATTAGTTTCCTGTCATAAAGAAAACTTAAAATCAAACAAAGTGGGCCCAGAGCATAACAAAGTAGATAGAAATGAGCCACATATCCGTGTGGCTGCTAAAAAGTGACCAAACATCTTTCGTGATATCTTTCTCAAGAGAGCATCTTCGGTAAAAATACTTGAAGAGAAACTGTTGACCTGACCTCAACCTCCAATCCTTCTTGAAATATTTTGGTAGTTCATGCTTTATTCCCAAGTTATTTACAAAATATCGTAACAAGCAGACTGTGCTTTGAGCAGTAAAGGGTGAGCTCTCCTTTGCTGGAGGCTTAAAGAACTGGTTTGTTGACATCCTCGCAGGAGGCGTGTTGCTCACCCACTTTTAAATCGAGCGCAATCAGCTGAGATAATAAGCAACCATAAACATGTTGAGTAGCTTCAAAAAAACAAAAACAACAAGTTTATTTCTCAGGGATGAAGAAAGAGACAGACGTTTTAACGGAAGTGCGGCCTGGTTATATGCTTATTTACCCCAGTCTGACATGATTATTCCAATCCTTCTTGCCTGGAAATCTCCTTGACAAATACCGTCTGGAACTTCGGTACTTTTGAAAATGAGTTTGAAATGAAGCATAGGTTCTGAACATATTTGAAGGTGAGCAGCTCATTAGGTTCCGATCCACATTTCTTCTTCAAATATTTTCCCGAAATATTTTATAAACAATATATCACCATCATAGTCAGGGAAATTTGGGCACAACCGGAATTAATAACCAGATTTTTTTCAATCACACCAAACAATGTACGCAAAATTTTCAGTATCTTAAAAAAATTTGAATCAAAATTTACCCTTCAATCTCCAACATTTAAATGAAACGTTTAAGCTACTTTTTCTGAGGGTTTTCATTTAGCATATATTGATGGTCATGGCATGGTGCACTGTCCAGCACAGTTTGTAAATCTCAGGTATACCATGCAGACTTTCTGAATAAAACAACTTGAACCAAATCATGCAAAGAACTTAATCAAATAAACAGCAATTATAATATTTGCAGTAACATTCATTATAAAATGAAAATGTTACAAAAAACAGGTTTGGCACTATATTGGCTTTAACACTGAAGCTGTGAATGTTTTGGATTGAGAGCGCTGCATATGTAGCTATGTGTCATGGTCTTGGTAGGCAGATCACCTAGGAGACAAGTGTTTATTGCCGGGCCGGCAGGTTTGTGCGGAGACTAGCGAGCGCCATGGTATCAGCAGAGACACGTGTCACCCAAACCCCAACACAACCACAAACACAAACTCCTCCTCCTGATCATCATGGCTGTGCCGTGTCGTGCCATCCCGCCTGCCACCACCGTGTGGAGAAAACCCACCTGCCGCGCGGCCAACACCGCCTCCCTGAACATGTGGTGCCAGCGGGAGTCTGTCTGTGCGTCTGTCACATGTGGTCGCTGGCACTGCCGGCTTCCAACATCAACAGAGGGGGTATGCTGCACCCCTGACAGCTACCCTACCAACTTGTCTTTGACACCCTACATTCTACCAGCTAATTCTTTAACCATACACATGCATTTCCTTCAAATTCTACCAACAGACAAACCTAACCTAACGAAAGCAAACCAGTAACAACTTTTTTAGACAGACTCGATTCCATTTTTGGACCCAAGACATGCTGGAATTGGATTTCTACCACTATGGGGCTGAAATATCTATTGAAGAAATTCGATTCCCAATGGCAATTCCCAATGGGCATTTGGAATGATTTTATTACCATATTTGGTAAAGATTGCCATATATGGAACAATGCACCACGTTCGGTGACCTAGAAATGCCAGGCACGTGCTCAGGCATGCTTATTATATTTGAAGCTTCCCCAATTATTTACTGTTTATTTATCTATGGGACGTGGCAGAAATAGGTTCTTGAACTTGTGTGCCAGAGTATGATATTTCTTACACTCGGGGACAGAATTTTCATCATGAAACTCGCCAGAGGCTCGTTCCATAAAATAATGTTGATCTGAACACTACCAAGAATTCTCATTCAAAATATTTTGTAAAATCAAATCTAATTCTCAATGTATCTTCAAAAGTACCATAGATGCAGACAAGAATTTCACACTCAGAGCAGCCAAAACAGGCCTGACAATTTTGGAAATATTTTCCTTACAAAACCATTTTTGGGAAATATTTGAAGGAGAAATGTTAAGTAGAAGATGGAAAACAACTCTCCTTCAAATATTTTGTGATTTTTCGCTTTATTCCCAAGTTACTTTCAAAAGTATGCGAGTAGCAGACGATACTTTCTAGAGGAACCGAGTGTGAAGGGGTTAAGTATGCATGGGTGTGGCAATTAAGGAAGGATCAGAGAACTCAGCCTGCCTCCACTCTCTGTAGACATCCATATCTTTGTTGTTTACCCTTTAATTCTCACAGCGGCCAAAAAACAGCCAGGCAAATTTGATAAAATCTTGCAGGCAAAAGCATTATAAGTTAGAAAAATATTTGATGGGGAAATGTTCATCAGAACATTGCAAAAGACTCGCCTTCAGATATTTTGTAAACAAATTCTTACTTTCAGAGTCAAAGTCATAAGTGTCATAGACCAAGAAGAAAATTTCTGAAGGAACTTTTAAGCAATAAAGGATTAATTATTGGTATAACTGCACAATAAAGGATTAATTCTTGGTATAACTGCGCAATATAGGATTAATTCTTGGTATAACTGCGCAATAAAGGATTAATTCTTGGTATAACTGCGCAATAAAGGATTAATTCTTGGTATAACTGCGCAATAAAGGATTAATTCTTGGTATAACTGCGCAATAAAGGAATAATTCTTGGTATAACTGCGCAATAAAGGATTAATTCTTGGTATAACTGCATCATGTAATCCTGTTCAACAAAGTGACTGATGTGAGAATTAGAATGACATGGCAGGATAAGATACCCCCTCTCTCTGTATCCACCTCTCCCATGAAGAGTGCATAATGTTCACAACATGTACTTGATGAACCCAATGACTGATGTGTTACTTATAGCCCTGAAGGTATGTGGTTTAACTGCTGTTTGCTTCTACTCTCTGTATCCAACTCTCTGATGTAGAGTGTATAGGTATAATATGTTCACAACCTGTACTAGATGTACCCAATGACTGAAGTGTTGCATGTAGCCCTGAAGCAGGTACCTGGTTTAATAGGTGTCTGCTTCCACCCTCTCTATCCACCTCTGTGATGTAGAGTGTGCATGTTCACAACCTGTACTAGATGTACCCAATGACTGAAGTGTTGCATGTAGCCCTGAAGCAGGTACCTGGTTTAATAGGTGTCTGCTTCCACCCTCTCTATCCACCTGATGTAGAGTGTATATGTTCACAACCTGTACTAGATGTACCCAATGACTGAAGTGTTGCATGTAGCCCTGAGGGCCTCTGTTTTAACAGGTGTCTGTGAAAGTACAAACCCATATCCCAGGGAAGCATCGAGGCAGTCAGTTATAGCCCAATTCACACTCAAACCGCCATCCTTCTAACCCTCAAGGCATACTCTCTTAGTCACACTGCATGTCATACTAATCAGGAACATGTTGTTTTTTAAGCTTTAACCATTATCTTTTTAACCATTCATGCCCAAAATACCCTAAAAATTGATATTTTGCTAATACCTTTGTAGTGACCAGAGATTTTGGAAAATATCTTAGGGAAAAATGTTGATGACAACGAAAATCACAACTCTCCGGCGATCATTGTGTGAACTTTTGATCAATACCAAAATTAAACTTCATCGCTCAAGACGACAGTGACCAAGAAGAGCGGGTTAAGTGGCTTGAATAAAGAGGGGAATTTATCTTCAGATGTAGAAGACACAGAATATGAAACTCATAAAGGTAATCTCTCCATTTCATTAAACAACTAACACTAACCTGCAAGAGACGAAAGTCTTCGGTTATTGCCATAGTTGATAGAGGAATAAAATTGTTATGAGCCCCGGCATGGGATTGAACTCTAGACGCTCCTGGCAATATATCACTGAGATTGTTGGGCAACAGCATATCTAGTCCCATCACAGACAACCATCATTGACTAGAAAATGAGATATTTCAGAACCCCACCGACCCAAAAAATTGCATATACCCGATCATCATCGATAGACGTTACAGCCATGAAATAAGTAAAATTTTGACAAAATTGAATTTTCATACAATTGAAAATAAACCAAGGAATCAACCCTAAATTAACAAAATATCTGAAGGAGAGTTCTGAGTTAACTTCTGACAAGCATTTCGCTTACAAACATTTTATGAAATATGCTCTGGTCACAAAGTTTAAGATAGTAACCAAGGGTCAGCTCTGGATAATCTTGAGTATCGGAGGCATTAAAGGGTCAATGATTCAATGTGTCACTAAGGATCATCCACTGAACTTGGCGTAGATGGTTTTCAATAAATGAGTCATACAGTACTTACTTTGGGAAAACGTAGATAGCTGGTTGTGCAGCAAAAACATCGCTGTAAGATACAAGTGTCTATTGTTTGGGAGCACCAGTAAAATTTAAGAATAAAAAAGTAGATGATTGCAAAGTTTAATGAACTGCATCGTTCCGGTAAGTCAAGAAACACTAATTAGATCAATAAGCCTTTTTTCAAAAAAAAAAGCATCATGCTAACAGCTTGTGGGCCCTTTAGGCCTGTATCGACTAAATCAGCCTTGACATTCTTCCAAAATACCTTTTTTTTTTAATAACTAATCTTTAGGAAAACTAGTGATTAAAGTGCAACCATCAATTCTAATCAATATTTATTCAAATATTTCAAGAATCTATACTTTATAACAAAACTATTTGAAGGGAAGATGTTACTCAGAACCAAACTGAATTTTTTTTTCAAAGATTCTGCAAAGTTGGGCTCTGTTCCAGGGTTATTTTACAAAACTACTATAGGCACAGACGACCCTTGTCAGGGAGAGCTCTTAACACTTATGTTGCTGGTGGCTAGTTTTGGCAAATATAAAATGATGCAAAAAACCTGAAAAATGACCGAAACCCTGGCGTATGGGTACACATCTGTGAGTACTCGGTAAGAGCTATTTAATGAATACTAACATCACAAGGTTTAGATGATTTTCAAAAATCTTTGCATCCTTGTGCTTCGGACCAAAGTCTCCTCAGCATTATGAGGGTTAAAAGCAGAATGCTGGAGTGAGTTTAAAGCATTGTGGGGTATGTCTAACAGGTTGCGGCGACGATGGAGTACTTTATTTAAAGATCTGCGTGCTGTTCTCTAACCTGAAGGTGGTTCACACACCTGGAGGACGAGCAAAAAAGCCGCTTTATTTATTTTGCAGCTTGCGCAAGAACTCAGCATGGAAGCCCGTATAGCGACTACAGCCCCAGTTTCCTCTCCGGGGTCAACGACTTCTCGGCTATGACTCACTCCACGATTACATAACACCGGCAGCTACTTTTTTCTCCGTCTCAACTTTCGTCGAACACAAAAGCAAATATTTACGGAGGAATGAAGTTTTATTATGAAAAACGATTTAAATGGGTGCAGTTCTTAACATTCCAGCAAAAAGCACTTCTTGCTCATCATATCTTTCTCTATTTTCTCTCTATTCTCGAGCAGTCGCTGACGTAGTATTTCTAAGCCCATTAGAGACGCACCAAACAGCGCATAATTAATACTTTCCCATCCACGACACAACACACATCCATCTCTGTAGTAGAACACAAAGTGCTATTCTAGTGAGAAAACAGTGCAAATACACATAAAAAAAATAAAAACAACAAAATGAAATAAACTTTCATTGCAAGAATGCATGAATTTATGAAATACCTGGTAACTGCACCTACACTGTAGAAATCTGAATGACCAACTATTTTGGATTTCAAATACTTCTTGCTTTTTTGTGTTTTCAACTTTCATCTAATCCTATATTTGGTACGTATCTATCAAGTAATTTGACATTGTGATTTGATTGTATGAACTCTACCATGTGAGTAATTAGATTTTGTAATACAAGACTAATAACATGGTATTAGAATAAACTATGTGAGACTTTTTAAGGGTATACAGGAAAACATATAGGTGATGCATATATTTAGTATCGTCAATAGATGGAATTTGATACAGGTAAACGCAAATAATCACGACCCATTGACACATTAACCCTTCCAATGCTGTGGCTACTTTCGTCCAAAGCACAAGGATGCAAATATCTTTAAAAACCATCGAAAACCTGTCATGTTGGTATTCATTGGAAAGCATTCATTGAGTACTCTCAGATGAGTACCCATTTGCCAGGGTTTTGGACATTTTTCAGCTTTTTCACAATATTTTGTATTGATCAAATCAGCCAGCAGCAGCACAAGGGTTAATGCTCAAAGTTTACTGAGAATTTTGTATCGATACAATGGCAGTTCCTCAAATTACTCAACTCAAAGATATTAAGGATAAGGCGATGGTTACTTGATTAATGGGTTCCCGGATCCCCCCCGATCAAAGTGGCATAGACCCGATGGGAAAAAAATGTAATCTCCCCACTTTATTTTGTGCTCTGCCGCAGAGCCGTAAGTAGGTACACCAAACCTACAAAAAATTTACCATGGATGGTAACGAAACTACAAAATTACAAGAACATTAATACCAGAGCAATACAACATTACAATAGCAATGCAATACAGTGTTGTTGAAATGCATCATCATTCTTTTAATATTCAAAAATATGGTTTAAGTATGTATTTTAGTATAAGTCAAAAAATCACTTTATTTTTTTACCTCCCTCCCGACTGTTTGCTTGCTTAGATTTCCGTGTTTAAAAAAAAATCAACTTTATTTTTAATTACCTCCCTCCTGACTCTGTAAAATTGATCTGGGAAGTATACGGGAACCAAAAAATCAAGTAACCATCACCAAAAGGATGATTTAGAGATAAAAGAATAAAGTATAAATAGGGACTTATTTTCAGGAGAAGCTGAGTTATGATTAACCCTTGATTCCAAATTGTAATTTTGTCCCAAAAATCCCTAATGCCAAATTGTAAAAGATATGATTGACTTGAAACCAGTACCAGGTTTGTTTACGTAAAACCAAAATCGGATCCACCATAGTCATGTCACGTACAACATCATGTCAGCACGGTATTACATTGTTAACCCTGGTAGCCATGAATAGCCCGACAGAAACTCACCTGGCTATTCTGGTGATAGCTTAATGAACAAAAAATTGTTTGAAATATATTCTAAGGTAATTTTTTTTAAAAATCAGAACCAAACCAAAACAATATAGAAAACTCTTTCAAATATTTTGCATGTAGGTGTCATACTACAATGTGTTTTTATCCAAAGTATCATAGAGCCAGATGACATTTTCCAATGGGGACTGCAGGCCTGGATGGTTAGAGCTTAATTGGTAAGTGGCGTCTGAATCTATTATACATTTGAATATAGTTCAAAAATAAATCATGAATTCACAAAATATTTGAAGGAGAGTGGTAGGTTGAGCTGTGACCGGTATTTCTCCAGAAAATATCTTCTGAAAAAGATGCTTTTGTTCTGAAGATACCACATTAACAGTCAGGCTTTTTTGGCCGCAACAGGCACGAATGGGTAAACCCATTGATGCCAAAAGCAGCCTGACAATTTTGATGAAATCTTTTTTAGCAAAAGCAAAGTTGGGAGAATATTTGAAGGATACTTGTTGAAAAGAACATTACAAACAACTTTCCTTGAAATATTTTGCAAAACCATTTTAAATTCCATAGTTACTGTCGAAAGTTCTAAAGATGCAGACGACAATGTCTAAAGGAACTTACAGCATTATTGGGTTAACATGGCTCAAGTGTCCTAGTCACGTAGGCAAGTGATTGTAGACGGGCTAATGACAAGATGACAGGGCTCTCAGTACGAGGCGGCAGACACGTTCCCATATGGGATGGACCAAAGCCAGAGGATTACATAGCCAAAAAGCAAATACAACTTTTCAAACAGCTGTTCTGCTTACAGATTAAATATCATATTTTTTAAGCCTTAGAAATTTTTGATTCAAATTTTCGCCAATAACTGACGACAAAGTTTTCCATAAGAAGAAAAATGGTATCTTCCTAAACTATTTAAAAAAATATTTGATAAAACATATATTTGTATTCAATCCAACTGGGATGTCTTTGTGTTCCCTATTCACATCCAGTACTTATCACACATAGAGTTTGCCTTGTAATGTGATGAATTGGCAGAATGTTTGGTACGAGGAAAATAAAGCTAGTTCAAGGAGGGTAACTATGTTGAATCTTGATTTACTTTCCTTCCACTATTTCTTATATAAGTAATTCCTCTGATATTATATTGTCAAAATAGTCTGAGTATTTTTGGGCACTATAGGCATGAATACGGTGAAAAAATAAACAATCAAACAAATAATAACAAATATTCAATAAAGGTTTATGACACACACACACACATATATATATATATATATACATATATATATATATATATATATATATATATATATATATATATATATATATACATATATATATATATATATATATATATATATATATATATACATATATATATACATATACATATATATATATATATATATATATATATATATATATATATACACACATATATATACATATATACTGCAACAATTTGATTTTTTTTATACTGAAAGACTAGAGTAAAGAACATAGAGCAGCTATCTCACTACGCAAGCATATTCTGACTTAAAGAGCAGTAGTTTTAAAAGGATATGTAGACAATGCAGCTATCCCCTGCCTTGTTCTATATCCTCCTCCTAATAAGAGCTATCTTAAAGCCATTTCTTGTAATCCCTACCATCAGCTATGCATTTATATGATGCATTTGGCTGAAATGGCTTGCTTTCAAACTGAAAATCTCCCAAGTAGCTCATGCCTAATTATGCTACTCAGGGGATGCTAATGATCTACCAGTTTGATTCACATATCAATAATGTATAATAAGCCATTGATACTTTAGAGTTTATCTAGAAATTGTTGTCTGCATCAATGATATTTTTAATAATAACTTTTGAATTGAGGATGATTTTACAAAATATATGGAGGAGAGTTGTTGGTAATGTTCTGGTCAAAATTTCTCCTTCAAATATTTTGCCAATTGTGCTTTAGCCTGGAAGATTTCATCGAAATTGTCAGGCAGGTTTGGCCTCTGTGAGCATTAATGAATGGGTTGATCAACTAAATATCTCACGAAGAAATGTGCTATTACTATATGATTCTAGAATACTCTTTAAAGTGGTGACAAACTTCCCTTTTTGTAGTAGCACAGAAGCTGATCATTTCTCCTGCTTGCTCCAGGGTACCAGGCAACTAGGAAATATGGCTCATGCTCTTCGCCTACTTTCTTTGTTATATTTCAACTTTCTTTTATTGCATACTTTTCCCCCCTCTTGTAAATAATTGAAAGCAGTCTTTCAACCACCTTCAAAAACATGGCGCTAGTATTCCAAGTTTCTAATCTCACTTTCCATTCCTTTATACCATCAATTCGTTGAGATTCAGTTTGTTCCTTTAGTGACACACCCTACATACAAGCATTCTCTCAGCAACTCATTCTAAGAGATGGTTTCTTGCCGCAGCCAGTGGTTCTAATCTCACTTTCCCCCCCCCCCCCCCCCCCACCTTCCTATCCCTAGCCTATCAATTCATTGAGATTCAGTTTGTTCCTTACCCCCTGCAAACAACCATTCTCTCAGCACCTCATTCTAAGAGAGGGTTTCTTGCCGCAGCCAGTGGTTCTAATCTCACTTTCCCCAGCCCCCCCCCCCCCCCCCACCTTCCTATCCCTAGCCTATCAATTCATTGAGATTCAGTTTGTTCCTTACCCCCTGCAAACAACCATTCTCTCAGCACCTCATTCTAAGAGATGGTTTCTTGCCGAAGCCAGTGGTTCTAATCTCACTTTCCCTGCCCCCCCCCCACCTTCTTATCCTAGCCTATCAATTCATTGAGATTCAGATTGTTCCTTACCCCCAACATACAACCATTCTCTCAGCACCTCATTCTAAGAGATGGTTTCTTGCGAAGCTAGTGGTTCTAATCTCACTTTCCCTGCCCCCCCACCTTCCTATCCCTAGCCTATCAATTCATTGAGATTCAGATTGTTCCTTACCCCCTACATACAACCATTCTCTCAGCACCTCATTCTAAGAGATGGTTTCTTCCCGTAGCCAGTGTTTCTAATCTCACTTTCCACGCCGCTGCCTGTCTGCTCATCATGCCAGACTAAAACATTAATTTCACTTGCCCGCTAATCCCCCTGAATATGTGCAAGTTGGCTCGAATTAAATTTGCCCATTAGTTATATGCTGTTCCGATAGAAAAGCATTACATACAGCTCGGAGCATTGTCAACACAGGAATTGCCTAACTCAAAATCAATACGGCCAGACATGCTCCTCACCTACTGGATAGAATAGCCAGCCAGACAGCATGACTCGCTTGATGGAAGAGCCAGGCTATTACGACAACCGGCTACCCTCCCTCTGATGAAGTTCAGACACCAATAACAGGGCTGGATTGGACCTATGGAGAAGTTAGACTCTTACATTTAACAGCTTTGGTGGAAGAGCCAGCGGCCTTTTAACTTTTCCATTCTTTACCAGTAATTTCACAAAGAGACTGACATGATTGTTGGAATAGCCGTAGGCTCTTACAGAAGTCAGCATCACTCCCTCACCAATGTGAACTTTTGTACTGAGGAAACCTAGTATCACTATCATTTAACATCTTATATTGTATATATGCTACAAATTAATGCCAAAACATCATATACTTTGACTCACCAATCTGTATTTGTAGGTCAGGTAGTTGTTTTCTTACCTGCATAGAAAGAAAAAAAACATTAATCAAATTGTGGAAATCCAGATGCAGTATAGTGTATTATAGAATACATAAATCATTGCAATAAATGGAAGAATAACATCATAATATTTCACTCTTTCGAGTTACAGGTGTACAATAAAAACTAAATGATGAATGATAATAATCACAATCTAGATATTCTAGCATTTTAGAAAAAGATTTGATACCCTGTCTGTTACTGGGATTGCCCCATATTGATAAATAACTTCACTACGTCTTTAGAAGTTTGAGTAAAATATTGCAAACAGAGATAATGGAGTCATTAAAATCTAGCAGAATTAAGTAGCTGATAAGATAAATTGTGATTTTTAGAACTTATCCATGCTTTACCTTCCTTCAAGTCTCATACCTAAAAGCAATGTATCTGACTACTTTGAAACCCTGGGGCCCTCGGGCCACTTGTAAACATGCCAGAGGGCCTCAGGGAAGATCCTTACCATTGGACTGAGTTACCCTCTTCAAATAAAGATTATTATTATTATTATTATTATTATTATTATTATGATTATTATTATTATGATTATTATTATGATTATCAAAAGTTTCCCTAGAAATTGCCTACTGGATTGAAGTACCTAGACAATCACTTGGGAATTAAATATAATTTCACAAATATTTGAGAAGGGTTCTTAATAGTGTTCTAATCACCATTTCTCCTTCAAATACTTTTCCAACTATGCATTTGGCTGAAAGAATTCTCTCCAAAGTTGACAGGTTGCTTTTGGTCGCTGTGAGCATTTATAGGTTAAAACCCTCACATCTAATTCCATATGTATTAACCCATTAATGCTCACAGCGGCCAAAAACAGCCTGACAATTTTGATGAAATCTTGCAGGCAAACGCACACGTAGAAACATATTTGAAGGAGAAATGTTCATCAGAACATTATCAACAACTCTCCTTCAAATATTTTGTAAAATCATTCTTAATTCCAATGATATTGGAAAAAGTATCATAGATCCAGACGACAATTGGTGGAGGAACTCCTAAGTATTAATGGGTTAAGCTGAAGCAAAGAAAGGCAGTATGTATAAAGAAGCAGAATTCTCCTTGACTTAATGCATCATTCATTACAGCAGTTTCAAATTCAAATTGAAAATTCAGAGAAAAAACAGCTGAAAGCCTGCAAGGGAGGAAATCCACTTTACATATGTAAATTTATAATAGAAAAGAAGGAAAAACTGCCTTGCAGTCGTAGAGGAGTTGACTGAAAATGACGGTCGTGCCCTCGGCGATCCGTCCCATGATGGCGCTCTAAGCTGAGCCTAACGCAGAGCGCCGCACACGCCGCGTCCCCATAGATCCCGTCAAAGTAGAAAACAATCTCAACAGCTGCTGTCAACACAAGAGACTGATGCCAGAATAATCAAGCTGAAATTACAATAAAATTAAGAAAAACCCTTATGGGGATGTGGCGCCCAATTTTTTACTATGTAGACTGTGGAGACAGATCTGGCTTTAAGAACCCTCAGTAACACCTTTTCCCTGAATGGAATTCCTGCATTAGTAGGGTGTAGGGGAGTACCATCCATATGGCATACGATGGGAATAGAATTGTAGTTTGAAATTTTATTTATCTTCACTTTCCCTGACAAATCAGGGCTAAATCATGCCCACCAGAAATTGGTGGAGGAAACTAGTGTCTGGGGTAAGACAGCCTTAAAACCCTGAGTCACTTTTGAGTACCTCACATGCCTCTAGTACCATTCCAATACTCAGCTGTGGTGAGAACCAGTGACTGGAGCAATGCCTAGACCACTCAGCTATTGGGGCAGCCTCATATTTGGGCGCTGCAGGCATGAATAGGTTAACCCTTATGCTGCTGGTCGCTAATTTTGTCTACATAACATGATGCAAAAAACCCTGAAAAATGACTGAAACCCTGGCAAATGGGTACTCATCTGATAGTACTCAGCGAGATCTTTCCAATGAGTACCAACATGACATGGTTTGGATGTTTTTCAAAAATCTTTGCGTCCTTGTGCTTTGGATGAAAGTAGCTTCAGCATGGGAAGGGTTAAGTGAGATCTCTACAGTGAGTGTGAATAAGGAGTTGATGAATGTGAGAGACTTAGGAGAGCACCCAGTCTGGTGATCAAACCATAAGCTTCTCAGCTTCCCTGAGTAGAGGCATTGCCACGGGAGGAGGAGGAGGAGGAGGAGGAGGAGGAGGAGGAGGAGGAGGAGGAGGAGGAGGAGGAGGAATAACTGTTTTCCATCCTTACTAAATGGAGCTGGGACTTCCCATGAAATCCTGTTGTGTTCAAGGGGAAATCCTAGATATTATCAACGTACAGCTGTCAGCACATACACACTGGCTCTGCTCTGCTAACCCTTAACAAAGGTAGCTGAGGCTTCCCTGGAAATCCTGGGAAAATCCTAGATATTATCAGCTTACAGCTGTCAGCACATACATATTGCCTCTGCTCTGCTAACCCTTAACAAAGGTAGCTGAGGCTTCCCTGGAAATCCTGGGAAAATCTGAGGTATCATCAACGTACAGCTGTCAGCACATACACACTGCCTCTGCTCTGCTAACCCTTAACAAAGGTAGCTGAGGCTTCCCTGGAAATCCTGAGACTTTCCAGCATGCATGCTGACCAGCATTTGATACAATATACAATAATTGTGCAACTTGATCACATGAATCACCTGCCAGGGCCTGCCCCGCTGGCCGAGTGGTCCAAGACGTTACCACTCACTACTGCAACGGTTTGAATACCTGCCAGGCATGTAAGAAAGTTGCCAGTGACTTGGGATAAGGTGATGCTGCAAAACAACTTAATGCTCTTAAGAGAATTGGTCACCTCTTAGACCAATCCAGCAGACTGACAATTTTTCGAGCCTACATAATGTCAAATTTCAACTACTGCCCCCTGGTATGGCACTTCTGCTCTAAGAAAAATCTCACCAAGCTAGAGAGGATACAGGAACGAGCCCTACGCTTTGTCTACAGGGACTACAAAAGCAGCTATGAGAAGCTACTAGACCAGGCTAAACTACAAAGCTTACATCTAGGTAGACTGAGATCCTTAGCTACAGAGATTCACAAAGCTGTCCATGGAGGGGCCCCTCCCTATGTCAGCTCTCTTTTCACAGAGAGAGAATCTGAATACAGCCTTAGAAGGAACCACTCTCTAATATTACCTCCATATAACACCATCTCCTTTGGAAAGCAATCAATTAGATATACTGGACCTAAAGTATAGAACTCCCTACCTAACAACTTAAGACAAACAACATCAGTAAAAGAGTTCAAAAACCTAATCTCAACCTGGTCTGGAACTAACTGTACCTGCTCTCTCTGCTGCTATAAGTAATACCAGTAAATGAGCAGAAGTAGTTGCTATTTCACTCAATAATCATATAAACACATGTCCTGAAAGAGTTATTACTCATTGTCAATTAATGTGTGCCAACTTACTTCCCCTCTACTTATCATTTATATTGCTGTTAAACCCTGTATGTTATATTTTGAATTGTTATTTTGTAGTCGGCCAAGAGCCCTGGCAGCTCGTGTTTACTATGTAAAATTATTACCGACTTGAAATAAAGATTATCTATCTATATCTACTATGGTTTTTCACTGGGTACTCTGGTTTTCCCCAGCACTCACAACTGGCTTGCCATAAAATGGCAGAAAAAGTGACGATAATCAAAATTCCTAAGTCCATTCACTGGCCATCAGCATCCAGCTAGCAAGGGCTTTTATTAAGCACTTAGCTTGAACTAAGACCCCTATCACTCACAATCAAAGGCCCATCCCTTGTCTAAGCCCTCATTTCCCTGCTCGTAGGCATCGAGGCAGCTTCTCGCCTACACCGGCGCCACCGGTCCCCCGCGAGCCTGCCGCGACGGACGCTCCTCCTCGCCTAATTAATCCTGCCCACTACCAGACAAGTCTCCGCAGATCAACTCTGAGCAGTTGAGCCTGGCAAAATTCATTGTCTCGTCTAGACAGCGGCCCAACTCAATAATCTTACAAGGGACGCATCAATTAGGCTGCTGATGCTGCGCCTGGGCGTCCTCCGCCCTCCTCCGCCTGGGCACTACTCGCAGCAGCAGCTCCACACCTCCTCGCGACTGTCCTCTTCCTCCGCCGCCGTAGCCATAGCTTAAGTAAGCGCTCTACCAGAGTGCTGGCCAAACACTAGTTATAGTGCTGGAGAGCTCTTCAGGGAAACATGAAGACATGACGAATATATAGCTTTATATATACATATATACCAATATATATATATATATATATATATATATATATATATATATATATATATATATATATATATATATATATATATATATATATATATATGAGTGTGTATATATATATATATGTTACAGTAAGAGTGTCAAACCAGGGATTTAGTCAAATCCCTAAAACTTTCAGGGAATCTGTCAAATTCCTGTTTCACTCAAGGATTCGGTCCCTAAATGTCTACGGATATGACTAAACCCCTAAAAATAGGTGGGTCATTTTTGACTTGTTTACTGGAGACCTTTCAGAGGGATTGTTGAATGACAATTACCTTTGTGTAATGCTTAGTTGAGCGCTACTTATGATTCCTGATTATCAAAGTTATGAGGTACAAAGTAATGCTGAATAATCAATGCTCAGCCAAAAATTATTGCTTGATGATGATGATAATTAGTATCTCAGTCAACGTTTATCAATTTCATCATTCTGATCCTCTTATTTTCAAGGATTTAGTCAAATCTCTAGACATTTAGGGACCAAATCCGTGAGTGAAACAAGAATTTGACAGATTCCCTGAAAGTTTTAGGGATTTGACTAAATCCCTGGTTTGACACTCTTACTGTAACATATATATATATATATATATATATATATATATATATATATATATATATATATATATATATATATATATATATATATATATATATATATGTTACAGTAAGATAGTCAAACCAGGGATTCAGCCAAATCCATTTTACTTTCAGGGATTTGACCATATACCTGTTTCCCTCAGGGATTTGGCCAAATCCCTAACATGTCTAGGGATTAGGCCAAACCTTTGAAAATAGAAGGGTAATTTTTGACTAGTTTACTGGACACATTTCAGTGAGACAAATGATGATATGCTTCTTTGTATGGTTGGTTGTGTGATAGTTATGATTCCTGACTATTGATATATATATATATATATATATATATATATATATATATATATATATATATATATATATATATATATATATATATATATATATATAATTATTATATATATATATATATATATATATATATATATATATATATATATGTATATACATATATATATATATAATATATATATACATATACATATATATATATATATATATATATATATATATATATATATATATATACATATATATATATATACATACATACATACATATATGTGCGTGTGTGTGCGTGCGCGCGGGTGTGTGAGTTCATGTGTGTTAGCGTGTGTATGAATATGAAGGAGATGATTTAAGGCTTGGAGCTGCCTGCTGCCTATTACACATATTAACTTGCTAGGTGAGATATGGGTCTGGGCGCCTCAGCTCACCTCTGACAGGATTCATCATTGCTTTCAACCCATTCACACCCAACACTTCTCTTAGCCAATTCATGTCTTATAGTAAACTTTAACCTATTCAAGGGTTCCTCTTACCCTGTCCACACACAACAGTTCTCTTAGCCGATTCATCCCTTACAGTTTCTTATAAAAAAAATTGTCTGGATTCATGATATTTTTGACAACCTGAGGAATAAGATTGCTTTTACGATGTATTTGAAGGGATTGTTGGTAGTGTACTGATTAACATTTTTCCTTTAAATAAATTCCCCACATATTTTCACCTGAAAGACTTCACCAACATTGTAAAGCTGCTTTAGTTTTCTGAGAACCACCATGAATTAATACTACCATAAGGATTTTTTTACAATATTTTAAGATTTCTTAAGAATTAAACACTAGAATGTCAGTATTTGCCCGCAATTATGAATATCCCCCCCCTGCTGGGATAATGAAAAGCTAGAACTTAAGGCCTTTTGAGATAGCTTGCAGTCAAGCTCTATGTTCCAATATAGTAAGGAATTTGACACAAAACAGCTAAAAATGACTTTGAAAATAAATCAAAAGTCACCAAAACCTTATCAATTCATATATATGCCATCCATAATAAAGAATCATTGAATGTTTGAAAAGTTTCATTATAGAAATTTTGAGATTTCCTACAGTCAAGCTATCTGTTCCCTTATAAGGTATTTGACACACATCTCAAAATGACCTCTAAAATGGATCAAAGGTCACCAAAACCTAATCAATTAATGAAAGCGCCATAAGACAGATTCCCTGAATGTTTGAATAGTTTTCTTAAACAGTTTTTTTAGATATCTTGTAGACAAGCTACTATGAACCAGTAAAAGGAATTTGACAAAAAAACATCTCAAAAGGACCTAATAAATGCATCAAAGGTCACCAAAACCTAAGAAATTCATGAAAGCACCATAAGAAAGATTCCCTGAATTTTTGAATAGTTTTTGTTGACTGGTTTTTGAGCTATCTTGCAGACAAGCCAGGAGGCGAACACAGAGAGGACTTGTGCCAAAAACAATGTCTCCCATAATAAGAGGGAGACATCATAAACTCTCAAAATATTTGTTGAATGATTCTAGAGAACATTTCTCCCTCATATCTGTTACAAAATCTGTTTTTGTCAGAAAGAACTTTATCAGTGAAAAAGTCTGGTCTTTTGGCCCACTTTTCACGATTAACACATCCATGCTCTAATTACCTACAGCCAGAATATCTATTTTGTTAAATCTGAATGGAATTATATTAGCTCATTAATTACCAAAATCATGTCTGTATTTCAAGGCAAACTTGTGTATAGCCAGTATTTATTGGCAGAGGAAACAAACTTTCCACATGTCATTGACATGTTGCCAGGGGCCTGCCCTGAAAGCCGAGCGGTCTAAGGTAAAATTTGACACTGACTGCTAGCTGTCTCTCAATACTGCCCCGGTTCAAATACGGGCATGTGAGAAGGTGGCAAGTGACATGGGGTTAGACAGTGATTTTTGCCAGGTACTCTGGTTTTCTCGACTACTTATAGCTGGCTAGCAAAGACTTCACCGCAATATGGCAAAAAAGTGACAAAAAACAAAGTTATAAAATATCTATGAAAGCAATAGGCCATTTAGTATGTAGTTAATTTCTGCCTCCGTCTATCTCTCTCTCTCATCATCATCTTCATCATCAACATTGTGACGCAGATAACCAAGTTCACTATTCGCATATTTTAGAGTACAACAACTACAACGTGCTATATTTCATGTGAGATTGAAGATTTTTTAGTTTTTTTTCTGTCTGGGCATTTGTGATGTATTGTTCAATGACACGTACAGCTCACCTGTTTAAACACTTCAAAATCCCACAAAACCAACCACTGCACAACTGTGGCGGAAAAATATAAACACACCGGCGCAGAAAAAAGCTCCATTGTTGAGTTGCTCCCTGACCTTTGCAGGAATCTAGGTAACGAGGCCGGGGGCTGGCTCAGAATCCAGACATCTTACCTCCGCGCTGTCTGGTGCACTCTTATACCATGATACACATACACCAGGGCCACACTCAAAACACACTAACTAGGAACATGTATGACAAAATATTTTTTTGCACATATACATGTTTTTTGAGACATTCCAAGACTTTGTGGCCCTGTAACAAGGATGGTTAACTGCAGTGAGAATTCTGGGAGTAAATCTCAATTTGTGGGCCGGCTTAGTGGTTGTGGGTTGGCAAGGCAGATGGAGAGTACATAAAGCGGAGATTGCAGGCAAATTAATTAGGTTATATAAGAGATATTAACTAGTATAAATCACTAGGCTCAACTCTCCCCATTCTTCCTCCCTCCCCGGAATGGTGAATACTTAAACACAGATGACTCCTTCGCAAAGTTCACACCTATTAGGCAGAGACCTAAGTGTCACTCTTGCTATACCTAGCAATAACCCTTCCCATGCTGAGTCTACTTTCGTCTAAAGCACAAAAACGTGAATATTTTCGAAAATCATCTAAACCCTGTCATGTTGGTATTCATCGGATAGCTCTCGATGAGTACTCTCAGATGAGTACCCATTTACCACTGTTTCAGTCATTTTTCAGGTGTTTTGCATCATTTCATAGTGGCCAAATTAGCCACCAGCAGCATAAGGGATAATGCCTCTCCCTCCCTCTGATGGGCACATCTACTCACCAGCATTGCACACATTGCTTCTAAGGCTTTTTTGGCATGATTTTTCCATGGCTCCTACCTATTTGGATTCTGACTCTTAGCATTAGTCAAGCCATACAAACAGTCAAGACAGTACCACCAGATAAAGACACTTAATTCAAAGTCAGCAGATGACCAGAATGATTATTTTGTGATCTATTTTATATAACATTGTTACTATAGGAGCACATGAATAAAACGCTGTGTGTGAACTGTGAAATCAAAGAAAAAAAAAGACAATTAGTTTTTAGATTTTTAAAGAAGCTTCTCTTAACATAGTTATGAGAAAACGATACTCAAATCCAATATGGCTGCCAACCAACTGAAGGTAGACTGGATTCCATTTGTTCTCGCACGTCTTATTTCTTCCTGTTGTTAATTTCATGAATTAACCAAGAAATAACCAAGTATGCCTAGGGATAAGTACTGGTACTCGAAACAAAATGAAATACACAGATTGAAGAATAAATCTATTGTATTGTTTAAAAATTGCAATACAGCTATTGCTTTAAGATATAAACTTAACTTGCTACCTGGATGTCTCTTCACAAACACAGTTCACTACTTGTTAGCAGACTTTTTGAATTGACGGTGCGAAATTCAGCATAACTAAGGTCCTGGGAGGCAGGCAGTATCTTTAAATATATTTGAAATATTGCTAAGATATTGTTAAGGAAATATTGACTATGTGCCATATCATGAACATTTTAAAGGGGCCAATACCTAATTATGCTGTATAATATTATTGACAAAAAATACCATCATCAAAAATACTGATAAAATCACAACCAGAAATCTTTCACAGATGTTGGTAGATGTACCCTGCACTAACACAGTGTCCGCTGGTTATTGAGAGCGGAGTTCTGCTAGCTCCCTGCTGCAGTCAGGTATTGACTGATTCCAGTGCTGCCTGTCTGTCTGTGAGGCTGTCAGCAGGCCACACATGCCCCTGCAGTGGAATGTGACAGACGTTCATTCATCGCCACTTTCTGGCCATACTAGCCAGTTCTATTTGGTGAAGGAAACCAGTTTACCTGGCAAAAAACATCGCCTAACCCTAAATCACTGACTGCTCACCATCAAAAAAATTGCCAAAACATGCCCCCAATTAGCCATGCAGTTTAATGCATTTCGCAATGACTGCTCGCTGTGTTTAACCACTGCAAGGGCCTACCCCAATAGCCAAGTAGCCTAATGCATTTCACAATGACTGCTTGCTGTGTTTAAATACTCCAAGGGTATGCCCAAATTGCCAAGTAGTCTAATTCATTTCAGAATGACTGCTTGCTGTGTTTAACCACTGCCAGGGTATACCCCAATAGGCAAGTAGTCTAATGCATTTCACAATGACTGCTTGATGTGTTTAACCACTCCTAGGGTATGCCCCATTTGCCAAGTAGTCAAATGCATTTCACAATGACTGCTTGCTGTGTTTAACCACTGCCAGGGTATACCCCAAGAGCCGAGTAGTCTAATGCATTTCACAATGACTGCTTGCTGTATTTAACCACTTCAAGGGCCTACCCCAATAGCAAAGCAGTCTAATGCATTTCACAATGACTGCTCGCTGTTTAACCACTGCAAGGGCCTACCCCAATAGCCAAGTAGTCTAATGCATTTCACAATGACTGCTCGCTGTTTCTCACCACTGCCAGGGCATGCCCCCATAACCAAGCAGTTTAATGCATTTCACAATGACTGCTCGCTGTGTTTAACCACTGCAAGGGCCTACCCCATAGCCAAGTAGTCTAATGCATTTCACAATAACTGCTTGCTATGTCTCACCACTGTCAGGGTATACCCCAATAATGTCTCACCACTGCCAGGGCATGCCCCCATAACCAAGTAGTCTAATGCATTTCACAATGACTGCTTGCTATGTCTCACCACTGTCAGGGTATACCCCAATAATGTCTCACCACTGCCAGGGCATGCCCCAATAACCAAGTAGTCTAATGCATTTCATAATGACTGCTTGCTATGTCTCACCACTGTCAGGGTATACCCCAATAATGTCTCACCACTGCCAGGGCATGCCCCCATAACCAAGTAGTCTAATGCATTTTCAATAACTGCTTGCTATGTCTCACCACTGTCAGGGTATACCCCAATGTCTCACCACTGCCAGGGCATGCCCCCATAACCAAGTAGTCTAATGCATTTCACAATAACTGCTTGCTATGTCTCACCACTGTCAGGGTATACCCCAATAATGTCTCACCACTGCCAGGGCATGCCCCCATAACCAAGTAGTCTAATGCATTTTCAATAACTGCTTGCTATGTCTCACCACTGTCAGGGTATACCCCAATAATGTCTCACCACTGCCAGGGCATGCCCCCATAACCAAGTAGTCTAATGCATTTCACAATAACTGCTTGCTATGTCTCACCACTGTCAGGGTATACCCCAATAATGTCTCACCACTGCCAGGGCATGCCCCCATAACCAAGTAGTCTAATGCATTTCACAATGACTGCTTGCTATGTCTCACAACTGTCAGGGTATACCCCAATAATGTCTCACCACTGCCAGGGCATGCCCCCATAACCAAGTAGTCTAATGCATTTCACAATAACTGCTTGCTATGTCTCACCACTGTCAGGGTATACCCCAATAATGTCTCACCACTGCCAGGGCATGCCCCCATAACCAAGTAGTCTAATGCATTTTCAATAACTGCTTGCTATGTCTCACCACTGTCAGGGTATACCCCAATAATGTCTCACCACTGCCAGGGCATGCCCCCATAACCAAGTAGTCTAATGCATTTCACAATAACTGCTTGCTATGTCTCACCACTGTCAGGGTATACCCCAATAATGTCTCACCACTGCCAGGGCATGCCCCCATAACCAAGTAGTCTAATGCATTTCACAATGACTGCTTGCTATGTCTCACCACTGTCAGGGTATACCCCAATAATGTCTCACCACTGCCAGGGCATGCCCCCATAACCAAGAAGTCTAATGCATTTCACAATAACTGCTTGCTGTGTCTCACCACTGTCAGGGTATACCCCAATAATGTCTCACCACTGCCAGGGCATGCCCCCATAACCAAGTAGTCTAATGCATTTCACAATGACTGCTTGCTATGTCTCACCACTGTCAGGGTATACCCCAATAATGTCTCACCACTGCCAGGGCATGCCCCCATAGCCAAGTAGTCTAATGCATTTCACAATAACTGCTTGCTATGTCTCACCACTGCCAGGGCCTACCCCAATTGCCAAGTAGTCAAATGCATTTCACAATTACTGCTTGCTGTGTCTCACCACTGCAAGGGCCTACCTCAATAGCCAAGCAGTCTAATGCATTTCACAATGACTGCTTGCTGTGTTTAACCACTCCTAGGGTATGCCCCAATTGCCAAGTAGTCAAATGCATTTCACAATGACTGCTCGCTGCGTTTAACCGCTGCAATGGCCTACCCCAATAGCCAAGTAGTCAAATGCATTTCACAGTGACTGATTGCTATCTCACCACTGCCAGGGTATGCCCTAATTGCAAAGTAGTCTAACTAATGCATTTCACAATGACTGCTCGCTGTGTCTCACCACTGCAAGGGCCTACCCCAACAACCAAGTGGTCCATTGCATTTTCTAATGACTGCTCGCTGTGTCTCACCACTGCCATAGCCTAAGCCAACAGCCAAGTGGTCTATTGCATTTTCTAATGACTGCTTGCTGTGTCTCACCACTGCCATAGCCTAAGCCAACAGCCAAGTGGTCTATTGCATTTTCTAATGACTGCTCGCTGTGTCTCACCACTGCCAGGGCCTAACCCAATAGCCAAGTGGTCTATTGCATTTTCTAATGACTGCTCGCTGTGTCTCACCACTGCCATAGCCTAAGCCAACAGCCAAGTGGTCTATTGCATTTTCTAATGACTGCTCGCTGTGTCTCACCACTGCCATAGCCTAAGCCAACAGCCAAGTGGTCTATTGCATTTTCTAATGACTGCTCGCTGTGTCTCACCACTGCCATAGCCTAAGCCAACAGCCAAGTGGTCTTTTGCATTTTCTAATGACTGCTCGCTGTGTCTCACCACTGCCATAGCCTAAGCCAACAGCCAAGTGGTCTATTGCATTTTCTAATGACTGCTCGCTGTGTCTCACCACTGCCATAGCCTAAGCCAACAGCCAAGTGGTCTATTGCATTTTCTAATGACTGCTTGCTGTGTCTCACCACTGCCATGGCCTAACCCAATAGCCAAGTGGTCTATTGCATTTTCTAATGACTGCTCGCTGTGTCTCACCACTGCCATGGCCTAACCCAATAGCCAAGTGGTCTATTGCATTTTCTAATGACTGCTCGCTGTGTCTCACCACTGCCATAGCCTAAGCCAACAGCCAAGTGGTCTATTGCATTTTCTAATGACTGCTCGCTGTGTCTCACCACTGCCAGGGCCTAACCCAATAGCCAAGTGGTCTATTGCATTTTCTAATGACTGCTCGCTGTGTCTCACCACTGCTAGGGCCTAAACCAACAGCCAAGTGGTCTATTGCATTTTCTAATGACTGCTCGCTGTGTCTCACCACTGCCATAGCCTAAGCCAACAGCCAAGTGGTCTATTGCATTTTCTAATGACTGCTTGCTGTGTCTCACCACTGCCATGGCCTAACCCAATAGCCAAGTGGTCTATTGCATTTTCTAATGACTGCTCGCTGTGTCTCACCACTGCTAGGGCCTAAACCAACAGCCAAGTGGTCTATTGCATTTTCTAATGACTGCTCGCTGTGTCTCACCACTGCCATGGCCTAAGCCAACAGCCAAGTGGTCTATTGCATTTTCTATTGACTGCTCACTGTGTCTCACCACTGCCATAGCCTAAGCCAACAGCCAAGTGGTCTATTGCATTTTCTAATGACTGCTTGCTGTGTTTAACCACTTCAAGGGCCTACCCCAATAGCCAAGTAGTCTAATGCATTTCACAATGACTGCTCGCTGTGTCTCACCACTGCCATGGCCTGCTCCCATTGCACACTGCCTGAATGCTGTTCTTCATTACTACTAGTGCCTACCCCATCAGTGATAGACCTTTATGGTCGTTTTTGGGCATTTGCTTCTAGAATATGTGATTTTGTGACTGGATGTTAAATCATAGGAGCCAAATTTGTGAATGGACAATTACTTTTTAAATTTTTATCTCCCCTTATTTTACCCATCAGAGCCCCAAAATGCATCTCTCAGGCAGAAATTTCAAAAGAATTTCTAAGACCCCTCTTATTGGTCTGGACAGTATGCCATTATGCTGAATGCACAGGGATTAATTTCAAATCCTAGGAGCCAAATCTGCTTCTATCTGAAAATGTTATGGCCAATCCCTGCCTATTAGATGATTGCAGTCTAGGCCAGACATACTTTAGAAAATAACTTTGGAATGAAGCATTAATTTGGTACTATTTAACCCTTCCAATGCTGAGGCTACTTTTGTCCAAAGGCCAAGGACGCAAAGATGAAAACAATCTAAACCCTGTCACGACAGCATTCATGGGGATAATGTAGCTCTCACTGAGTTCTATCAGGTGAGTACCCATGTGCCAGGGGTTCATTCATTTTTTTGCATCATTTTGTAAAAGAGTAGCCACCAGCAGCATGAGGGATAAAGAAGAGTAGTAGTCAGTTTCGATGAATAACCCTTCTTCAAATATTTTCTAGAAAAGTCTTTCGTTGAGAGATATCACCAAATCAGTGGGTTGGCATTGGCTGCAACAGGCATGAATGGGTTAACCACAATGATGTCTTTTTGCTACCTGTCAGGTAAGCCATTTTCTATTGTTTTTATCTACCTGCATCTGCAGCCTCCACAGTTTATATTGAAAATACTTATCAGGTTAACAATTCCAACCTTTCTCTCCCACAGATATCCTGATAATAAACTTCTTCAAAAATTAGACGGAGACCACTGATAATACTATTTCAGGAAGATATTTTTGAATGACATTTGCTACAACAGGATCGTGTTCATCTTTAACCCTTATGCTGCTGGTGGCCAATTTGGCCAATACAAAATGATGCAAAAACCTTTAAAATGACTAGAACCCTGGCATATAGGTTTTCGTCTGAGAGCACTCAGCGAGAGCTTTCCAATGAATACCAACTGACAGGGTTTAGATGGTGTTCAAAAATCTTTGCATCCTTGTGCTTTGGAAAACCTCAGCATATGAAGGGCTAAAAAAATAGTAACAAGTACTGCTCTGATTTCGGGTAAAATTGTCACAAGAATTGCTCGTTCCGAGGCTGACTGGGTCATGGAGTTCCGCCGCCAGATGAATTCAGGGGAAGATGATAAGATACAAAGGTATCCCATGAGCTCTGCTGGCGGCGGCATAAAACCTGACAGCTTTACGAGCAGCTGTGATGCATAAAACTTTTTGAGCTTGATATTTGATAGTACAGGTATTGACACGCGTCCATAAATCACGCAAATCATAAGAGGCAAATGGAATTTCAGACAAATAAGTGGTTTTTGATGGACATCACATTCAAATAAAAGGTTCACCAATGACCACGAAATGTGCTAGATACATTTGCCGAGTAATTTGATTTATCAAAATTGCATAAATGAGGGCGGTAGTGCGCATTAAGTTAAAGAAGGTAGCCCCGAGGGATGCTTTGTGATGGACGGAGATGCTCAGGTAGCGACCGATAAGGAGGAAAAAAAAGAAGCTCACTAAAGACAACGTCTCTATCTTATATGCAGCGGTAATATGAAAGTCTGCTTCTTAATTTACAGCGGCCATAAAGCTGATATATGCTCTCTAAAATTGGATGGTATTCTGTATTTATATTTGTTTTTTGTCATAAAGACTGATTGTCCCTTGAGACTGGCCATAAAACGGGATTAACACATCTTTGTGGCGTAAAATCCGTTTAATCGGCGCTGGCAATCCCGCTGAGCTAATCAAGGTGGCGGCTAAGTTAGCCTGGTCACAGGGTGGAACAAACAGCTTTTACACGCTGCACTTAACTTGATGAAGAAATTATCAGCCTACTACATCTTCTTGACGTATGCCATCTCACCCCCTCTCTCCTCCTACTGATTCCCTCTCTTTCTCTCTCTCTGTCTGATTCCCTCTCTCTCTCCCTCTCTCTCTCTCTCTCTCTCTCTCTCTCTCTCTCTCTCTCTCTCTCTCTCTCTCTCTCACTCACTCTCTCTCTCTCTCACTCTCTCAGGGTTCGACTTTCCCAGGGGCCCAGGGGCATATGCCCCTAGACTTTTCAAACTAGGGGCCCAAAATAGTTATGTATAATAACAAGAAATCCTTTTTTTGACCACTTATTTTTATCAAGAGACCTTTTCGGGCCCCTAACCTAAAATCTAAGCGTCAGAACCTCTTTCTCTCTCTCTCTCTCTCTCTCTCTCTCTCTCTCTCTCTCTCTCTCTCTCTCTCTCTCTCTCTCTCTCTCTCTCTCTCTCTCTCTCTCTCTCTCTCGGGATGCTCCCTCTTTCTCTTTGATTGTCTGTCTGTCTCTCCCACTGGCAATTTTGATTTTCTTTCAAATAACAAAATCATTTGATAAGTCAGGTAGAAAGAAATATAAATATGACCAGCTTTTAACATTTTGTGAGTCTATGTTTCATTGGTAAGGTTATTTTGTGGTATCCCTCCATGTAGAGAAGGATTTCAATGTGAATTCTTAGCATGCTTTGCTTAACCAAATAATGCTAAAAGCAGGCTTACAATTTTGATGAAATACTGTACGCAAAAGCGTAGTTGGGTAAATACCTGAAGGAGAAATGTTATTCATCACATTACCAACAAATCTCCTTCAAATACTTAACAAAATCATTCTTGAATATAAATTTATCATAAAAAGTATCATAGATCCAGACGACAAATTCAAGAGGCCCTGTTCAACATGAATGGGATATGAAGAGACTCGTTGCAGGTTTTGCTGCGTCGTCAGGTGTCGGTGATCATCAAGCTAGTAGCTTATTATAATGTATGTACACCTGTCTAGCCGATCCTGCTGTGTACGTACATATCTATATATAGGCCAGAGGAACAGTCAATCCGCGTCTAATTAACCTTTAATCCTACGTCTGCTCAGCTATTTAGACAGAGGCAGACACACTATTCCCCACCTGCACATACAGACTAATCATCTTCTTCTCACTCACAGTTGAGACCCCGGTTTAACCCATTGGCACTCAGAGAGGCCAAAACAGGCCTGACTATTTTGTTGATATTTTCCTCACAAAAGCGTTTTTATCAAAAATATTTGAAGGAGAAATGTTTATCAGAATATTACCAACAACTATCCTTCAAATATGTTGTAAGAATTTGCTTTATTTCCAAGTTATTTTCAGAAGTATGAAAATAGCAGACAATACTTTCCTGGGGAACCCTGAGTGTGAATGGGTTAATGTTAACCCTTTCACCGCCACACACACATATAACTGTTGTGGAGTCATTACATAGGGAAGCTTGCATGCATAAATGTGTGCGAGAGAATGGAATTCATCTAAAGAAGAACCTGGCATGCTAATCTAAAAGAACCCCTACATACCTTGAAAATTATGCAATTAGCACTCAGGCTGTTGTGCTCGATTCAAGCTTTCATAGGTCACATGACTCAGGTTGATCAATTTCCTAAAAGATTGTCAAACTTGAACATGTTGGTACTGGATTTTGGCCAATAATCCTCATTACAATTAGGCATCAGACATTCATGGGGAAAATCATAATTTGGACTCACATGGGTTAACCCTTTCAAGTCTGTAGGTGTATTTTTATTCAAAAGTATCATAGCTAGTAACCACATCCAGTGTCCGACTTACAAGGTAGCCCTACTAGTCTGGACTAGTAAAAATTTGAAAAGGGGCCAGTAGGGCTAGTAAATTACTAACCCTTGTAGCCCTACCAGACTAGTCCATATTTACCAGTCATGATAAGATTGATTATTTGACATGTTGAAATTTTGGTTGGTGCCTTTATGAAGATTTAGATTAATAGCATTTGCATATTTTCTTGCATATTTAGATAATAAAAGGGGTCAAGTTTTAATGATTATTTGGATTTTCAGGTAGGGCCAGTACAGGTTGGAGTAGGGCTAGTATATTCCATATACCACTAGCCCTACCAGGCGTGTAGAGTTTTCTGGTTATTATCAGACCCTGACATCAGGAGAACCCCCACCCTATCCTAAATTAACCTTCTTGCACAGTCCCGACCCACAATACTTCTGAAAATAACTTCAAAATATAGACAGACATTCACAAAACATTTCATGTAGAGTTGTTGGTTTGGTTCTGATAAATAGTTCTCCTTGAAATATTTTTTCAATAAGTTTTGTAGGGGAAAAGATTTTGTGAAAAAAGTATGTTTACGAGTGCTACAGGTTTGAATAGGTAAATGATGTTATTCTGACATGCCTAGGTAGGAATGGAGGTGTTTACAAATTCATGCTCAATAGTTCCTCAAGAAATTGTCGTCTGGATCTATGATACTTTTGACCATAACTCTAGAATTGAGAATGATTTTACAATATATTTCCCGAAGAGTTGTGGGTAGTGCTCTGATGAACAATTCTCCTTCAAATCTTTTGACCAGATACATTTTTGCCTATAAGATATCACCAAAATGTTCAGGCTGCTTTTGGCTGCTGTGACTGATAATTGGTTAACCCAATAATGCTCGCAACCAGCATAAGCAGCCAGACAATTCAAGTGAAATCTTACAGGCAATTGTGAGCATATATGTGGGAAAAAATGAATGTAATATGATATTGAGAACACTACCAACAAATCTCTGTCAAATGTTTTGTCAACTCCTTTTCCACTCTAAAGTTATTGTCAAAAGTATCTTACATCCAGACGACTATTTCTAGAGGAACTCTTAAGCATTACCAGGGTTAATGTCGAGGTGTAGGACTGATGATAAGTGTGGGTGTGGATTTCTAGCAGATTTGAGAGCAGGGCACACGCAAATGGGAATTTTAACCCATTCACATCCAGAACATACACATGGTCTGACATATATGAACATATCTTGATGACAATGCAAAATAACGAGGAATATTTGACTGAAAGTTGTTGGGTTTGTTAGGTCCAACAATCCCTCTTGAAATACTTCTCAAATATCAGTGTTGTTGATAAGATATGCTTCAAGTTGTCAGAGAACGTGTGCACTCCAGACGCACATGGTTCAACCAGACACAATAACGGATGAGGGGCTTGGCTTTGTTATGTCTGCAGCACATTATTTTCATAACGTCTAGGTCATGACCCAGTTAGCACCTTGTTGATCTAACCCTGGACACACTCTTAACATAAAACACCCCCCAGAAACCCAGTCAGAAACAGGTCCTATAATGGAATATCTCTCATAGTTAAACAGATACAGGCCCGATATCTCTCATTTTTCTGCCATATTTAAATATCTAAACATCAGAAACATGTTCCAATATGGAATATCTTTCATTTTTCTGTCATAGTGAGACCCATTCAGATACAGGTCCCAATATGGGATATCTGTCATTTTTTCTGGCATATTTGAATATTCAAACCCATTCAGATACAGGTCCCAATATGGAATATGCCAAATTTTTTCTGCCATAATTAAACAGAAGTCAGATACAGGTCCCTATATGGATTATCTATATTTTTTCTGCCATATTTAAATATTAAACCCAATCAAATGCAGGTTCTAATATTGAATTTCTACCACTTTTTCTGCAGTATCTAAACCCAGTCAGTTACAGGTCCCAATATGGAATATGTCATTTTTCCTGCCAAATCTAAACCCAGACAGATACACGTCCCAATATGGAATATGTCATTTTTCCTGCCAAATCTAAACCCAGACAGAAAGTGGTCCCAATATGGAATTCCTGCCACTTTTTCTGCTGTATTTCTAACCCGGTCAAACACAGGTCTCAATTTTTAAATCTGGCCACTATTTTGCCCTATTTAAACCCAGTCAGAATATGGTACCAAAAAGGAATTCTGGTCTAATTTTTTTGCCATATCTTAACCCGGTCTGATACTCAGACTTACCCAACATAATATAATGCATGAAATTATACCAGTTTGAGACATCTTGCTCACAGCGGCCAAAAGCAGCCTGACATTATAAAACAAATCATTCATGTGAAGGCATAGTTGGGAAAGTATCTGAAGGAGAAATGTTAATTAAAACATCACAAACAACTCTACTTCAAATGTTTCGTAAAATCATTTTCAATTGCAAAGTATGTCTTAAGTTTTTAAACAGATTCAGATGACAATTTCTGGAGGAACTCTTAAGCATTAATGGTTGAACTTAAGGATTTCTTTAGAGAAGTTTTAGCAGCTTAACTAGTTTATTGGTCTCTATGATTTTGACGTCGCTGCGCGTTTATGGACTAAGGGAGATGACTGTCAAGGAGTGGCATGAGGAGGAGGCTGAATGTGTGGCCAGCCAATCAGAGAGCAGGAGGATGTCCCCGGGCTGCCGGGGCGGCGGCGGGGCGGGATACGACCCCCGCGCCCTGATTGCAGGTGGCTTTACGAGCACGAGATGTCCCTCCGTCATTACCAATGCTATCCCCATTATCCTCCAGCCATCCTAAGAAAATTGTGTTGTCCGCAAAGCGAATGAGTCAGCCGCATAAAAATGGTGCACACGGAAATAAAACGGCAGTGCCATATGCCGCAGCAGGAGGAGCAACGAGGGCACTAATGCCCGACCGTAATAACGGCACTCGTAATTCCGCAGCGCTCTTCCACTCCCGACTCGTGATACGCGCGCGGGGACCATAAAACTAACCGCATTACGATGCCCATTTAAGGAGTCCAGGTGTACTCACCTCTGTGCGCAGTCTTGCCGTCGTCTGATCGCTATTAATTAAACATAGTTTTAATTACCCGCCATCTCCGCTTTGTCGAAGCTGTCTCGTAAAATTCGGCCAAATCATAAAATATGCCGCAAAGTTGCACAAGGTGGGAAGATAAATTGCAAGTTATGCGACTTTGGAGAGATTGCAGGAAAAGTTTGGAGAATGAGTTGTACTTAGAGCGTAGCTAGGGCTTTGTTTAGCTGGCCAGTTTTATTGGCGGTCAGCGGGTTGTTAGTTCTCAAGAATACCACTCTTCACCCTATTGTCTTTAACCCTTTGATGCCCGCTGACTCTGCTGCTGCTAAGGCTTCTACTGATGCTGCTGCTACTACTTCTGTGAAAGCTGCTCCTACTGCTTCAGCTAGCGCTGCTGCTGTTTTCTCTGAAATATGTGGTGCAACTTCTGAGAAACTGCAACCGGTTCCTTAACATTAAGTATTCCAACGCCTTGCACACTGACTTCTCACTGTGTCTCACAAATTCTGGGGCCTGCCCCCATAGCCAGGTTATCCACAGTATTCTGCACTGCCTGCTTATTTGTGTATCGCTGCCTAAGCTGACTTGAGGTTAGGGACGGGCACCTTTAAAAGAAATTCTCAGTATGATACGTTATCGATACCACTCCCTACTTGTGGTTAGTTGGCGGTTTCCCCTGGTGCTCAGGTTCCCTCAATCATTACCCACAGGCCAGTTACAATTTACCCTCACATGGAAGAAAACACGGAAAGTGAACATAAAATAAGATTTCAGAATATAAATTGAATTGAAATCAAACTACACAATCTCAAGCATTCACAAATATTCTTCATACCTAAAGTACTCATCTGAATGACTTCACTGAGCACAAGACAGGACATGGCCGACCGACTGTTAATTGCCACTTTGCCACAACTAGAAACTCAGACCAACTCAAGACTGAGATTACACTAAACCGATTCCCTATTTACCTCCATTGGGTATAACTGGCGTTCACTGACTCAGTCAGGTTTTAAGTTCTGCTGAAAAAGCCGCAGTGCTTAAGGGACAAATTTCCAATGAGGGCAGTTTTTGGAATATAATTGAAGCAGCATCTCAACACAAACAAAAAATGTTTTCAAGTTATCTTCATAACCATGCTTTTAAAAAGGTATCCCTTCATGCATGGCTAAGATAAGCAGGTATTGGCCTTAAATATCCTATGAACTAAAGCGAATTACAAAGACTTCTTACAACAAAATATTGATGATAATGATGATGATGGTGATAATTGTGAAAAAGATAATGATGATAATGATTTTGAAATATGTTGGTGCTAATGCAGATGATAAAAAAGATGATAATGGTGATGGTAATATTGATGATGCTGATTATAATAGTGAGGAGGATGATAATGATGATAATAATGATGATGATGATGCTGTAGATGATGATGGCAAGGAGGATGATGATGATGATGATGGAGATGATGATGGTGAGGATGATGATGATGATGATGATGGAGATGATGATGGTGAGGAGGATGATGATGATGATGATGGAAATGATGATGGTGAGGAGGATGATGATGATGATGATGAGGAGGATGATGATGATGATAATGATGATGGCGATGATGATGGTGAGGAGGATGATAACGATGATGACCATGATGATAATGATGATGTTGATGATTATGATGGTGATGATGAAGACCATGATGATGATGATGATAATGATGGTGATGCTGAGGATGATGGTGATGAATCATTGGTGCTGTAGAGTCTGTAGCCGGCTGATCAATCTGAGCCTCCCAGGCCCCCGATTTCAAGTTCCTATCCAAACATGATAAAAAGCTGATTTCCTCCCCATTTCACCGGCAACACTCAGGGGTACTTAAAATCATTTTGCATCCTATTCAAAGGTTGGCTTAATAAAGCTTGAAAATTTCATGACTGCTACGGCGGGGAATAGGAGCCGTCCGGCAGGAGAGGAGAAGAAAACTGTGATGTGATCGTCCTCATCAAAGATTCATGCCTCCTCTGCCGCCTTCCCCAGATCACATCTGAGCTCTCCGCACTTAAAGCACAACATGTGCAATTGGAAGTGGCGTAAGTTTTGAAACTGACCTTATCAAGATCAGTGGCAATGAAGCCTGGATTGAAACTCTCTAAATGCCAAGCTTATGGCAGGGCCATTGATGTATTCATACCTCGAGATCTCCTTGTGTCGTCTGGACCTTTGAGACTTTTGAAAATAACTTTTTAATTAAGAATCAATTTGCAAAACATTTCAAGGGGAATTGTAGGTAGAGTTCTGATGACGATATCTCCGGCAAATATTTTGCTAAGATGTTTTTTGTTAGAGAGATATCATCAGAATAATCAGGTGATTGTGGCTGCAGCGAGCAACAATGGGTTCAAACCACAGAGCCGGACATACCCAGATAAACCTATTCATGGAAAATGTGAAAAACGATTGTGACAATGCATACATTTAAATCAACTATTCCTGGCTGAAAAAATCTTTTGATAAATGTGACATTTCGAAAAGCATTTTTTGTATTTGTATTTGGAAGAAATTAATTTTAATCAGAAATATACAAGTATCCAGCACGAATCCTGTACAGCAGAATTGATGATATAAGTACATTGCTGTTGAGGTATTTACGTAGTTACTTGATCATGAAGAGAAAAGAAACCAGATCCATATATGTAAAATATCATTTAAATTTCTGATACATGAATGATCCAGGATTGTGGTCACTATAAAGGTTATTGAATTAAGAGAGGACAAGATGTAGTATGAAATACGTGACAACACATTTCTAGTACTAACACACATATTAAATCTCTGCCCTGCCTAGGACACACAGACGGGTGTCAGAGTGCTGTAACTTACAGTCATGTGACTGAGAGTTCTAGTCGGATCCGAGGAAATCTCTCGGCAAAAGTGCACTGATCCACAGAGTGAACCTCTTTTACGCCTTATGCTTAAAATTGCAACTACTTCTTTCTCTTACAATTATCCTATTCTAATTAGCATCATCATGATTATCATTATCATTATTACTATTATTGTTATTATCATAATTATCAGCATTATTGTATTATTTTTTTTTTATTATTATTATCTTTATTATTATTTTTATTTTTACTATTATTATAATTATTATTATCATCATTATGAAAATACCATTTTCAAAAATACTATTATCATTATAATTATTATTATCAGTTATTTTTATCATAAATATTACTATCATTATTATTGTTATTATCATTATTATTATTGTTATTATTATTACCATCAACATCATCATCATTATCATCAGCATTATCGTATTATTATTATTATTTTCTTTATCATTATTATTTTTACTTTTACTATCATTATCATTATCATCATTATTATCATTATTATCATTATGAAAATACCATTATTAAGAATACTATTATCATTATTATTATTATTATTATTATTATTATTATTATTGTTGTCTTTATCATAAATATTACTATTATCATTATAATCATTATTAGCATTATTGTTATTATTTTTACAATCAAAATCATCATCATCATAATGGTTATCATTATCAGTATTATTTTCTTATAACAATTACTTTTATGACACCTATTGCTAATGTTGTTACTATCAATATTATCATCAATATCATCAATATCATCATAATCATGAGTAAAAGACTCAGTTTGGTGAAATATTTCTGAGCATTTCTTGGAAAGTATCGACTTAGAACAGAACCCACAACTTTCCTTCAGATATTTTGTGAACTTAACCCTTAAACTGCTGATGGCTAATTTGGCCAATACAAAATGATGCAAAAATCCTGAAAAATGACCGAAACCTTGGCAAATGGGTACTCATATGAGAGTACTCCGCGAGAACTTTCTAATGAGTACCAACATGACAGGGTTTGGATGGTTTTCAAAAATCTTTGTATCTGTGTGCTTTGGATGATAGTAGCCTCAGCATTGGAAGGGTTAAATTCAATTCCGAAGCAACTTTCCTAAGTCAGATAGGTGCAGACGACTGTTGCGAGGCAGCTCTCTAGGCTTAAAGAGGTTAACAGGACACGCCTGCTGAATGTCTCAACATAAAAATCTTACATCCTGGTAGTTTCTGGGAATTTTCTGTTTCTCAGAAATTTCTTCTTGCAATTATCAATACCTTTTTTTCCTAATTAAGGTACTGAAAAACTTTTTCACGAATAACAAGAAGTGCATTCATCTTCCATGTGACCATAATAAAAGAGGAAAAAATCTGCCTCATAACAAAACTAAAGGTTCGTGACCCTGCCCATGTGTGCTGGTCATATTCCAATAGCCCAGGAGTGATGCTGATAGCACGGGTAAGAGGCGGACTGCTTTTTGCGTTTCCTGTTTGGAAATCAGTTTTATTCCTGGTAGTAATAGTCCGCCTGGCTAAGAGGAGCTTGGCAAACAGACCACCCTGGTTGTTTAGGATATATTGGGAGGGGGTGGGGGGGGGGGGGGGGGGTGCTCCAGGTGTGGGGTCAAAGGTCGCAATGCCAGCGCAGATCCTCTAAACATAGGAAATGTCGGCGACCAATCAACATACACGGTTCTCCTACTCACATAATCAGGTGCTCCCTGCAGGGAAGTCTGGTGATCATCGGACGACACAGAGATTTCATTGCTTCTACTCTACTGTGTCATTTGCTTTCTAATTACCTACAAACTAATTTCACCCCTGCTGCTGCTACTACTGCTGCTGATATGACTACTACTATTACTACTACTACTACTACTATTTCTATTTTATTGCTACTGCTACTGTACTTCTTCTGCTTCTTCTTCTACTACTACTACTACTACTACTACTACTACTACTACTACTACTACTACTACTACTACTTCTACAACTAAAACTATGATTACTGCTACTTTTACTACTACTACTACTACTACTACTACTACTACTACTACTACTACTACTACTACTACTACTACTACTACTACTACAGCTACTACTACTACGACTACAACTACAATCCCATTATTGACACTGCTTATGCGGCTTCTCCTTCAAGAAAATGCGTCTCAATGATTGTTTGTTGCCCGCGTCTCTAGACAGAGGAGTGTGTAGTATTGAGTGGAGGAGGTATCCATTACCAGTCACACACCAGCCACTCTTGATGTCTATCACTGACAAGGCAGCACTGGCTCACCGGCGGAATTCTGATTTTCGGCGGTCAATAGAACAAACCTGATCAGTATTCCCGGCGGAGATCGGCATATGTCATGAATCCGCGAAAAATTATGAGCTAACGGCCGTTTCAGTGCAGACCAATTCCCCCCATAGAAAATTAAAGACCTGTCAAGTTTAGCGCTTAACTGCCTGCATTTTCATAATCATCGGCATTAAAATTAACAACGTGCTGACTGGCCATCATTCTCGGCAGAAGCCCGAGGGTTTATGGAGCCCGAGGATGCCCGAGATGATTTACAGGCGAGTGAATTAGCAGAAACGTCTTCAGGGAGTGAGAGCGACCACTGGAACTATCTATTCTAAGGTAAGGGAATAAACAGCGCCTCAAATTCACCTACAAATAGTAATAATCTTATATTTACCAGTTTTCAAAAAAAGAATCGCATCCAATAACATTCATACTTTTTATCATGACAATTATTATAATTATACCCTAATCATCTATTCTAATTACAACTGATGTTTCTGCAACTACTTAAACTAGCATTACTACTCCTACTTTTACTACGTTAACTGCTACTGCCACTACTACTACTACTCCTACTACTACTACTACTACTACTACTACTACTACTACTACTACTACTACTACTACTACTACTGCTACTACTACTACGATCACTGTCATAAGTATAATCAACATCATCACCGTAATCATCATAATTTATATCCTTATCATCATAATCACTTTTTCAGATACAGTGATTATCTATGCTTAGTCAATAGAGTGAGATTATGTACAATGTGGAGTGGAATGAAAGCAAGATAGGACTGTAGTTCCGGAAATCTCCACATGGAGGCAGCACCATGCAGAATACAACGTATGGTATGGACAGTCTATATCTAGACAACCTGCAGTCAATTTACGCACAATCTCTCCTGGCTCTCTCGTTCTGACTATTTCTTTCACACTCTCTCTGACATATCACATTATCATCATCATTGAAGTTCAGCATGAGCACTAGAAAAAACTGGATGGCACAAAGTGCATTTACTCAAATACCATGTCCTCATCTACATTTAACTAATTCATAACACGAAAAATAAACAGAAAATGTCCTGATAATCTTGCTAATATCTTCGGAACCAGAATATTTTTCAGAAAATATTTGTTGATTAGAGTCCAACACACAACTCTTAGACTTGTGAATCTAAGCTTAATTCCAGTTATTTTCAGTTGATACTTGTCAAGACCTTCAGGCAGGAATGGGTTAAAATTTTGTGATGTCATATAGCTGGTGCAGTGGGGCAAAGAGCCAGTGTGCTGGAGTGAATTACCTTGAAAAACACTTGATTTCTACTTCCATTCTATTCAAACTGGAAGAAGAGTTGTCTTATACAATCACAGGCTATAGCTTTCTTGGATTTATTCTATTGGTGGCAAACTATGGCTGTTGTGTAAACAAACTATACATTTAATTGTCACAGATAGAAAATTGCAAAATGCAAATTTTTGATAGTAGATTTTGTTGAGGATTCCTCTTTATTTTCATATGAAGTGTTAATAGTTGATGTACTATATAACACAATGCGAATGTCAGTATATGACTTTGCAATATGGAGTTTATTATAAGGAATGGGAATATAAACAAAGGAGTATTGTGCAATAAAAATATGAGACAATCTAATGATTGTGTTATGTGTTGTTATTACTTCCCAAGTTGATGAATCAAAGGCCATACTTTCTGAATTTCTTTTTACTTCCATTTTCTGCACATTCTTGCTTTGTATTTTTGTACTTCATAGATTATTCTATTCTTTCACAAATAGACATTGACACTTTAAAACTTTTTGCTATAGCATATGATATTGATATTTCCTTAATGATTCAATATATTAGCAATAACTTAAACAATACTTTGCCTCCCTGGGACTAAATAATGTCTGCTTTTGAAATTTTGCTGATTAATTGCAAACTGCCCTCAGGTAGCAGTTCATTCAATTTTATATCGTTAGGCAGTACTAGTACTACAGAGCTGAAATTGATATGATATTTTTGTTGTATGTTTGATATTTGGATTTGGTATTGTATCGAGAGCAAATTCCTAATTACAGATGATATATATAACCATGCATTGCAAATAAAATTCTGAGTCTTGCTGAGGTAGACAATATTGGCTTCCAGTGGAAACTGCATAACTTATACCACGATAGGCTATAGCTGTTCCTTCCATCGAAGATGCTAAACTACCAGGAATGAAACAAACAGAGTATTCCTGAAGCAGGACCATCTTGAATAGCAGGAGAAACTACCTAACTTGTACCACAATAGGCTATAGATGTTTAACTATCAGGAATGAGAAATGAAACGGAGTATTTCTGAAGCAGGACCATCTTGAAAAGCAGGAGACACTACCTAACATATACCACATACCATCATAAACTGTAGACGTGTCTTCCATGGATGTTAAACTACGAGGGATAGGATTTTCTCGTTCTGGCTGAAGTAAGACCATTTTGGTCAGCTCAGTGAGATTAGTTACATTCACTGCTATGAATATATGTAACTTGTGCTTTTGTCCACGAACATGAGACAACCCGAGTTTGTCACATGAATCCTTTCATAACAATGCATTTCTTTATTTCTTCACTTCACTGTAGAGATGTTTCCAAGGTGTTCTGCAAATCCAGCAAATCCTACAGTTTTATAACAAATGTCCACATAAAATGCTCATAAATGCTGAATAAACTTTGCCCCTACCTTATTGAAGTTGTTGTATGTTTGACTTTAAATGGCTGTCTTGGCTTGATGATCTCAATCTGAAATAACAAGATAGTCTCAATAGCATGACAAATAACAGCCTCATTCTCTCTCTCTCTCTCTCTCTCTAAATATATATATATATATATATTTATATATATATATATATATATATATATATATATATATATATAAATATATATATATATATATATATATATATATATAAATATATATATATATATATATATATATATATATATATATATATATATATATATATATATATATATATATGTATGTGTGTGTGTGTGTGTATAAATATATATGCATGCATGTGTGTATGATTAATTCTAATTACAATAACTTTCATATTTGTACCCTTTTTGCAAAGTGCCTTTAAAGAATGATTGTCGAACAAACATTTAAAGTGAGAAAAAGTGGAGCAGATTTTTCTCATTTTTCTCATTTTGGAAGTTTCTTTTATGCCCAGTGTGTGCATACAATCTACTTAAAGCGTACAACATTTACAGACAAGATGCTATTAATCTTTGAAAAGAGCCCTGTAGACTGGATCTCTCCCTGCGCCCAGGGGGAGCTGTCATCAGACTCACCTGCAGATCCATCTTGGAGGCATTCTTAAGGCTTAATTTGCATAGCTGTTTTTTGCCGGCGGCAGACGTGGGGAAATCCAAGATGGCGGGTTCCACGAGGAGCGGTCCCTCGGGTGTGCGAGCACTGCACCTGTAGAGGAAAGAGAGTAGAGGTAATAAGCGGGAGATTCAGAATTATGCAACTGTATTTGTATTCATAATTATTTTTGTCATCATTATTATCTTAATCAATATCTTTATGGATTATTACTTTTATTTTTTTTCATCATTATTATCATTTTGTCATGTTATTCTTACTATCATTCTCCTTCTTACTATTATTAATATTACTATCAGTCATCATTATAAATGATCAATTTTTTTATGATTTTTGTGTTTATTAGCATCATTAAAATTATCACAGTGTTATTAACAGAAGTCGTCGATGTGGTGGTAGCAGTAGTAGTAGTAGTAGTAGTAGTAGTAGTAGTAGTAGTAGTAGTAGTAGTAGTAGTAGTAGGATTAAAAACATGTTTTTATATCAAATATCAATTATTATCAATTATTATTATTATTAGTAGTAGTAGTAGTGATAGTGGTAGTGGTAGTAGTAGTAGTAGAAGTAGTAGTAGTAGTAGTAGTAGTAGTAGTAGTAGTAGTAGTAGTAGTAGTAGTAGTAGTGATAGTAATAGTAGTAGTACTACTAATAGTAGTATTAGCAGTAGTAGTAGTAGTAGTAGTAGTAGTAGTAGTAGTAGTAGTAGTAGTAGCAGTAGCAGTAGCAGTAGTAGTAGTAGTAGTAGTAGTAGTAGTGGTAGTAGCAGCGGCAGCAGCAGCAGCAGTATCAAGTAGACTTTTTAAGAATGAGATGTTTCACCATACAGATATTCCCCTGCTCAGAACAAAAGCTATCATCTCCTCTATTCTATACTTTACCTTTCTGGGAGATCCAACTTCTTGCCTTTCTCGGGAGGAATGTTCATGTTATTTGTTATAGTTGTGCTATTGTAAATATTGTGAGGCCTTTTCCCTGAGGCCTGATGTGAAAAAACAAAACAAAAGATAATATGAAAATGAATTATAAAAATTAACCCATGAAAAGATAATCAATTCTATAATACAAATACAAAAACATGGTAACAATGAACTTCAAAATTCTTAATCAATCTAAAAGATACTTTTTTAAAATATTGAGATAATACTTCTGTAAAAAATAAGTAAAAAGAGATGTTGAAAATTCAAAATATACTTTCAAATCACCAGTACATTATCAATGTGGTTAATTTCTAATTTTCGTAAATACCTGGGCACTTTTTACCCATATAGGATTGAAAACATGTTTGACCATTCATTCTCCAAGTTCCCTTGAAAAACAGAGAAAAAGAGAGATTTGAAAATAAAGCAAGACCTCAGAAACTTTTTGAAGGAAAGTTGTTACCGGTAGTTGGGTTCAACTTATTGTGGTTAAATTCAACCCTTTAGCATTTATGGATTAACTCATCAAAGCCAGGAGACCTTCTAGCTAGGTAAATGCTGTTTCACTTTTGCAAGAAAGCACAAAAAAAATGAACAGACAAACAAAAAAAAACATTTGAAAGGGTGTCGTAGGTTCGTTTGGAGCCAGAATTTCTCCATCAGATAGTTTCTTATAAAGGTTCTGGCCAAAAAAATATTACCAAAATTGTGAAGGCGATTTTGGGCACTACAGTCATGAATGGATTTATGTTCATAATTCATAATTTCATGCCTTGTAAAATCATTTCACACAGCCAATATGTAAGAATGAATTTCATGGGAGATACCCCCAACTACTCAAGTGAGATTAAGCATATTTACCTGTGCTAGAAGCTGCACGCGTATGTTATGTGAGACCTTGGCCATCTCCATCTGAGGCGATGAGATGACGTCCCAGCACTGAGAATAGCGACCCGCCTCCTTCGCCACAAACTCTACAGGAACCTGAAACACACAACACAGCAATAACCTGAGTAAAAATAACAAAGGCAAATACAGGTACATCAAATGTTTAAATAATTTCTAGGCTTCACAAAGATGATTGTCATGATGATGATTATGCCAGGCAACTTTCTTACATGCCATAGGCGCAATTGTGAGCAGTGGTGAGAGTGGTGAGCCGTCAGTGGCACCACCTTAGACCACTCAGCCATCAGGGCAGGCCCTGGTGACAGTGAAAGTAGAAGCAGTAAACTTATTGTGTATTTAATAGTTGAAATGGGAAGGGTTGATAATAGTAACAGTGAAGACGAGTGGCTGTCCATCTCCTACTTACTCTGACTGGTGATAGTGAGAGTAGGAGCAGTGAAGACATTGTGTGTTTACAGTTACAATGGGAAGGGTTGATAACAGTGAAGACGAGAGGCTGTCCATCTCCTACTTACTCTGACTAGTGATAGTGAGAGTAGGAGCAGTGAAGACATTGTGTGTTTTACAGTCACAATGGGAAGGGTTGATAACAGTGAAGACGGGTGGCTGTCCATCTCCTACTTACTCTGACTGGTAATAGTGAGAGTAGGAGCAGTGAAGACATTGTGTGTTTTACAGTCACAATGGGAAGGGTTGATAACAGTGAAGACGGGTGGCTGTCCATCTCCTACTTACTCTGACTGGTAATAGTGAGAGTAGGAGCAGTGAAGACATTGTGTGTTTTACAGTCACAATGGGAAGGGTTGATAACAGTGAAGAAGAGTGGCTGTCCATCTCCTACTTACTCTGACTGGTGATAGTGAGAGTAGGAGCAGTGAAGACATTGTGTGTTTTACAGTTACAATGGGAAGGGTGGATAACAGTGAAGACAAGTGGCTGTCCATCTCCTACTTACTCTGACTGGTGATAGTGAGAGTAGGAGCAGTGAAGACATTGTGTGTTTTACAGTTACAATGGGAAGGGTTGATAACAGTGAAGACGAGTGGCTGTCCATCTCCTACTTACTCTGACTGGTGATAGTGAGAGTAGGAGCAGTGAAGACATTGTGTGTTTTACAGTTACAATGGGAAGGGTTGATAACAGTGAAGACGAGTGGCTGTCCATCTCCTACTTACTCTGACTGGTGATAGTGAGAGTAGGAGCAGTGAAGACATTGTGTGTTTACAGTCACAATGGGAAGGGTTGATAACAGTGAAGACGAGTGGCTGTTAACCTCCTACTTACTCTGACTGGTAATAGTGAGAGTAGGAGCAGTGAAGACATTGTGTGTTTTACAGTCACAATGGGAAGGGTTGATAACAGTGAAGACGAGTGGCTGTCCATCTCCTACTTACTCTGACTGGTGATAGTGAGAGTAGGAGCAGTGAAGACATTGTGTGTTTTACAGTCACAATGGGAAGGGTTGATAACAGTGAAGACGAGTGGCTGTCCATCTCCTACTTACTCTGACTGGTGATAGTGAGAGTAGGAGCAGTGAAGACATTGTGTGTTTTACAGTCACAATGGGAAGGGTTGATAACAGTGAAGACGAGTGGCTGTCCATCTCCTACTTACTCTGACTGGTGATAGTGAGAGTAGGAGCAGTGAAGACATTGTGTGTTTTACAGTCACAATGGGAAGGGCTGATAACAGTAAAGACGAGTGGCTGTCCATCTCCTACTTATTCTGACTGGTAATAGTGAGAGTAGGAGCAGTGAAGACATTGTGTGTTTTACAGTCACAATGGGAAGGGTTGATAACAGTGAAGACGGGTGGCTGTCCATCTCCTACTTACTCTGACTGGTAATAGTGAGAGTAGGAGCAGTGAAGACATTGTGTGTTTTACAGTCACAATGGGAAGGGTTGATAACAGTGAAGACGGGTGGCTGTCCATCTCCTACTTACTCTGACTGGTGATAGTGAGAGTAGGAGCAGTGAAGACATTGTGTGTTTTACAGTTACAATGGGAAGGGTTGATAACAGTGAAGACAAGTGGCAGTCCATCTTCTACTTACTCTGACTGGTGATAGTGAGAGTAGGAGCAGTGAAGACATTGTATGTTTACAGTCACAATGGGAAGGGCTGATAACAGTGAAGACGAGTGGCTGTCCATCTCCTACTTACTCTGACTGGTAATAGTGAGAGTAGGAGCAGTGAAGACATTGTGTGTTTTACAGTTACAATGGGAAGGGTTGATAACAGTGAAGACGAGTGGCAGTCCATCTCCTACTTACTCTGACTGGTAATAGTGAGAGTAGGAGCAGTGAAGACATTGTGTGTTTTACAGTTACAATGGGAAGGGCTGATAACAGTGAAGACAAGTGGCAGTCCATCTTCTACTTACTCTGACTGGTAATAGTGAGAGTAGGAGCAGTGAAGATATTGTGTGTTTTACAGTTACAATGGGAAGGGTTGATAACAGTAACAGTGAAGACGAGTGGCTGTCCATCTCCTCCTTACTCTGACTGGTGGGTGATAGTGAGAGTAGGAGCAGTGAAGACATTGTGTGTTTTACAGTCACAATGGGAAGGGTTGATAACAGTGAAGACGAGTGGCTGTCCATCTCCTACTTACTCTGACTGGTGATAGTGAGAGTAGAAGCAGTGAAGACATTGTATGTTTACAGTTACAATGGGAAGGTTTGATAACAGTAACAGTGAAGACTAGTGGCTGTCCATCTCCTACTTACTCTGACTGGTGATAGTGAGAGTAGGAGCAGTGAAGACATTGTGTATTTCATAGTTGTAATGGGAAGGTTTGATAACAGTAACAGTGAAGACGAGTGGCTGTCCATCTCCTACTTACTCTGACAGTCTCTTGTGGCTGGAGGGAACCAGATTTACGGTGGAAGTTGAACACAGCGTACGTTGCTCTATAAACCTCCCTCTCATCCTCCTCACCCTGAAATACACAATAATAAACAATAAATATTCACATGTATTAATATGTATATATATGTACATATATGTATATATATATATATTTATATATATATATATATATATATATATATATATATATATATATATATATATATACATATATACATACATATATATATATATATATATATATATATATATATATATATATATATATATATATATATATATATATATATATATATATATATATATATATGTATATATACATATGAACTCATACATATATGCACGCAGGTTGGGAAGCAGTCAAGTTTGAATCAACTACTGCATTTCAATAATAATGAAGAGTCAAATGCCAATCAATTTTTTACCAGAAGTTTCACATTAAAGCTAGCAGCAGCAGCGATACCAATAGTAGCAGAAGCGGCAATTTTTTCTATTGAGAGTCAACTGCTAGGACAGAGACAGCAGCCCGCACTGTCAGTGCTGCCTGCTGTGGGAAAGACCAACAAACAGTGTTTGATTGATCTTCGCTGGGTCTTCGATCCTCTACGCCAGCCAATTAGAAGCCTATCAATCTTCTCCATTCCGCATTGCAAAGTGGACTCCCCACCAATTTATCTCGGGAATACACACAACTGTGACAGTTTTCAAAAACTCTCCCTTTTCAATTTGGATTTTAAGTGCCCTCTCGGCATGCACGGCATGTTTTTTATATCATCTCTCCGCATTCACGCTTGATAAATTGCTCCTGAGAAAAATTTCGAATTATTTACCCGGAGAGCAGGCTCCGATATCAAAAGTTGCCAGTCTGTTTCAGGTCGTGAGGTTGAGGGCCAATCACGAGCTTGGCAAATGTTACGCAGCGACAATCGATGCTGACTCCTAGCAATCCTGTCATGCAGGACCAGTCGGGAAATGGCAACTTTTTAAACTTGTCACAGTTGATATATGGACGAATTAGGAGAGGATAAAAGTTTGTTTTATGAAATAAACAATGGAAATATTCTCATGGCATAGGCAAGTCTGGAATCAATGTGTGTGTGTTTGTGTGTATATCTGTGATATACATTAAAATAACATATTCAAAAGCTACATACATTACATACAATCATAAATACACACAAACATATATTTACATAATCACACATGTATGCAAATGCATAAATTAACACACATAATATATATATATATATATATATATATATACATTTATATATATATATATATACATTTATATATATATATATATATACATTTATATATATATATATATGTATATATATATATATATATATATATATATATATATATATATATACATATATATATATATATATATGTATATATATATATATATATATATATATATATATATATATATATATATATATATATATATATATATATATATATTTATATATATATATATGTATATATATATACACGTGTCCATGATTTCATGCTTAACCTGCCCCTCTTTCCACCATCTTTATATTTATATATATATATATATATATATATATATATATATATATATATATATATATATATATATATATATATATATATATATATATATATATGTATATATATATATGCCTGATTGCTTAATCTGCACCCCTATCTACCATCTATTCCTGTTTATAAATTCATTCTACATGCGGCATACTCTGTTGTTACGATTGATGCTTTTCCCAGCCACATGGCACAGGCTAATAAATAAAGTCCACTCACCCCGTAGCTTGGGAAATCTTAAAATGAATAGGCTAATGCGACGCCCCGCACAAGGAAATGGTAATGTTCATGCAAACATCCAAGAGGGAAACATGAGAAAAGCTGGGGAGTTAGGGAATACCAGAGAGGAGCGGCGCACAAAACCTATCAGCGAGAAAAAGGATCCGCGGAAATGAAATATGTCAGAAGAAAAAATGCCATGGTCAACAAGAGAGAGAAATGCACGGCTTCAGATTGAAATATCTTGAACACTCTTTATTTTGGAATTACCTCCTCTATCAACATTGGTTACAATCTCTTTGTACCAAGCTAATAATCACTGCACTTTGTATGGTATTGTTTTGTATTGTACTGCATGTTTATTGACAGCACAAACTAGAAGACAATATCGTGAATTGTCACTGTCATAAAATTCTCAAAGGAAAAAAGGTTCTATATTGATAATGACATTCTACAGTTGAGAAAATGTAAGGTATAGAGCCAAATGCTCATAAGAAATTGCAGTCCACATCTAATAACATTATTCACATAATATATGTAAGCACCTTGGTTGTTAATATTAGTCCTCACCATCCTCCTAATCATCATCTTCTCCTCTTCATCCTCTTCATCATCATCACCAGCCACAGCACCATCATTATCACCATTATATGTGTCACTATCACCATCAACACCATCATCACCAACATTATCACCATCATCACTAACATTATCACCATCATCACCAACATTATCACCATCATCACTAACATTATCACCATCATCACTAACATTATCACCATCATCAATAACATTATCACCATCATCACCAACATTATCACCATCATCACTAACATTATCACCATCATCAATAACATTATCATCATCATCATTAACATTATCATCATCATCATTAACATTATCATCATCATCATCATCACTAACATTATCATCATCATCACTAACATTATCATCATCATCACTAACATTATCATCATCATCACTAACATTATCATCATCATCACTAACATTATCATCATCATCACTAACATTATCATCATCATCACTAACATTATCATCATCATCATCACTAACATCATCATCATCATCACTGATATTATCATTGCGATCCACAGCATCACCTTTCTCCACATTATCATCATCAATGTCATGACAATTCCCACGCTAATTTCCCTGGCCTATCATTTGACTCACTTAAATCAGTCTCCTTGATTCATTCCCCTTATCATTGTCATCCTCACCATCATTATCATCATCTACATCATCAAATGAAATATCTTTCCTGGTCCCTATCACCAATACCATATTCACCATCATCATCATCATCATCATAATCATGACCATCTTTATCATCATCATCATCATCGTCATCACAATCACAATCACAGGGGTCAGGCTTCATTTTTAAAATCTAGGAGACCACAGGACTTCCAGTTGTTGAATCGCCATAGCACCACCCAAGATATTGTACACAGCCCTTTTTAAAGTTGTAAGCTATTCACTGTTATATATCATTACAGAACTGTACTAGAGGACAACTGATGAGTAAAATGGTGTTCTCCAACTGTTTATATTCTCGATATTCCTCTGAGCTTGATCTTAAACATGCCACTCTTCTTTCAACCAGCCAAGCAACAAAGCCAAATATCATTATAGCCCGACACAATTTTCTGTAGCCTCAGGCTATGGGGCTAGTGGCTAACTGGACCCGTGCAATCATGACCATCTGTATCATCATCATCATCCTGACTATCTTTATCATGATCATGATCATCATCTTTATCATAATCATTATCTATATCTTCTTTTCTCATCATCAGTACCATACTTATCACCACCACCATCACTATCATCATCACCATCCCCGTCATCTTCATCATCAACATCATAAGTATCATCTTTCTGATCCTCATCATCACTACTATATTAACCATCAACATCATCACCATTACCATAGTTGCCATCATCACCATCCCCGTCATCTTCATCATCTACATCATAAGTATCATCTTTCTGATCCTCATCATCACTACTATATTAACCATCAACATCATCACCATTACCATAGTTGCCATCATCAACATCCCTGTCATCTTCATCATCGGCTTCATAAGTATCATCTTTCTGATCCTCATCATCACTACTATATTAACCATCAACATCATCACCATTACCATAGTTGCCATCATCACCATCCCCGTCATCTTCATCATCTACATCATAAGTATCATCTTTCTGATCCTCATCATCACTACTATATTAACCATCAACATCATCACCATTACCATAGTTGCCATCATCAACATCCTCCTCGTCCTCATTAGGAGTGAGCGAGGCAATGGGCTGGTCCCCAGGTAATGATAACCTTAAACAAAGCCTTAATAGGCAGACACAGCAAAAAGCCCTCTTTGAGGAGGACATAAAAATGGGCTGCAGGCCGTTTAGTCTGGCACTGCTGGGACTAAGTGTTCCTTTAGCTGTGTCCTAGCATGGGATCTCGCTCCGGAGGGAAGGCACGCCTCAGACTTACACACTGCAGCGGCTCGCAACCCCTGGCAGGGAGGGGAGGTGACCATTACTGTTCCCTCTCAGGCAGACTTTTTAAACTTATAAATGAATTCTTAACTCTTGCTTGTCAATCAGTATAAATAAATGAAAATCTGACCATGGTAATGTCAATATAAGATGAAATCAAGAGAATGATATATCTTTATATGAGTGGTGAACATGCCACAATCCCAACCAGACAGCCACCCTTGGACAGAAAACACCCTCTTTTGAACACGAACATGCCATGTTCCAAACAGACATTCACCCTAAGCAGATATTAAAACACTTAAGAGAAAACATCCTCTTTCGACCACAAATAAACCATGTTTCCACCTTTGACATATATTAAGACCCTTACAGAAAACACCCCCTTTTCACCACAAACATGCCCTCTTTCAACCAGACAGCTTCCTTGGCATATATTAAGACCCTTATAGAAAACAACCTCTTTTGACCACGAACATGCCATCTTCCAACTAGACTGCCTTCCTTGGGAGATATTAACCCTTCCAATGTTGAGGCTACTTTGGTCCAAAGCACAAGGATGCAAAGATTTTTGAAAATCATCTAAACCCTGTCTTGTTGGTATTCATTTGATAGCTCTTGCTGAATACTCTTAGATGAGTACTATGTGCCAGGGTTTCAGTCATTTTTTAAAGTTTTTTTGCATCATTTTGTATTGGCCAAATTAGCCACCAGCAGCATAAGGGCTAAAAGCCTTTCCGAAATACCCTTCTTTGACCCCCATTTGGTTAACAAAACTAACACACAGAGGATGTCTAAAAGAGAAGAAATTTTTTGATGCTTTGATTTGTATAAGCATATCATACTTTAATATAAAGAAAGAATTTCAATATTTGAGGGATAGCTTATGTTAGAATTACAGTCAATACGACAAATGATGATATCTTTTAGAAAGATAGAAAAATATGAAAAAGGGAAAAGACAAACAAGAGTTTTCCTAAAAATATTTTTCTTAGCGGGGGTATATTACCGTAGAGAATTTTGCATAAATAGTCAGGTGTGGGATATTTCGTGAGGCGTGAGTGTAAGTTTGTCACCTTTCTTCAAGCACCTGATTCTATTTCAAGAAAGATGGTGGAAAAAGGTTATGAGACTGGAAAATGACAAAAAAAGGGTTGCACGAAGATTCCTAAAATACTTTCTTAGTGGGGATATTACCATAGATGATTGTGTATAATTGGGGAGGTGTAGGTGTTAGTGAGTCATGCTCATCAAGCAGATGATTCTATTTTTTTTAAAGATTGCTGAAAGTAATCATGATACAGGAAAATGAGAATTTTGCGTAATTTGTGAGGTGTGGGATGATTTGTGAGGCGTGAGAGGGTGAACCTCATCAAGCAAGGAAAATGACAAAAAAGTTACGCAAAGTTTCCTCAAATATTTTCTCAGCATTGATATTACCGTGGAGAGATTTGAATAATTGGTGAGGTGTGGGTGTAAGTGGGTCACGCTCATCAGGCAGCTGATTCTACGGCCGGCAATTAGCAGCGTCGTCAATGCCGTGGTGCCGGAACAACCTGCCATGACGTCAAGCCTACTCCTACCAAAATAGACCACGACAGCAAGAAAAAACAGACAAATAAAAACCTCTCGCACTGTCATTGATGAATTCTAGAGTGGATTGGAAAGCTTTAGCAAGGTGCTGAGTGGTGTCTTTCTCTAGTTCAATTGAGCTTTTGAGCAGCTGCATAAAAGCAATCATCAAGTAATTGATTGAACAGTTGACTTTGATTTGATTAATTTGCAGGTGTCTTTTTAACACAAATATATATATGGGCTCGATCAAGCTGTTACGGAATCACACTTTTGCTGTTCAAGCTTTGATATCTTTTTAATAGAAAAAGTTAGGAAATCATGCCTTATATGGTTTTGTAGGGCTTTGAAAATTCTTTTAAATGGACCAAGTTCCAACTTCCCAAGAAAATGATTTTTGGGTAAAAAAGTGAAAAAACATGCCTGTTACGGAATCACTCAAAATTAGCATCTGTTTTCTACCACTTTAATCAAATACCACTTTCATGCTGTTCCTGCCACTTTTTTCCAAAATTTTCTTTATCATGTGGTAGGTAAATTTGTTTTGCACAGATTCCACCACAAAGTTAGGAGTTGAATAAGTTAAAGTGAACTTTATTCAAGAAACTTTGACAGATGGTCTTGTTACGGAATCACATTTACCATTTGTTACGGAATCACATTTTCAGTAACAATCAATATCTTTCATTAAAAGAGTGCACTTTGGTGAAATTTTCTGCTTTAATAAAAAGTTAAGTTAGTATACTGATATAAAGACATAATTTTTTACTGAAGGGAGCACTTAATCATGAATTATATGGCAGCAGAGAATGGGTTTCATAAGTCTCTGATGGTAGGTAACAGATGTTAGAGTGACCACTTCCCCACAAGGGTAATTATTAGACAATTAAATATATAGGCTGTAATTGATTTAACATTGAAGCTTCTTATAAATAGATCATTAATCTGAAAAGGTTTTGAAAAACATGATGTTACCTTCTGCATTCTCAGAGGTAGTCTTCACTAACTACCTGGTCAGTTCTATATCACTTCCTGTACACATCAAGGCTGTTGGTATACCCCAGACAATTATGTGGATTCAGTTTTTCCCTCACTGTCCACTCTCATTAACACCCCTTATTGTTTAGTCTGAGGAAGGAGGATATGATTCGGGGGGAAATTGCATCTACCCTGATTAACTGAATGGGTGGCTTCAGGATTAGGGATGTAGAGGTGAATGGAGACATTGCATTTGGAGACAGGATGGAGGTGTCAGTCAAGGTACACATCTGTACACTTACCAGTTGATATCAAATTAGCTGAGTTTTGAATGAATTATGAACATTTATAGTTATAATGCCAAATTTGCTAAATACTTAGAAAATAACTATGTAATGATTCTTTTTAAACATGCATTTGTGATCTTATTAACTGTTGGATATTTTTTCTGGAGTAGATCATACATGTCTATTGGGCGAATGGAGAATCCCTGGAAATTTGTTTTTAAAATCATTTAGACTGCTGATCTATGACTGGCTTTGTATAAAACAGTATCATATGAGTCTTCCATATGACTTTATTCTATCTTTGAGTGATGTAACAAAATTTTGTTCTCTGACAAATGTTTATGTACTGAATCCTTCCCCTTCCCCACTTGTGACAAAAGCTTTCTGTCCTCAACAGTGTGTGAGTTCCATCTGGAACACTTACTGAATAAATTCCTCTAAAATTTGATGCGGGTGGTCAAGTTTTAAAATATATGAGTAAATAGAGACTTCGGATCTGGGCTACATTGACAATGTGCTAAACTTCAGTTTTCTTCTTTACTTGAAGGAGAATCTCTGTTTCTGAGAAGGTATCTAAAATCTCTGTCGAAGACCTTTCCTGTCCACCACAGATATAAATTCTCTAAAATCTACTATTTTACAGAAGTCTTGAACAAATAGGGTTCAAGAATGATCTTACTTAACTATAGGATAAGACAGCCAAATGAGGGAGCAAGTTTTCTTGAATTTGAGGGAAAATATTGAATTCAATATTCTAAAATTCTGTATGAACAGTTTAAATATGTTGATATGGCCCATTATAACCATGAACATGCATGTACTTCTTGAAATAAATGCCTTATAAAAAGTCACTGAATTTAAACTAGAGTGAAAACAATTCATTTATATATTTGAAAATGTCTTTTAAAGAGTTAGTCACAAAATTATTTGGGTTTCCTGATGTGTGATTTTTAAGGGAGTGGGTGTCCAAATGAGGCTGAGATGGCCTGCTGGCCAACTTAATTATACTCTACTTTAGAACTGTGTGAATGTTTTAAAAAAGGTAGTATGGTGGTATGACACATTTTGAATAATTGTACCTATGTGAGTTACTTGTTTATAAAGAACTTCATCTGATTTCCATGTACAGCTTAGTCCTTGTCCAAAGTGTTTTGATGCCATATTGAAACTACTACTCGATAATGGACATATACCTTTTTTTTCAAAATACTGTGCACAATGTCTCATTCTGAATATGGAAACTATCAGTTAATACTAAACTTAGAGTTAAGATAACAAACTAGTCCATTTAAAGAATGTTCAAGACATCTAAAGGCTTGAACCAGTCAATTTATCAAATATGTGATTCCGTAACGTTACGGAATCACCAACTTTAACCCCCACAAAAACACTGTTTGAAAATTTATTTTTCAAAAGTGTGCCCCTTATAGTTAAATTAGTGTTAAAATGCTTTTTTCTATGAAGTTTCATGGTAATGACCCAATCTGAACACTTTCAAAAATTAAAAAAATGCTATTTTTCTGTTACGGAATCACATGTTACGGAATCACAGATCACCCTATTTCAAAATTCATCAAAAACACCCCAAAACATAATATTCAATCCTAAATCTCTTGGCACAGTCTTCCCAGGTATAATTGTATCATCTAAAGCAATATTTAAGGTCATAAGATGGTTTGACAAGAAAATAGGGTGGTTTTAACATTTTGTGAAATGTTACTGTCAGAAAGGCGTTGAACAAACAAACAAACACCCTGCAGTAAAATGTTCATAACTTTTTCAAAAATGGGAATACAGTAAATCTGACTAAAGATCCAGAAACTTCAGAATTCTAGCTTTCCAAATAATTAAGATACATATTTCTACTATAAAATTTATATTTTGTCTTAGATGCTAACTTCAACTTGATCGAGCCCATATATATATATATATATATATATATATATATATATATATATATATATATATATATATATATATATACATATACAGACACACACACCCACACAAACACATACATATGCACACATCTAAATCAATCGGCCTACCCTCATTTAAATCACTACTTGCTCACCAGGTGGCCACCCCTGGCACCATCTGTGTTAAACCTCAGAAACTCATGCCTTGGCATGCGGTAAAAGATTGATATGGGAAGAGAGAAAACCAGCAGGATTTAGTAACTCTATAGACAAGGAGCAGCACAATTACGAGTAAAAGCAGAGAAGTGAGGTGGTGAAGAGTTGATCATAGTGTAGTATGTAGAAAGCATTACTTCTTCAGGGCTGTGTCCAGGCCTAAGGGGCCTGCCCCCATAGCCGAGTCGTCTAAGATCATTTGACATTGACTGCTCTCATTGACCATCTCTCACCACTGCCTAGGTTAGAATCATGGTTGGGCAAGTGAAAAAATGATTGATGACTTTGGTTTAGGTGGTAGTTTTAGCTAGGTTTTCTCCACCATTTATATATGTCACAACTTAGCCAGAATATGGCAGAAAAGGTGCCAATAAACAAAACAATTCCTGCAGGCCGGAGCTTGCCAGTGGCAGTACGACATACAAGCACCTTCAGAACAACAGCCCGCCCCCCTTCCTGACTAGCCCCCATTATATTAGCTCCAATACACTTTATTGCCTTTTATTGCCTGTCAGTTAACTGCCATCAAAGATTCAGAAAGTTACAGCACATTATTTCATTACTGGGCATTAAGTATTAAGCGACTTTTACTCGGGCCTACTGTAGGGTCCAAAGATTATTGGCCTACTATAGCAGAAAGAAACGGGCTTCTTTTTGTCTGAAAGGCGTGCGCGGGTTGGGTTGAGTGGCTTGGTCCGCTCGTGGTGGGTGTGTGTGCGTAAGTGTTGTTTCACATGAGATTCGGCCATTACGTTCAGGCTTGGCCAGCCATATTTTACCCGTTATGATCCTCTCACATGTGAGCTCTATGGCTTTGTGCTTGTTTTATATTCATCTGATAGCATTTCCACAAGGGGGGAGTGGAAAAATTGAAACCCGATCTCCACAATATATCACCCCGGACACACGGCGGTCTCTGTATTCACAAAGCAAGGAAAATAACAAAGCTCTTCCGCCTTAAGTAATAATAGCTGCATTAATTATCGGAAATCCACCCCTATCATGGGACCCCATCGGAATGAGACACATAGGAAATGTACGGCATGGAATGTGTTCCATTTCCATTGGAGTTTGGTTTTTTATGAGAGGGGGATCTATCAAAAGTGGGGAAGGCAGCAGGGGACTCGGCCAGGGGCTAATACGATTCATCTGGAGAAGTACTCATATATTGTGCCATCAATCATACCCTCCAGACGCCCTCCATTGATATCCACATGCTCAAGCATGGAGCCAGTAGTATGTAGGGCTACTAGCCCACAGCCATACCTATAACCATAGAATACTATCCTCCTCAAGTAATGTCCTAGCCTTTACATATAAAGAGCAAATCCACCATCGCAATGATTTGGGTTCAAAGTGAGCATGTACATGTCACTTTTCAAATAAGACCTTCCCAAAACCTGTCCTTTTCAGCCCTCACCAGTGAGTTAGCAATGGACCTGAGATTGCCCATGGATGCAGCCATCTTGACCAGGCCTGGTGCACAGCTTGAGCACCTGTGACACCGTTGGTAAACTGGAAGGATGGGTTCCTCTTTCCTGCTAATTTTCATTCCTGGCTTTCAATAAGTGGCCACAATTCTCTAGAACCACATTCATCTTCAAAGAATTGTCCTGATCAGGGTGCAACATGGGTTGCAAATCACTGTTTTCTGAGCGGGGCAAGCTGCCCCTTATGTTGACTTGCCCCGCCGGCACTTCCACTTGCTCCGCCACACTGTTAAACAAAGGTGAGATTGGGGCAAGTCAGGGTCTTGTTCAGATTGCTCCATTGCCGTTTTTCACCGAATTTATTTGCAACTTGCAACGAGGCCAGAGGTTACTTTGCATGCTGCTGATGAGCGTTTTTCAGGAGTTTGATGCCCAGTAACCTTGATGTTAGAATCCCAGCCTTACAATTGCACAATTGTAACAATTGCATGGACTTGAGAAGTGAGCACCCCAAATAAGGCATGATAAACATTTGCGGTGCCCTGTATCTCAAGGGAGGCCATGCCATAATATCCTCATATCACAACATAAGAATACGTTTGCATATCAAGAAAATGTATACTTCCTATGAGTAATGTCCTAGCATTTATGATTAAGTGAAACTAATACATTATTTGACTGAAAAAGACAATATGAGAAAATCTTGACCAAAATGTTCAGTGTCGTTCAGTGTTGTTTTCTAATGCCCTGTTGGCTGCAGCCCTGTTAAGTCTGACCATGCTGAAGTATGATAGCTAAGGTTTTTTAACATTATCAGCTTGTGAGCCTAGCCAATAGGGAAATCTTGGCAAATCTGAACATCAGGGGTGCCCACATACATGGTAGAGGCCAAATTGGTGAAAATTTTATCATGAAAACATTTCTGACAACCCTCCAGGAAAGAGAAAGGTACACCATAAATAAACTACAGCTTTTCTTTAAATAATTTTAGTTTGTGCTTTGTTGCCAAGATACTTTCATAATTGTTCCAGATCCAGGCGACAATTGTCATGGAGATTGTTAGGGGGTAGTGGGCTTATGTAGGTTTATTGCAGCCTTTTATGTTCTCAACCAGGACATGAGTCATGTTCTCACTCACTAACCCGTTCATGCCTGTAACAGCAGCCACAAAAACTGCCACTCTATTTTGGGGATAACGTTCTAATGAAAACGTATGCCTTTGCAAATATAAATCAACTTCATCTGCATTCCACATTTAGGAATTTCAGATATTTGGGTAGGTAGATTTTCATTTTTACTAGCCTGAAGCCGTTTTCATAATTTGCAATTAAGCAGACAATTAAATCTATCTTCAAGTATTGTCCTAGCATTTGCATTTATGAGAAACATTTCAGTTGCCGGCATGAAATTGACAGTTGAAAATTTCCTTATATCTGCTATGTCCCGAGGAAAAATATTAGAAAGGAAAAGACAGTGTAACTTGCATTGCTTCAGTACACTTGTTATTTGGATATATTATGGATACACACAACCCTTTCAATGGTAAGGCTACTTTCGTCCAAAGCACAGAAATGTAAAGATTTATGAAAACCATCTAAACCTTTTTATGTTGGTATTAGTTAGATATCTCTCACTGAGACCTCTCAGATGAGTACCCATATGCCAAGGTTTCAGGCATTTATTTACCTTTTTTGCATCATTTTGAAATTGCAGAATTAGCCATCAGCAGCATAAGGGTTAAAACTTTGGACACAACCCTCATAACAAACCCTTCTTTTAACCATGGGTATACCACAGCACTAAACCCATGGCAGAAACAGGGTGATGTTTCAATTTCCTTGGTTTGACCACTGGTCAGTGGTATACCAGTGGCAGAACCATGGTTGACAGTTACCCCCATTCCACCAAGGGTCAGCCACGTGTCTACCATGATGTGTGGTTAGAACATGGTGGTCATGTGAAACAACTAGGTTATGTGGTGAGTTACATAGTAATCCCTTGGTTAAAGACCTATCATTAGACATACTTGTACCACAGAACAACCTAGTTTCAGCCACACGTGTGTTCAGCCACACGTGTGGTACAAAAAATTCCATTTTTTCCTCAGAGGAAAACTTTTATGATGTCCCCTTTTGGGCAACCATTTTCAACATCCTGGCTCAGTGTGTATGTATATATATGTTACAAGGTTGCCAGTGACTTGGGGTAGGTGGTTTGCTCCATGTACTTCGGTTTCCCTCACCATTTACAACTATCTTGTAAAGGTTTAGTCTCTACATAGCATGAAAAGTGACAATGCACAAAATTCTCAATTCCAAAGACATCTCTGAGCCTCTCCCCTCCTGCCATAATCTCGTCAATGGTGGTGGCCATGTTGTCGTAACAGGACGCAGGCCAGCCAGTGACACATAATTACTACTGGGAAATGCTGTCAAAGATTTATCTCTGGTTTAAAGCCGTTTTACGTTGTGAGTGCAGTGCTTTGGATAATGAAGCTAGCAGGGGTCAGGTGATGGGGGCGTGACCCTTCATCCTGCGACAAGTCACAGAAACGCACGCTGCCAGCACCGCCACCGCCGCCGACATCAAAATACCTTACACCATAGTCTTTAGGCCTAAAAAAAAAAAGTTGTTTGTTTCCTGTAACCCTACCCTAACTAGTTTTTATTCAAAAATATCCCTACCCTAAAGTTTTTTTTTTGAAAAACATGCATAAAACACACATTTTTGACCAAAAAAATAATGCAAAAAAAATTTAAACAGACCTACCTACCCTATTTTTTTTCGGACCGTTACAGGAAACAAACAATTTCTTTTTTTAAGCCTTACCCAGAAAGGCGTCTGGGCGTCATTTGGACACCCAAACCCTCAAAAATCATCCCTCAGGACACCCACACCTTTTTGTGAGTAATTCCTGAAAATGTCAATTTCAAGCATATAATAGAAGTTTTTCCACCGTAATATAATTCCCATGACATTGTATAAGGAATTTTGCCTAATTTCAATAAGTAAATACATGTTTATGGTTGTAATCTGAGTATATTGTGGTCCCCCTTGAAAAATAGGACGTCCCAAAATTTTATATTTGCCAAAGATGTCATCCAGTTTCTAAATCCTGGCTAAGACCCTGCCTTCCCCTAAGACTATCTCCAAGATAGGGCTGGGAGAAGATACCCTCATGGATAAATGATATGTTGGGATTGGCACATGAATTTATTTTTGTGATACGATAAAAAATCTATACTTCCTCAAAAAAACAATATCTCAACAATACTTTTTAACAATACTTTTTAACTCCTTAATTTGGTAAAATTCAGAACGGTCAGCTTCAGAATTTCAGTACCTAAGTTACAGATCTTAAAAGATCCAATACTTTCACCCTTTCAGTATTGATATTTGGTACCATATCAAGTCTGGTTATGTCCCCAACTGACATGTACAGAGAAAGGTATCAAATAGCTGAAATATTCTACAATACAGGTTGCTTTTGTTCGTTGGTTTGGTATTAAAGAGTAAATACTGGACTCCAATGTCCTACCCTTCCATAATGGGTATCTTCCAAATTAAGATAATTATCTATTATCATAATTACATTAGTATTGCAAATTTGATAGAAACAGTAATCTAGTCATCATTATCATTTCTATCACAATTATCATGATTATTATTCAATCGGAAGTAGTAGTAGTAGTAGTAGTAGTAGTAGTAGTAGTAGTAGTAGTAGTAGTAGTAGTAAAAGTAGTAATAGTAGTAGTAGTAGTAGTAGTAGTAGTAGTAGTGGTTGTAGTAGCAGTAGTAGTAGTAGTAGCAGTAGCAGTAGTAGTAGTAGTAGTAGTAGTAGTAGTAGTAGTAGTAGTAGTAGTAGTAGTAGTAGTGTTAGTAGTAGCAGCAGCTTATCATAGTCGTAGTAGTAGTAGTAGTAGTAGTAGTAGTAGTAGTTGTAGCAGTAGCAGTAGCAGTAGTAGTAGTAGTAGTAGTAGTAGTAGTAGTAGTAGTAGTATTAGTAGTAGAAGAATTAGTCGTACAAGCAACAGCATAATCATCATCAGCTCTAATGGTAAAAGAGGTATTGAGACAGCACATGTCAAATTCTAGTACATAATTCCTCCTGTAGGTGTCAGCACCTTCTGACTTCAAGAACAAAGTTTCAAGATCCGAAAACTAGAATAGGCTCCCTATACCCGATCACTTGTTTTCCAAAATCAAGTGAACTAATGTCATAACCGCGATGAAAAGTTATTATTCTGTATGCACAGTCTAATCTGTTAAAAGACAGACGCATAACGAAGAGGGTTTTACCATAAAGAGCTGATTGTGTTCATGTTGGCCATTGTCCAGTGAAATCACAAACTCAATCAAAATTAATGACAACCTTCTCTGTGGTGTGCCAAGTTCCAAAATATATGCATCAGAGTAACTGGTGACTCATTGTTGCCACGTGACGCATTTATTGTTGGGGACGACGCGGACACGGTGAGCATTCTGTTGCTACTAATCTACGCAACTGCACGGTCAAGCTAAAAGTTAGTTTGCGATTCCCATAGATATCATACCATTTTTCAATTATATGCATCAGAGTAAATTGGTTGGTGTGCTAAGATCAACAACAAGAAGAGCCAGAAAAATAGGGAGGGAAAAACTTCTTACCTTGACATAAGCTGGGGCAAGAGAGGACAACTTCCATGTGACGGGATCTCGACTCAGGTTTGTCAAATCAAGGTACGTCTCTGGAGAAAGAAGTACATTTGACATTATAAAATACGATAAAAATATATGATCAGAGGATTCTTGTTACTATGAAACCAGGAAATTAGAAGTAATTTCTTTTTTATAATAAATACTTACCTGCGATCATTGGAAGCTATCTCCAGGGCTTGCTCTGGTCACCCAAAAGGTAGGCTCTCATTTGGCAGTCTCTCCCTATGGAAGATCCTTGCGATGATCATAGCGGAGGGTCTACTAAATGTAGCCTCCAAAATTAAAAATAGACCGTGGTTTGTGTGATCCCCGCTAGGGGCCGCACTGATACCGGTCGTGACGTCACGGTTGGCGCATGCGCCTTCATCCTCTTCTCATTTTTGGCGTTAAATACCATCATGGAAGAACGGATTCTAGGGGAGGATACAGAAGGGTGGGCAATGATCGCAGGTAAGTATTTATTATAAAAAAGAAATTACTTCTAATTTCCTGTTTTATATCTAAATTCTTACCTGCTCACATTGGAAGCAGAGTACCACCGCCAAGAAAAGCTGTGGAAGGATCAGTTCTATTTCCTAGAAGCTGTGCCAGCCGTGACCAGCACTGCTCTACTAAACCTGCCTTTTGTTGCAGGAAGATCTTTAAGATAGAACTGCGCAAAAGTTTGCGGCCGGCTCCAGGCTGCGGCATCCATAATAGCTTCAAATGGCACTCCGGCCATTGTAGCCCAAGTAGTTGCGACCCCTCTGGTGTCGTGGGCTCTAATGCCCATGCGTTGCCTCCGTTCCTTAGGAAGGTGCGAGAACACCCCCGCTATGGCCTCTTTGACCCAACCAGCGACTGTACTCTTGGTAGCCTTAGTATAAGGCTCCCTTGACCGAATGAAAAGGGCTTTTTCATCCCCTCGCAAGGGCTTGGTTAATTCCAAGTACCATTTCAGGGCCCGGACAGGGCAATGTACTTTGTCGTCTGGCGAGAACTCCTTCAGGCTGAGGAGAAACACCTCACTAGGAGTAAACGAGACCGACTGGTTTTTGTCCAATAGGAGGGATGGGAGAAGACGGACTCCTCCATTTCCCACCGCAGATGACATGCGTCTATCCTGCAGGAATGGACCCAGCTTCCTCGCCTGGCCGAAGCCAGCTGCAGTAGGAAAGCTGTCTTGACCGCCACCGACCTCAATGGTGCCGTGTGAATCGGCTCAAAGGGAGGGCCCGCTAGGTACTTGAGTACCGTCGGGAGATCCCAAGTCTCATTGAGCGTCCTTGGTCTGGCGGAAACCACAAACAGACCCTTAATAAGGGTCGACAAATCCGTGTTGGACGACACAGTTGTCCCATCCGGAAAACCTCTATGAATGGCTGCGATGGCAGATTTGTAACCTGCAATGGTTGACGGAGCTAAGGGCTTCCCCTTATGCTTCACCGTCCGCAGGCCATTCAGGAATTCCGCGACTTCCGCTACAGGGGCCTCAGCGGGACCCACACCTCGCTCCACACACCATCGTCGGTAGTGGAGAAGACGGGAATCATAAAGCCGGCAAGTTGATTCTCGCCTGGCCCTGGCTGCCGTCTCTGCAACTCCCTGCGAAAAGCCTCGGTCAACGAAGGATTTGCGGACAGCAGCCATACAGCCAGTCTCATTCTGTCCGGTTTGGGGTAAAACATCCCCGTGACCGAGTTCTTCAGGAGGTTGTCCTTGGGTGTGATCACTCGCGGAAGGTCTGTCAGCATGCTGGTCAGCTGACGGAACCACGGCTGGCTGGGCCAGAACGGGGCTACTAGGAGGATCCGGGCTGACCACTGCAGCCTCAGTTTCCTCAATACCCTCGGGATGAGGTTGGTCGGCGGGTACGCGTACCCGTACAGACTCTCCCAATTCTGCGTCAGAGCGTTTATTCCGCTCGACGTCTGAGAGGGGCGCACTGAGAAGAACACTGGAAGTTTGTGGTTCTTCTCTGACGCGAAGAGATCCACATGGGGAGTCGGCCAATGCTCGAATATGAGCCGAACCACTGTCTTGTGGAGGGACCACTCCGTAGGGTGGTTGTGTTTCCCCCTGGACAGGGCGTCCGCCAGGACGTTCCTGACTCCCGATATGTGGTTGGCAACCAGGTAGATCCCGTGTTGCCTGCACCAGGCCCACAGGTCCAGTGCCAGGTAGCACAAGGTGGGGGATTGAGTTCCACCCTCCTTGTTGATGTAGGCCACTGTAGTGGTATTGTCCGTAAGGACATCCACAGCAGTGTCCCGTACCTGAGGCAGAAAATGCTGCAGAGTCAGCCATACTGCCTGCAGTTCGAGCCAGTTGATGTGGTGCTTGGCCCAAGCCCGCGGCCACTGACCTGAGATCACCCAGTCTCCTAGGTGACCTCCCCAGCCCTCCATTGAGGCATCCGTGACTATCGTCATAGTCGGATCTGGCCTGAGAAACGGCCGGCCCACCGTCAGGTTGGCCCGCGATGCCCACCACTCCAGCTCTCTGAGCGATTCGTGGTCGGGGTATATCCGGAGATATGGGCTGTCCGAGACTTGCGTCCACTGACTGTGGAGCATAAGTTGGATCAGACGAGTATGTGTCACCGCCATGGGGACTAACTCGCGCAGACTGGACAGATGCCCTAAGAGCTTCTGCCAAGTTTTCGCTGGCTGAGGGCTCCGTGCTAGGAGCGAGGATGCCAGTCGCGACGCTCTGATGACCCTCTTCTCGCTCGGGAAAACGAGCATATTGATGAGGTCGAGGGTCGATCCCAGGAATGCTGGGAACTGTGTGGGTATCAACTGGGACTTTCCTTCGTTTACGAGGAAGCCCAGTTTTGTCACCCAGAACAGTGTGAGGTCGCGTTGACGTTCCACAAGCGACCTTGACTGGTTCTTTAGAAGCCAGTCGTCTAGATACTGGTGCATGTCTACACCCTGTATCTTGAGGAACGCCTCGATGGTTCGCACAATCCTCGTGAACACCCGAGGTGCTGTTGAGAGCCCGAACGGGAGCACCAGGAATTCGTACGCCCTGCCATCGTAGGCAAAGCGGAGGAACCGTGTGTGTTCGGGAGCTACGGGGACGTGAAAGTAGGCGTCTCTTAAGTCTATAGAGACTGCCCACGTCTCTGACATTGAGGAGTCCCTCAAATGCTCGGAGGTCTTTAGCCTCTGCTGGTGGGCCTCTCCCAGGCAGTCCATCACTGTTCGTAGCGTCTCCATCCGAAAGGATAGGGGCTTTACGAATTTGTTGAACGCCTTTAAATTGAGAATCGGGCGCCAACCGCCCGACTCTTTGGCCACCAGAAAGATAGGGGAGTAAAACCCCGGTATGTCCGCGTGGAAGGGAATCTCCCTGATCGCCCGTTTCTCGAGCATGGACTCCAGGCCTCGTTCGAGGTCCTGACGTCGCGCCTGATTCCGAGGAATCGGGGTGCAGCGGGGCTCCTTTGTTCTTGGGGGGTTCCCCGTGAACTCTATCCTGTAGCCCTTGGTTACAGTCTGCAGTACAAACTGGTCCGACGTAATCAGGGGCCACAGGTGGGCGAACGCTCTTAATCGCCCCCCCACCGGACAAAGCTGATCATTCTGCATCAGCTTTGGGGGCTGGTTTTGGGGTGTTATAGGTGGAGTAAGCGTCTTTTTTGGCGCCTCCACCTCGACCCCTACCACGGCCTCTACCGGTACCTCTACCTCCACCGCCTTCGGACGAGGAGGAGTTCGAGCCTCCACCACCTTTTTTACCCTTCTTGTTGTACTTGCCGCCCGAGCCTCTGCCTTTTTTGAAGGGGATCCGAAAACGATCCCCCGATTGCTTCGAGGTCGAGGGCTGGTCACGGGCTAACTGAGCCTGTGACGCACTCAAGAGTTGGGTCTTGGTGGTCGACTCTACTGTTTGGGTCCATTGGCCCGCAAACATGAGACCCTTTGTCAGGGGAAGCTCTCTGAGACGCAGTCTGGCCATCGTGGGCACGACTTTCTTGTTCTCCGCCAGAGCTGCCGATAAGAATCGGATGCGACGGTCAAATCCCGCCTCCAACTTCTGGCGTGTGGAGATGCGTCCTATAGCTGCGGTTAAATAGTTGGCCAGAGACACGGCCCCGGCCAGTGTCTCGTCCACCATACATTCTGGCATAGGTGGTGGCGTCAACCCCGCGAGGAGAGCAGCGCGCTCTTTCTCTCTACTTACTATAGTTGCAGAAATGAACCCTTGAGTTCGCTGCAAATATATCGAGAGGCGCGCGAGGAGAGATGAAGTCGATTCGACTTGCTTTGCGAATCTCTCCGCCTCTTTGGTCACCGGATGTGGTCCTTTCGGTCCAAAGGGCTTCGCCGGATCCCAATCCAACTTGTAGGTGGATCGCATGTATTCTGTCACCTCGGCGTCCACTTCGAGGACCTTAAGCAAGGTTTCGTCCTCTTCGACAAGAGGGAAGAAACGCGCGAGGGTAGAATCCCCGAAGGACCCGGCCTCCTTCACCACCCGTCTGTCGTCGACAGTACACGCTATCTTAGAGACCCCGTCACGGGCCCATAGCGCTGGTGCCTCCACCGCACGTGAGGTCGGTGTGGCAAAGACACTGAACTCCGACTCCTCCGGGGGAGGAGAAGCGGATGGTGGTGAGGAGAACTTTAGCACCTTCGCAAGTGCATGGAGAACGGGCACGAACTCCAGAGGGCGAGAAAATTTAAAATCCTGCGCCTCCCAGGATTCGCGCCACGACCTAGTGAGGTCAGGGTGTGGTGGGATCGTGTGATCCCCACTCCCATCTCTAGGCGGACCCAGCCTTGCGTAGACCGACGTCACCGGAGCGGTGGACGTGGAGGCCGTCGCGGCTGTCTGAAGTGACGGAGGCACCTCAGGGGGAGCCACAGGTTCCGCAGGCTTGTCGGAAGCTGCGCCCAAGAGCTCTCGATCGAGCTCAGACCACGCCTCTACAGGCGGAAGACCACAGGGGTCGAAGACCTCCTCGACTTGATCATCGAAGTGATCGTCGTCTTCATCATCCGATTGGTCGGAGAACTGACCGGGAGACAAAGATGCCGGTGACGACCGGCCGGACCTCGTCCTGGTAGGCGAGGGAGAGGCCTCACGGCGGTGAGGTCTCTTGGACGGAGGAGGTGAGCACCTCGATGGAGACAAAGAGGGAGATCGCGGTCTCTTCTCAGGGGCAGCTGGTTTATCCAGCTTCTGAGAGATCGCCACAAGCGACTGAGTGATCGCCAAGATTGACTGTGTCATATCTGGCTGCTGAGGCGGAGGAGGAGGATTTGCCTCCTTCAGGGCCGCCACTAACGTCGCTATGTCGAACACCGGAGGTACATTCGGTGTCGGCTGTGGTTGTGGCTGATTAGCCAGAGTCAGGACTGGGGGGGGGAAACAAGTCCTCTTCCACCAGGCCATGACCCTGAGAACCTACACGCCCTGCCAGCTCAAACAACTTCTCCATGTTTTCTTGCTGGCCACAGGGAATGTGCTCCCCGTCAGAGTCCTCTCCGAACAGGTCCACATAGGGGTCACCCCCCAGTGGATCCGCTTCGAGTTCGGGGAACAAGGGGTCTCTCATCGGCGAGGCGACTCCCACCTGGGCTGCGTCATATGACTTCAAGGCAGCCTTTGTTGGAGTACGCCCAACCGATGGAGATACTGCTACTGCGGGAGATACCGCAAGTGCGGTGATCACCGCAGATGTAGCAGCAGCTGCCGAAGCAGTCCTCCGGGTGCTGCTCCTAGTAGTGGGGCCAGAAGACCCCTCTGAGGCACCACTCTTTGTGGCCCCCCCCTTTTTTCTGCTAGGAGCAGCAGTCCCGCGGGATTTCTTCGTTGGGGGTGACTCATCACGAAGACGAGTTGAAGGCATGGCCTTCCTTGGAGATCTCCTCCTGTGTTCAGGAGTGGGAGATTTTCCCGCAGATCTCTTCCCCGTAGATGCGGTAGAAGAGGCTGACACCGCGGTTGCGGAGGTCACCGCAGTTGCGGAGGTTACCGCAGTTACCGCGATTGCGGGATTTCCCGCATCTCCCGCATTTGCGGGATTTACCGCATTTGCGGTATTTACCGCATCTCCCGCGATTGCGGTATTTACCGCACTTCCCGCAGCTGCGGGAGTTACCGCAGGTGCGGTACGTCGAGTCCTAGCTCGACCACGCTCTAATGGCAAACCTGAAGGTTTGTCAGAGCGCGGAGAACGAGAACGTTCTCTGCGTGCTTTAGTTTTGCGGGCCCGATAGGCCGCATCCCTCTCAGACCGTTGGATTCTCTTGGTCATCCAAGAATCGAATCCCACCCAGGTCTCCTCCGTCCAGGATTCGCACACAGTGCAGGTATGGTTCCTGTCACAACGGGTGTGCCGAGAGCAGCACCCGTGCGCGATCCAGGGTACGTCAGGAGCAGGGCGAGTGGTGAAATTCGGGCAGGGCGAAGCCCCACACCGAATCTGAGAAGAAGGTCGTCCCGCCGCGGGACCGACGCTATACACGCTGGCCGACGACATCGTCGAAGGTCAGATGGAAACAAGACAAAATATACAGGGAAACACAGAGATACCGACAAGTTACCTGTCCCAGCGATGTATAATGGTCTCACTGTTATACTCGCTTGTACGTCTGTACTGTATGCTCGAGTTTATAGCATAAACGAGCGTAAACTTCCGAGAGCTTTCAAAAACCGATTGGCAGAGCAATGGCGCCCAAAAGAGAAGAGGATGAAGGCGCATGCGCCAACCGTGACGTCACGACCGGTATCAGTGCGGCCCCTAGCGGGGATCACACAAACCACGGTCTATTTTTAATTTTGGAGGCTACATTTAGTAGACCCTCCGCTATGATCATCGCAAGGATCTTCCATAGGGAGAGACTGCCAAATGAGAGCCTACCTTTTGGGTGACCAGAGCAAGCCCTGGAGATAGCTTCCAATGTGAGCAGGTAAGAATTTAGATATAAAAAGGAAAACTTTGTGTGATCTTATATTAAGCAAAAATATGAAATGGGGATAAAATCACTTTTTACAGGTGCATGAAATATATGTATACAGAGGGGCTATGTGTATAAAGCCAGATTATAAAGCAAAAATAGGTTGATGATTGTCGTAAAAAATATGGTTTTCAAAAGTGTGATTGTTGCCTTATATACACTGTGGATGGTCTAAAGGCACCATGAATAACATTACTAAAAAAACAATAATGAAAATAATATCAATAATAATAATAATAATAATATTAATAATAATAATAATGATCATAATAAAAATAAATTTATTATTGATAATGATAATAATAATAAAACATATGTAACAATAATAATAATAATGATGATAATAATAATAATAATAATAATAATAATAATAATTATAATAATAATAATGATAATAATGATAATAATAATAATAATAATAATAATAATAATAATAATAATAATGACAAAATCAACAAATATATCTTGCAATACTTAAAGCAACATACCTGAGCTTTCACCGACCGTGGTGTTGGAGAACTGGACCTCTTGATTGGTTACCTTGAGCTCCCCGGGACCTCCATTCTGATTGGCTACTGCTATGGCAACCAGGGGAGTGACAGGTGGAGTGACCAATGCATTCACAGCAGCAGGATTTAATTTCGGCACGAAGGTCGTTTCACTGCCAACATCTGACCTTATTTGGACCTTGATCACCTAAACAATGTACACAACAAGAGGTAATGATGGGCAACTTGCAACAATGGAGTGTGGCAATAGACAAATGCAACAATGAAGGGTAGCAATGGTATTTTGAGCATAGTTAGATACTTATTGTGCTAATTCAAACAAAAATATTTGAGCACCTATTCATGCCTGTAGTGTGAATGGATGCTCAAAACTGGGGATATCTCTCTAGCAAAAGCAATTTTCTGAAAATCTCAAAAGAAGAAATAATTATAAACCATATGACAGCTCTCCTTCTAATATTTTTTCAACTTATACTTCTTTTATTCCAGGTCCAGATAGCTCTTGCCAAGATCTCCACACAGAAATGAAATAAAGAGTATGGCCATAATTAATATGTTTCTCGAATACTGAAATAGTGCTATGGCTATTTGTAAGAAATATTCATAACATTTGACACCCGATGTGCACTATCTACCAGATCACATGATATATTACAAATAAAAATAGGCAATTTAGGGAGATGTTTACATTATTTTTCAGGACTTAAGGGCACAAAGTGTTGCTTACCTTTGATTGGCCTTCGCAGGTCACATGTACCTCCCCTCGCCATGGCAACGGTACACCCTTGGAGTAGAGAGCACTACTGGCACTCACAAATATTGTGATGGAACTCCTACAACAAAGAAAACACTACTGATTGAAAAAACAATTAGAATGTTGACTTTATCAGCATAATACTTTCTATTGCTAAGATATAAACCACATTTGAGTTTATGCGGTTGTACACATATGAATCTCTGTTCCCCTCCCTTACCCTTCAGGGACTGGCACTTTTAGTTTTTTTAAGTTTTTTTAGCGATATCGATATTTCCTTAATGATATGATATCTTCATGATGTTTTAATCAATACTGACTGCCATTACCTTATTTTGTTTACTTTAGACGTCCAGGTAGCATTCAAATCACTGCTATTGGTGCCCAGATGTCCAGGTAGCATTTCTGTCAATTTTTTATCATTAAGGGGTACTGGTATCACTGACCTTAATTGCTAAATAGATACAATGCAGGGAGAGAGAGAGATGAATAGATAAATTGAATGATCACTAGAAAGAGATTGATATATACCACTATAGCTAAAGAATCACGTATTAAAGTAAAATGCCCACCTGGGTTGCACTGTTCCCTGCTACGGCGTGACTGTTATACAATGCGCCGTACACAGTAGCTCAAACTGCAGCGCCCTCTCACTGTAGTTATATACACTATAGCTAAAGAATCACTTAAAGCAAAATGCCCACCTAGGTTGTACTGTTCCCTGCTCCGGCGTGACTGTTATACAATGCGCCGGCCACAGTAGCTCAAACTGCAGCGCCCTCTCACTGTAGTTATATACACTATAGCTAAAGAATCACTTAAAGTAAAATGCCCACCTAGGTTGTACTGTTCCCTGCTCCGGCGTGACTGTTATACAATGCGCCGGCCACAGTAGCTCAAACTGCAGCGCCCTCTCACTGTAGTTATATACACTATAGCTAAAGAATCACGTAAAGCAAAATGCCCACCTGGGTTGTACTGTTCCCTGCTCCGGCGTGACTGTTATACAATGCGCCGGCCACAGCAGCTCAAACTGCAGCGCCCTCTCACTGTAGTTATATACACTATAGCTAAAGAATCACGTAAAGCAAAATGCCCACCTGGGTTGTACTGTTCCCTGCTCCGGCGTGACTGTTATACAATGCGCCGGCCACAGCAGCTCAAACTGCAGCGCCCTCTCACTGTAGTTATATACACTATAGCTAAAGAATCACGTAGAGTAAAATGCCCACCTGGGTTGTACTGTTCCCTGCTCCGGCGTGACTGTTATACAATGCGCCGGCCACAGCAGCTCAAACTGCAGCGCCCTCTCACTGTAGTTATATACACTATAGCTAAAGAATCACGTAAAGCAAAATGCCCACCTGGGTTGTACTGTTCCCTGCTCCGGCGTGACTGTTATACAATGCGCCGGCCACAGCAGCTCAAACTGCAGCGCCCTCTCACTGTAGTTATATACACTATAGCTAAAGAATCACGTAAAGCAAAATGCCCACCTGGGTTGTACTGTTCCCTGCTCCGGCGTGACTGTTATACAATGCGCCGGCCACAGTAGCTCAAACTGCAGCGCCCTCTCACTGTAGTTATATACACTATAGCTAAAGAATCAAGTAAAGCAAAATGCCCACCTAGGTTGTACTGTTCCCTGCTCCGGCGTGACCGTTATACAATGCGCCGGCCACAGCAGCTCAAACTGCAGCGCCCTCTCACTGTAGTTATATACACTATAGCTAAAGAATCAAGTAAAGCAAAATGCCCACCTGGGTTGTACTGTTCCCTGCTCCGGCGTGACTGTTATACAATGCGCCGGCCACAGCAGCTCAAACTGCAGCGCCCTCTCACTGTAGTTATATACACTATAGCTAAAGAATCAAGTAAAGCAAAATGCCCACCTGGGTTGTACTGTTCCCTGCTCCGGCGTGACCGTTATACAATGCGCCGGCCACAGCAGCTCAAACTGCAGCGCCCTCTCACTGTAGTTATATACACTATAGCTAAAGAATCAAGTAAAGCAAAATGCCCACCTGGGTTGTACTGTTCCCTGCTCCGGCGTGACTGTTATACAATGCGCCGGCCACAGCAGCTCAAACTGCAGCGCCCTCTCACTGTAGTTATATACACTATAGCTAAAGAATCACGTAAAGCAAAATGCCCACCTAGGTTGTACTGTTCCCTGCTCCGGCGTGACTGTTATACAATGCGCCGGCCACAGCAGCTCAAACGGCAGCACCCTCTCACTGTAGTTGACCAACTGCACCTGTTTGACGCCTTTATCCAGGGCGTTGTTGCTCTTGGGCGCTGGAAGAATCAGTTGCTGCGGGGAGAGCGTCCACGACTCCTTCTCGGCGTGCTCTGTAGAGGGCGCGAGGGTTTGCTGCTGCGGTGCGGGCGCAGACGGGAAGTGGCTGGGTTTGAGATGGAGGGCGGGGGTGCCCTTCACGGGTGGGGAGTCAGGCTGGTAGGGAACCATATCACTGAAAGAGAAAAATAACAGTGAAAATGTTTCATCAACTGTTTCCTTGGATCATGTTGGCGTGAACAAAGAGCTTGTAACTTAGTAAAGGTTAAATAAACAAATATCTTATTAAGTTGTTGGTTGAATTGTGATCATTTTACTTTGAAATAATACTCTTTTGTTGCAAAAAGTTGCGTAGGGGTATCACCTTAATAGTTATGCCTTTTTTGACCACTGAAACTATGAATGAATGAAGTTCATCAAGCAATAATCTATAATTTTTTCGCACTTTTATAACTTGATATGAAGGTTTATAATTCTTTCTCTACGTAATCAGACCATAATATAACAAATTCATTCAAACAAGACCACAAGATCTACTTTTGTGCAGTGTTTTAGATGTGAGCAAATTGTGAATAAAGGGACTTCCTAGACCAGGCAACACTTATACTGAGGACCCATGTACCCTATCTAAGATGTGGTATACCTTTTTGTTAATTCAGGGTGATTTCCTTTCAGCTCATTGGCCAGAGACCCCCCTCTGGTGCTGCCCCCTTTAGGCCAACCCTGCCGTGAGTTCTGCCCTGCCGTCTCGGCCTGGCTGGCCACGGAGGGCTTGGACCAGGCCTGGGCTGGTTCCTTGTCCCGAGCTGGTTCCCCTATCAAGGAGAGAAGCACCTTCCCCATTGTGGAGTAGAAAATGTCTGTGTCGTTAGGACAGTCAGGAATATTGTACTCTGAAAAAAAAGAGGAAATATTCAAATAAGAAATAATCAAGCAAACAACAGTTCAGCAGCGAAATAGAAAGATCAACAAAATATTTAGTCAATCTGAAACATTGATCAGTTGGGCAAAATGTTAAACCAATGTGATATATCTAAATCTATCTATCTATATATTTATATATCTATATCTATATCTATATATATATATATATATAAACACACACACACATACACAAGTCAGAGGGTCTCACCTTGTACAAGTTCCTCATTAAGATATGGCACACTGAAATTGACGTCCTTCAAGGGATTTGTCTCGGCCAGATGGATGTGAGTCTTCTGGTTCCCACTCTTCACCGCCCTATTACATGACGTGAGAAAGATAAAAAGAAGAGAATGACCATGTGAGTACTACGTACATCACCAAGTAGGAGATTTATTAACTTAATGGACATATGGTGATCAATTTCCATACAGAATTTAAAATTTATTTTAATGTAATGCACTTTTGAATACTATCAATGGAAAGTGTGCAAAATCAAATATGAATTTGAAACAAAATATATAGTATTTCAGGTTTCCCATTGGAGTCTAACTGCCACATTTTAACAACATAACATTAACTTTGGGTCCAGTGGGTCACGTGTATGAAGGATACCGCTATTTTGAACACTAGAAAAAACACTTTGCAAGTTAGCCCATTCGCTTCAAATTTACTTGAAGAACAAAAACCTCTTTATTTGATAAATTGGAGAAGTTGTGTGGAAATCTTATTTTCATTATCATTTTTTATGATAATGATGATGATATTGATGATGATAATAATAATGATACTACTACTACTACTACTACTACTACTACTACTAATGGTAATAACAATAACAATAATAATAATGTAAACTCATAATAATAATAATTATTATCATTACCATTATCATCATTATCATTATAATTATTTTTATTATTATCAATATCATTACTATTAACATTATCCTACCTCCTGTATTTTGTCCTGCTGACTTCATCCCCAAAGAAGAAGCCTATGACTCCCACTAAAGAAGCCTGCTCACTGCAAACACTGGCCTCCGTCTCTGAGGGGTTCACAATCACCATCACCGTCTGAAACACAACGTGATGAAAATCAGCCAGACATTCTACGGCTCCCTCTCCCACTACTAGCATATGCATTGGTCAACTTCTTACTTCTGGCTAGTCACAATTTAGCCTTAATATGGTGGAAGTGATGTGATCTAAATTCCAAACTCTAAATCCCACAACACGGCAACTTATCCCAGATGATTACCATTTAATAGACCTTTGAGTGGGTCTAAGATCAGTCAGCGTCCAATTTATAGCACTTTTGTAAATAACTATTGCAATGAGAAGTAATTCTCAATATTTTAAATAGAGAATTGCTGATTTGATTACAAACAACAATTGTATTTCAGTTTTTTTCCATAGAAATGCTCTAGCCCAAAAAATAAAAACAAAATTACCGTTTTCTCCTTGTCCAGTAATACAAATTCGCTTGGTTGAATAATTATCTTGTTTGCTGAGACTTTATGCTTACAACCAAGATCTGAAGGATAAAGAAAATCAGTGTTAGAAGAAACATCATTTTTTTTTAAGACACATGTTTTAAATGAATGTATGAATAAAGTTGTGCACCTAAATGCAGCCTAGAAAGATTCAGTCACACTGGCCACACCACAAGTGTGGCACACAAGTATTGTAAACAGCAGAGGTAATTGGTAGATTTATCAGCCCAGATCTCAATGAGCACGAGATGCTTGAGCCTATTATTTCATATGTATCAAAGAGAACACATTGTCTGTCATAAATGAAATTACATTGATATCAAACAATCATTTTCAGAAATATTTGACTTTGGGTTATTGCACTGGGTGGATTTTACAATCTCCCTTTATTTGAGGGGTCATGTTAACCCATTAATGCTTACATCACCCAAAGGCAACCTGACAATTATGATGAAATCTTTAAAGTGAAAGCATAGATTAGAAAATATTTGAAGGAAAAAATGTTTATCAGAACAATACCAACAACTCTCCTTCAGATATTTCTTAATATCACTTTCTAGTCCAAAGTTATCGTCAAAGTATCATAGATCCAGACGACAACTTTGGAAGCATAAATGGGTTAAAAGTTGTCAGGCCATTCACGCAGGCAAGATCACAATCCTAGCCAGCAGGGCACATGGACGTCATTTGGACACCCAATCCCTCAACAATCATCCTTCAGGACACCAAATTTCTTTTGTTGGTAATTTCTTAAAATGTCATTTTTCAAGCATATAATTGATTTTATTTTCTCCTCAATATAATTCCCATGACATTGTATAATGATATCATGCCTTCTTTCACTATGTAAATATATGTTCATGGTTGTAATCTGAGTATATTGTGGTCTCCCTTAAAAAATAGGATGCCCAAAAATGTCAGAATTGCCAATTTTGGGCAGCCAGTTTCCAAATCCAGGCTTAGACCCTGCTCCAGATGCAAATGGATTAAAGGTCATCCTCAGCCCTCAGTTCAAGATGCGGCTAAGATGTAGAGAGGCTTGCAACATAACCACTGGCCCCGTTACAAGATGCAAGTGAATTCAGCAAAAAAAAAAGTTATGGGGCAAGCTGAACAAGACCCTGACTTGCCCTGCTCGGCAAGTAATGTTTTGGCCAAAGTGCAATCTCACCTTTGTTTCAAAGAGTGGCGGGGCAAGTGGAAGTGTCAATTTTAGGGGCAGCTTGCCCCACTCAGAAAATAATGTTTTGCAGTCTATGTTGCACCCTGTAGAGTCTTACCCGTGAAGCACATGGCCTTGATGAATGCGGCTCGGCTGCCGGTGTTGTGGACCGTGGCGTGTACGACCATGCTCTGGCCTGCACGGACCTCGCCCATCTTAGTCCAGTAGTGCTGCTCCTGCCCGGTCTTCAGGCCCTCCAGAACAATATTGCCCACTCCTCCGTACCCCATCAGCGGAATCTGTGTCAAAGGAAAAGCAGTAGTAGAAGTAGATTAGTACTTAGCTAATTCTGAATGGGCAGAAATTTGGGAATTGCTGTTTTGGACAGGCTTTTTTTTTTAACCCTGGCTAAGATCCTTGTCCAACAGAAGCCAAATGGGTGAAGAACAATATCATATAGAGTACATTCATACAGTCATGTCTTTCTGGTACCTGATCCTACTACAGACTGGTCTTCGGCGTAGTCTATCAACTTATTGTATCAAAACAATGCATAACTGCATGCAAAATAAATTATGCTCCCCTTTTGGAACTATAAACAATGCATGCTCCCTTTGTCAATCCTAACTGGTTAGCATCCACAGTTCCACACCTCGTGCAGAGATGATGGGAAAAATATTGTGAGCAGTGGTTCTTACTCTGCTCTTATAAAGCATCTTGGTCAGATGGGTGAACCGTGTCACCTGAATACGAGAATCATTGAAAAAAGTATCAAGACAGCCAGAATTTTTGTCAGGGATTTCACAATATTTCAACTTTATGCATTTAATCTATAATACTTGAAATAGCTGAAAAATATCATTTTCTCAAAAGAAGCAGATTTATCTGCTAAGAAATGTCATTGTGTGCATATGTAAACTCACCGAATACTTGGTGTTTGAGTCTAGTTGTCGTATCTGTAGCTTGCCCGTGATGAAGCTGACCTTGGACGGGCAGAACATGACCTTGACAGGGAACTGTTCGTGGGCCTTGAGCACAATCTCTCTCTGATCACTCAGGCGCTCCTCCTGACCATAGCAACTGTACAGCTGAAAACAAACACAATATCCTCAATTGTCGTCAGGGTCAATGATACTTATGATAACAACTTTGGAGTAAAGAAAGATTTCACAAAATATTTGAAGGGGAGTTGTTCGCAAAATCCATATTAACATTTCTCCATCAAATATTTTTCCGGCTTTGCTTTTGCCTGCAAGATTTCATCAAAATTGTCAGGCTGCTTGCAGCCAATGTGAGTATTGATAGGTTAAGTTATGTTCGGTGCTTACCTGAAAGTCGGGAGCCCCAACCTTGATGATCAGACGAATCTTCAACACATTGTGGCCATTATTCCTCAACGTGAATCTCTGAGACCTGGAGGAGAAAAATATGAATTGATTGCATTGAAAGGTTGAAACGTGTAAGAAAAGGTTAACCTGGAAAGATATTCAAACTGATAAGAGTTATGTATTAGCCACGCTTTTAGAACTGGGTGAAAAAATGGGCAATCATAAAATTGAGAGTTCTATTTTTCAAGGAAGACCATGAAGTAAACTTTTTCAGAAAACAAACATAGGCATATATTTGCTCAAGCAAATGCATAGTTTCTTCAAGCTATGTCTTTTTATCTACAATGAAGCAATGCTTGACCATTCCTGACCAAAATATTTGAGTGTTTGGAGTAAAATGTTTAAGAATTAAAATGATAACCAAACAACTTCTGCATATTTTAGGCCTTGTATAATTGCAAAATGTTACTTTCCAAAAAAGGCTCTGCTGGCTAAAATATAACAAAAAAGTGGCCAGGGCATTTTTAGGCGCTAAAGGCACGAATTATTGTTTTATGCATGTTTTACGTTGATTGGGAGTTGGGAGGGTGGAAAAAACTGTAGGGTAGGGATTTTTTTGAATATAAACTTGTTAGGGTAGGGTTACAGGAAACAAACAACTTTTTCTTATAGGCCTAATGTTTTTATTTGATATTGCAAGTCCTGCATAGTACTTACAAGGCTTTGCCTAGAGGCAGGCCTCCCCAGGAGAGGTAGTGTTTGTTGGTGAATAAGACGGGCTCTCTGCTGCTGCTGCTGCCGTGGCTGCCCCGCTGACCCCCAGTGGCTGCCGCGGGGGCCACGGCCGGCTGGTAGCCCAGGCTCTGGCGGGCGTACGTACCCCGGATGGGGATCTCATAGGCAGGTCCCTCCGGCTGAACACACATCCACAACAAACTGCAACAGAAAACAAACAAGTAATCATTGGAACTCTATATGAGCATGTAACAGAAAATATTTCTTTTAGCATACGTACTTTCCTGCGATTTTATCCAAAGCAGACTGCAAATAAAAGTTAAACAAACCAATTTCTTTGAATGTTGATAATTTGAAATTTATATTGGCATGCAAAAAAACACATTTCTTTTATAAGAACAGGGGTTGCCCTTAATTCTTTTGCCAGCTCCCACTGGGTGCCAAGCAAAGGAAACTATAGGCATCCACAGAATTAAAAATAATATATTTTAGGTCATGCAAAATTATGAGATTTCCGGTTCCTGCAAAGTCTATACCTCCAAAACCCATTTCTGCAGTGTCTTAGCCAGCATGGTGTCTGGGTGTCATTAGGACACCAAAACCCACAAAAGTCCCAAATTTGGACACCCAATCTTTTTGTGATGAATTTCTAAAGATGCCAATTTCAAGCAAATGATTTGGAAATTATCACTTCAATGTAAATGCTAGGACATTACTTAATAAGCAAATATATATCTTTATGGCTGTATTATGGTTATATCATGGTCTCCTCTAAAATATTGGATGCCCAGCAATTTACGATACCCCATTTCGGGTACACTCAAATCCTGGCTAAGACCATGTATTTCAGTTTATATTGCAACATGGACTAAATGCAGAATTTCTTGTTTGAAATTTCTTCTGTTACTGTGTACACTAGCAATAATTACTAGAGATCACTGAAGTTATTGTAAATTCTCGGAAATTTAGAACCTTAAGGAATTTGAGCCACTATAATTATTTTGCAAAATAATTACAGAAATATGGGCCACCCTTGATCTATCGCTGGTCGCCTTTTCACATCATATAGACAAATATTACTCTGTTTCGTCAGTAGTTTCATAAAACACCCTCAACCCATAAAGATTGTGATTATTAAAAATTTACAGTAGTCCTACCTTTCTTTTGTCTTCTGATCTCCGTCATTGGGCTTGAACTTGACGAGGACCTCGGCCTCGTTGCCCGGGTCTATGCGGATGTGCGAGGGCATGACGGAGAAGACGTCCGGCAGATCCAGGATATCCAGGATGACATCCAGGGGAATGTTCCCCGCGTTCCTCAGCGGGATGTACTGTGAGGACATGTTGACCGGCTCCGAGAACAGCGACACCACCTGGAAGAATGAGAAAAAACAAAGGTGACGTCTTCACATACAGGTAAAAATAATACAAGAATTTTTTTATTTATTTATGTGTCAAATTCTAATAAAAAAAAATCCATTTACCTATTCATGTTTTATTTTTTTTCTAAAGTAGGTGAAAATATTACAATTTTCTTAATTTCATAATGTGTTGAATTCTAATATAACTTTTCTATTTACCCATTCATGCATGTAGTAACAGAAATACTTTTTTTTCTAAGGCAATGTGTCTGCATCCAATATAATTTTTCCATCAGCCCATTCATGCCTGAAGTAACCCAAATCATCTGGAGTATTTTGTTAATTCTTATGCTGCTGGTGGCTAATTAGACCAATACAAAATGATGCAAAAAACCTGAAAGATGACCGAAACCCAGGCATATGGGTACTCATCTGAGAGTACTCGGCAAGAGATATCCAATGAATACCAACATGACAGGGTTTGGATGGTTTTCAAAAGTCTTTGCATCCTTTTGCTTTGGACAAAAGTAGCCTCAGCATTGGATGGCCATAGCATTTTCTTTTTATCACAAACTTATAAAGAAATGTTGGCCACAAATTTTCCTGAAATATTTGTAAATTTGAGCCCAATTTCTAAGTTAATTTCAGAGGTGAGCTGGGTCCAGATGACACTTGTCCAGATGATCTCCAGGCGTGAAGAAGCTATTACTTAATGGGCTGCTGGTGGCTAATTTGGCCAATACAAGATGATGCAAAAAACCCTGAAAAATGATTGAAACCCTGGCATATGTGTACTCATCTAAGAGTACTCGGGTCTCGGGGAGAGCTTCTTATGAATACCAACATGACAGGGTTTATATGGTTTTCAAAAATCTTTGTGTCCTTGTGCCTTGGAGGAAAGTGGCCTCAGCATTGGAAGGGTTAAAGGGGATATACTTACATCGACCATGGAGTGTACATGCAGGCGCGCAGTGCCCACCATGGCTTTTAAGTAGACCTCGGCTAGCGGGCTCTCAGACGACAGGGTGTCAATCTCAACCTCAAGCTTAGCACTGATGTGTTCTGGGGGACCCTGAACCTCACCTGAAATGTAACAATGGCACTTATTCACATATGAATTTGATTGTGCTTAGTAGATCAAGTTGGATATATTGCAAATAAGATAGGGTGTGATGATAAAGGGGTTTGAGTTGAAAATAACAAGAAACTGTTTAATGTTTTACATAAAAGTTTTTCTTTGTAGATCTACCAGACGAGTGTAGGTTGTGATTATAGACACTATTGCCCGAGTCTGATAAAATGAATGGCTTATAACTTTTTGATCTGTTGAATTTACAAGCAATCGGAAATAGCACCCTGGTTAGTGGACCGATCCAATTTTTGAAAAAAGAAGTTTTTGAGTTGAACTGCCCAAGTGGCTCCCTCTTACCTCTATAATAGTGCTGGCGAGCTGGCGCTTTGAAATGGACCAGGACCTTGCTCGGCTCACAGAGCGTGCCGTCTCCCTCCTGCCGACCCTTCAAGGTGACATTGCATATAGAGGGCGCCAGCGAAGGGGCCCCACCGCCTCTTAGGGCACTGGACACTGATGACGTATCCTGCGACGACTGGGGACTGAAGCTAAAACAGTGCCTGGTCGCCCGCTCCTGAAAGATACAAGAGGAGATACATTTCATACATGTGGGAAAACAATGAGTCACCCTATCCATAACAAAAAAAAAAAAAAAAAAAAAAAAATCAATTAATTGTCAGATATAAAACGGCTGTCTCCTAAACTTCATCCGAAGGTAATATAAATTGTAAATAACTCAATAATATATTCATGCAGGTGATTATAATGATGATTATGACACTTGTCAAGATGATCTCTAGGCATGAAGTTATTGATCTTCCTTATGCTAGAAATCCTCAAACTATCAATACTGAAAGTTCAAATTTTTTTATTCAATTAAAATCAATTGTTAGATTTGAAGGATCTGTCTTTATAGGGCCAGAAAAAAATAGTGTTTGTTTCCTGTAACGGCCCGAAAAAGAAATAGGGTAGGTAGGTTGGAATTTTTTTTTTTTTTTATTACTTTTTTGTCCAAAAAGGTGTGTTTTATGCATGTTTTTTGGTGATTGGGAGTCAGGAGGGCTGAAAAAGCTTAAGGGTAGGAATTCATTGAATAAAAAACTTGTTAGGGTAGGGTTACAGGAAACAAACAACTTTTTTTAGGCCTAGGGGCAGATGGTCTCTCTTAAAAGGTGGTCTCTCTAATATGGTTTGACTGTATTTTGTTACTTACTGAGGAGATCTTCAGGCGGAGCGGTACGCTCACGCAGCTTCTGTTGATGACAGACAGTGAGAGAGAGGACGCCACGCCCCACGGTAACGCTCCAAAATCAAGACAGCGCTCACTATTGGTCTGGACCTAGAACAAACAACAGAAAATCTTTGTTACACCAAGAGAGATAATCTGAATATGAGACAATGATAGATTTCACAACCCAAAGTAAAGCTCAAAAATAAGGGTAAAGGTAATACTGTGCCCCAATTGGCAGGGTCAGTTCTGCCAGAGGAATTCTATGCTCTGCTATTACAGTATCTTTCACGTAGCAGCCTCTTTCTCAATCTCCATTATGTAAATCATTTCCATACTAGATGAGGTTATTGATGGGTTTTCTTTTTTCAAGATATCATCTGCACAGAAAGCGTGAAGAATTTTCCTGAGAGCAGCCTCATTTTAATATAAGAAGGTCAAGATGGACAGTTTATGAGAAAGGCACATCTTTATCAAATAAACTGTTTGCATTCATAATCTATTCAAAGTCAGGCTATTGATGTTTAAGCCCGCACCCTACGGGTGATACACAAACAATTATAAGGGTAAGAATAAAAAGGAGGAAGAGGAGAAAATCAATAATACTTAATATTAGTACCTGTATATCTGGTTTTTCTGCGACAGCCTGTAGGGTGAGGATACATGGCAGGCGCTGCATGTCCAGAGGCTGATCAGAGACGACCTGGCTGACCACGACATGCACCTCCACTACATACACACCTCTAAAGCGAGGCGCAAAGATCACCTACAACACATGGAAATATGTTAATGTGTATTGTATAATTAAACACACACACAATATATATATATATATTGGCTCATGCATTTTCTTGTGTGCATGAATTGGTAATGCAGAGATAGTGGCCAAAAAAGGCACACCTACAACAAAGTGAAATACATAAATGTTTATGTACAGCTATACACACACACACACATATATATTGGCTCGTACATTATCTTTTGTGTAACTGGTAATGCAGAGATACCATCACTACCACCATTAAGTCTGATTTATCATATGCAAAGTTTTGAAGGGAGGTGTCAGTCAGGGCGGCTGATTGCAAGAGAGCTGATTGTAAGACTTGGGCTCCTGATATTTCTTGTCCGAGATTTGCGAGAATTTACGGTAATACTTCTACTACTACTACTGCTACTGCTACTACTACTACTGCTACTACTACTACTACTACTACTACTGCTACTACTACTACTACTACTACTACCACTGCCACTACTACTACTACTACTACTACTACTACTACTACTACTACTACTACCTCTACTACTGCTTCTTCTTCTTCCACTACTTCTACTTTTACTACTGCTACTCCTACTAAATCTTCTGCTGCTGCTGCTACTACTACTACTACTACTACTACTACTACTACTACTACTACTTCTTCTTCTTCAATCCTATGATTGCCAGCATACCTTTATATCCTCCGTGGTGTTAGGTTCTATGATGGTTTTTTCCTTGAGGATAAAGGGCGAGGCCAGCTGCTCCCGGTTCTGTCCATCAACGTTGACGTTGACGACGCGGATGATGCACTGTAGCCATCGCTTGCTGTTGTTCCTCAAGGGCAGGGTGGTGGTCGCGGAGAGGCCCACGCAGCACGTCTCCGGGAAGCGGAGCTCAGAGGGCGCCACCACCTCTGGTTCAATACTCACAGGCGCCGTGTAGCTGTACGGCCCTGGAAAGGTGAAACAATACTCAGTGAAAACACTATATTTTCTTCCATGCCAGCAGCACTGCATAGAACCTTTAACATTGGAACCTTTAAAAATATCCTGAGGCGTTATGATTTTGATACTTCCTTAACGTTACAAAATGATAACAGCCTTCACCCATATACCTTAAGTTTTGTAAATTTTTGTTTTAGGTACCATAATAATTTCTTCTCCGGTAGTTGAAAATCAAGCTGACAGTGGAAATGGACAGTTAGCCTCAAAAGTTATCATGAGGCCTGAACATTCCACACAAAATACACAATATTTGCTCAGGCAAATTAAATCAATTCATAGAAGGTTATAATTTTGGCTGCCTGCTAAAAATAGGTAGTTAGTCCTAAATGTTAATATTGCTGACTGCACCTCTTCTGTCCCCATTTGACTCGAAGTACAATTAAAAATAGTCCTTACCCAGTTTTCGTCCCAGGTGATCTGCCATGACGTCCGCACTCGAAAGTCGACTCCTGTAGTTGACGTCCGAGTCAGACAGCGGTCCGGTGGAGAGCCCTCCTATGGTTGTAGAGACGAGTGTGTGCATGGAGCTAGGTGTCACCACTGTCTGCGCCTGGTGCGGCTGGCGTGCCATGCCCGAAGGAGGTCCCGCCCACCGCTGCTGATTCGTGTTGCTTTCGAGGAATGGCTTCCCGACAGCAGCATGCTCTGGTCTCGGGGGCGGACGATGGTTTAGCTCATCCTGCTCATCTCCACCTCTAACAGGGAAACTGTCAGAATAAGGTTGGCTGTATCTCTTGTCTGGCCCCTGGTGGTGAAAATCGGCACTACTCTGTTGTGCATGAGCTTCTGTTCTGCCTGTGGACGTGACCGAGGTAGGATTTACTGGCTGTCTGGGTTCGGAGAGATTATTCAGTACCGCCTGTGCCAGGTGAGTGCCCTGTAATGGCTGGGATGTGAGAAGAGTCAATTGGCTGGTAGTTTTGGGTCCTAGGAAGTTATGCTGAAAAGGGGGTATGGGTTTATCACTGGGGTTTCCAGGGTACTCTGTGGAAGGGTGCTGAGGTTTTTCAGGACTTGCGGGTATCTTTTTTGCGAGAGGTTCTTCCTCGGTTGTTCTGGGCACGCCTCTGGGAAGAGCTGCAGTGTTCCCTTTAGGACTTGGAGATATGTGGGATGGAGAATCGTCCGTTTTGGACGAAACATCTCCTCGTGCAAAGATTGGTGTGCTCGACAGCCGAGGTTTTCGGTGAAGCTCTGAAGCCCTCCCTTTCGGGGTGGATGATTGGCTGCGAAAGAAATCACCTGTGTTCTGCGATCGGGTGAAATCCCCCTCAGATGCAGCCACTATTGACTCCCGAGGATCATGAATGAAATCAGCAGCAGTTGGTTGACGGAACACCCGATCAGTTTCATTTTTCTGAAAGTCACTCAAAGTCGAGTCCTGGGTTACGGTTGTTAAGGAGGAGTCACCACTAGATGGCGCACTCGTTCCACCCTGCATTTTATCGTTCGTGTCCACAAAGATATTTTTGGTTGGTGCCATGTTGTACGGGGGCCCATCCTTTACGAGATGGCCGTCGTTATTGCGCTCTGTCAGAGTATGGACCGAGCTGGGGCGAGGAGACCACCAGGCCATATCATCTGGACCAGAACCTGGAACCACATCGCGACCAAAATCATCCTTTTTGGAGGGAGACCTGGATTTCCCTGGTAACCCAGAATTTAAAATATTTTCCACTTGATTGCGATTTGTGTATTTATTGCTGGTTTTCTCATCATATACATTATCTGTTTTGTTCCTATCCTTCCGTTTTATATCAGACCTTACTCCTGTGTCCTCCTTAAGATCCTGTATGTCTTCAAGAGTTAAACCGAGACTTTCCTGATTAAACTCTACGTCTTTCTCTTCACCCTGTGGAATGAAGATATCAGAGAGACGGGCACTGGCCTCTTTTTCAAACTGAGACTGCTGTTGTTTGAATTTCTCGTAGCCTCCTAGTTCTTTTAGGATTTCATCGAGATCATAGCGAGTCCCGAAATCATCCGGCGGGAACCGGTGAGCAGTTTTCTTGGCAGGTGCCAGGACTCCCTCAGAATTTCTCTCCGAGTTGAAACCCAGAGATATATCAGCCCCCTCTGGTGCAGTCAGCGTTATATCAGAAATGTTGCTTTCGGAACCGGGTCTTCCAGATGGTGTCAGGGTCCGGTCCTGACTGTCACTACTTTGCCTTTTCTGAGGTAAGGGACTTCTGTCATTATTTAGTTTGTTCTGAGTCAAAGGATCCCTATTATTACTTTGTCTGTTCTGAGATAAGGAATCCCTATTGTCTATTTGCCTATTCCTAGGAAAAGAACCCCTTTCATTACTTTGTCTGTTTTGTTGAGGAAAGGGATCCCTATCGATACTTTGCCTGTTCTGAGAAAAGGAATCTGTATTGTCAATTTGTCTATTCTTAGAAAAGGACCCCCTATCATTACTGGGTCTGTTCTTTGAAGGAAAGGGGTCCCATTTCGAGTTCCAGCCTGCACTAGAGTCGTTTCCTAAAGATGACAAGGTTGTATTTTGAGCTTGGATGCCCTTTCTCCTAGAGGGATCCTCTTGAGAGGATTTCCGTGGGTGACCCGCACCCGAGCCTATCCAATCAAAGTTCTCGATATCCTGATTCCTCTCGCCATGTGCCGCAGCACGCCTATTGTCTTTGCCGATTATGTTATTGGCATAACTGGGTTTGGCGTCTTCCCTGGAGATGTCCATTCTATCTCCTGTGTCTCTGCGAATGTTCTCTATACTGTTCAGCTTGTCCTTGAGTGCCATGATCTTGGGCGCCACCTCGTCACCAGACAAGCTCTGCTCATGCCCGACAATAAGAGAGGTATCCTTGACGTGCCCTACATAGGACTCCTTTCTGAATTCCCCCTTCTCCATTGAGCCACCATCATCAGAACTGATTTGACTAATAGAGATACCAGACTTCCTTGCTGGTTTTCCTGGCGGTCTCATTTTCTGCTGATCGTTGTTTTTCTGACCGACTGAATGCCGACCTTGACCTGTGGAAGGTCGGTGACCTTGACCTAATGAAGATCTGCCTTCCGACACCAATGACCTTCGTGACGATGCAGATGGACGCCCTCGGGGTATAGCTGACTGACTTTGAATTTGAGATTTGGGTTTTTGGCCGTGTCCCTTCACCAGCTGACTTTGAGGGTGACCTTGACCCTGGGAAGGCCGTCCTTGAATACTTGTTGCTATCTGCTTCTGCCCTTGCGGTAAACTGCCCATTGTGTGCCCAGCGTTGTGACCTTGAGATGTGGCAGGGTGACCTTGGGAAAGTCGCCCTTTTCCTGCTGTTAGTTTTTCCTTCTGTGCTTGGGGTAGACTGCTCCTCGGTGGACCAGCATTGTGACCTCTGCTCAGCTGACCTTGAACTGATGACCTTGCATTCTTCTCTTGACCCGGCTTCTGATGCCATTTATTTTGATAAGACTCTCGATTGCGCTCCAGTTGAGAATCATTTGGAAATGCATCTTTGCTCTGCATTTGGGCTGCAGGAAATAGACATTTGGACAATCCCCCAGATTCTTCAAAATTGTCGACAATTTGTTCAGCGCTATTTTGTGTAACCGAGCCATTAAAATTAGCAGATAATTGTTGATTGTGGCTCCCCTGGGATGCTGACCGAGGTGCCTCCAGGTCTGCATTGTTCCCACCATTTGGGCGAGCCCGCTCTCTTGGCATGCCATCGTTGGTGTGTCTAAGGCTATCCAGACTTTTCCTCTGTTGCCTGTCTGCATTAGATGACCTCCGCGGTTCTGTGTTCGATAGGGGAGCATGGGAGACCCTTTTTGGGGGTGCAGAGATGTTTGATAAATTTGGATCCTTATACATATCACTTGCCGATCCCCTCCTAGGACCCACATCTCTGGTTATCACATCATTCTCCTCATAAGGAACATTATCTTCAGCTTGATTTTGCATTTCATCAAAATACTCCCTTTGACGTTTAGACTGATTTTGCATCTGATTGGTAAGTCTCTGAGTACTGCTTGATTTCTGATTGGCCAACTGACTAGATTGTGGATAGGTTCGTTGAGTGGGTTCCTCAGAAGTTGCCTGTCTATGATTTCCGCCTGCACTAGGTTTTGCGCTTGACATGGTGAGGATCATCTTCGCCAAAGCTCCGGGTTTCGCCGCTGTGGCAGAGGTGATCAACTGGCTGATTTTGCTGATATTCAAATATCCCGTCTTGTCAGCGAAACTATCTGTTGTTTGATTGGCATTGCCTGGAGTTACAGCGCTTTGATTTGCATTGGTCAATGATAAATCTGTTAGGCTCTGATTGGCTGAGAGCTGATCATGTGACACACCTCCTACCAAATGAGAATCGTTGGTTCTGTCCTTGGTAAACGATGACTCAGAATTTCTAGATAGATCATCCTTCTGTTGAGTTATACTCTGGGTAAACTCTCCAGTATCCAAGTTAACGCTTGATCCATCGATGTCTTTGGCAAGAGATTTAGCTGGCTTGGATAGAGAAGTGCCCCGGTCCAGCTCACTACCAATGAGAGTTCCATCACCTGAAACAATAACAACAACCAAATATGGTAAGGGATATCTAATTAACACATTCACATCAGGAGTACACACATTGTCTGACACATATTGACAAGTATTATGGAAAGAGAAAATATGTTTCAAAGATAATTCTAGGGATGACTCGTTCAACCCATTCATGCCTGCAGCAGCCAGAAGTGCCCGACCATTTTGGAGATTGATTGTTTTCTGAAATGGTCCAAAGATATAGGGTAGGTAGGAATTTTTTTTGGATAATTTTTTTTTTTCAAAAAATAATGAGTGATTCATGCATGTTTTTGTTGATTGGGAGTTGGAAGGGCGGAAAAAACTTTTTAAGGTAGGGATTTTTTGAGTAAAACTTTTTAGACCTTACTGCATTTCAATATAAAGAAATATGCTTCACAGTTCTTGTAAAAAATGGTCAACACTGTGTTCATGTATCGAAGGTGTGGACATTTTAAAAGTTCCCGTTTACCTTCCTCATCACTCCCCACTCCCGTCTGTCTGTGCCCAGAGCCTGAGACCCTGGTGTTGCCTTGGCCGGCACTGGAGCTTGTCTTGGGCATGTCTCTGAACACGGAGGCGGAGTAGGACTCGTTGTTGGCCTCGTGGATATCGCTGAGGCGCGACGGGTCCAGCAGCGCCACCGGCTTCCTGTTCTGAGGGGGCGTGATGATCTTACCACCAAACTCAGGCTGCAGAGGACAGGCAAGAAAATAAATGGCAGAATTAAGAGACGTATTGGACTGAACTTGACTATATAGTGCAATAATCCTCAAACAAAAGTAAAGAAAAGTTAATTCATTTCAGACTGTATAACATATAGTCAATCATTCTATATATATGTTATGGATTACTATCTTTATATAACTTTTTTCCTTAGTCATGTGTATTTTGAAATGCTTAGTGATTGTCTCCCTCAAAGGATTGTTCAATAATGTAAGGATGATATTCCTACTGAAAGATTTATTGCAATATAAAAACATGTTTGAACAAAGATAAGAAATGGCATTAACTCCTACAGAAACACTTCTCTATTGACCACTTGTATGCTAGATGAAAATAATGCAGAATTACAAAGATGAACTGATTTTGATAAGCGGGTATTTTCTTGAGGAGTAAGAAGGAGACAATAGATGAGTCGGCAGTGGTCTGAGACGGTAGGGGTCTTACCCTCATCTCGTCGCCGTCTCCGTCGAGGGAGCCCAGGGCCTCGGTCCTGTGCGCCATGAACGTCCCGATGGAGATACGCGGGTGCAGGTTGGTCCCGTCCAGCCACGACGGCCGACTCAGCTCCAGGTTGCTGTGGTAGCTCCAGTTGGAATGCTGAGATTGTTCCGTGGGTTCTTCTGGCATCACAGCATCCTGGGGGAGGAGAAGAGTCAACTCAAAAATAAAACCCTCAAATAAAATTTTTTTTTTGCATACTAGAAGAAAGTAATGAAATTGGAATTTCATTTTTTGTCATTTTTTTAATGCCATTTTGAGACTGCTGTTGTGACTATACAGCGGTTAACAGTGGATGAAATTACATTAGAGTACGCACAGAAAACCAGTGACTCCAACTATCTCCAAGTCACTGGGAACTTTCTCATATGCCAAATGTATTCAAAATTGGGACACTTTGATAAAGTTAAATAAGCACAAATAGTAAAGTAATATTTTAAACCACATACTTCACTGTGTCAGTTATTAGAGTACATATCATTCTATAATAAATTGGGTCAACGGTTATTTATTCTTACGGCTACTGGGTCTTTGGCATTTGTAAGACCCTGAATCCCAATCATACCCCAAGCCATAAAAATCTCTATTTTCTACCTTCACCTATAGGGCTGCACACCGGAAACCGGTTGCAGACCGTAACCGATCATTAGGCTGCCTAATGATAATGATAACCGTCCCAAAATAAACCGGTTTGAAAAACCGATAAAGCAGCTATGAGGAAACTGCCTTACCTTACTGTTGACATCGCTCCGAGCACTTCCTAAGCCGTGATTCAATGAAACAACGGCTCGGCATTGGTATAAATACTTTCGTATTTAAGTCTTAATGGATAATTCGTTCAAATTTAATATTCTATGGCAAAATAAAACTCATAATAATCAAATATACGATTCTGTTTTATTCAAAGAATTTGAAATCATATTTCATGGAAAAAAACAACAGGTTTTGAATACGAAAGTTTGGCTATTTTTCAGAAGTTCGTCCCACGCGGTATCGTAAAAAAAAACGTTAAGAAACCGTATCGTTTCAAAATTATCAGTATCATATCAAATCGTTAATTCTTAACGGTGTGCAGCCCTATTCACCTACCTGGATAAAAACATTCTCCTCTTGGAATTTCTTCTCATCCTCCTCAAACATGGCCAGACCTTGATCTAAAAGAATAAGGACAAAAAACTAATGGAGCATTTATTTCTCTGACTAAAAATCTCATGAAATTAATTAATCAAAAAATTCAGAAATTAATTTTCTTACCACAGTAAATGACCACCATAGATTGCAATTAGCTAATATCTGGGAAGATAAAATTGAAACAGTTACTTTATTTTTTTCACATAAAGCTCAAATTAAATCATAGAAAATGGGAAATCCACTTTTTCGTATCTTTTTCTCAAATGGTATCTGCAGAATCAAAAATGTTCACAATAAGGACCCACTGAAGTTTCTTGTTTTCAATTTATTGATAACTTTTCCACTACTTCAACCATGTTCCTCAGGCTCCTTTATTATCTTCACTCATTTCTACATTATAATTGGTGATGAAAAAAAGATTTTTGTACAAAAAAATCTTAATCATATACAGGTGAACTTGGATATGACGGACCACTGTATGACAGATTTTTGCATATGACGGACAACATGCTTGGTCCCAGTCTGATGCATATCAAGTATTTGTCATATGTATATGACAGATTTTGCATATGACGGACCGATTTTCCTGGTCCCATTGAGTCCGTCATATCCAAGTTCACCTGTGTATTACAAATGGCCCGTCCTCTGGCATATAACAAGGCAAGTCTGATGGCGGTATGTCACAAATATCAAAGCTCAACTTTTCAAAGATTACATGATGGAGCCTGGAAAAAAACCCATCATGATTTGATGACAGAAACGATCCAGAAAAATCCCTGCTGACAATTCTAATACTTACCTCCCGATATAAAGTCCTCGTTTTGAGTGGAGAAGTCAAAGTCCTCAGGAGCAGTGAACCCCCCTGCTTCAAACTCGCCATCAAACGGGTTGAGCTGCTGGTCAAACTCAGTGTGGTAGGCCAGGTCTGTGACCACGTCTCCACCCTGGTCGAAGTAGACAGGGCTGACTTCACTCTCCCCTGCAAATCCTGCAGCACAGGGGAAATACAATGTGTGTATATATATATATATATATATATATATATATATATATATATATATATATATATATATATATATATATATATATATATATATATATATATATATACATATATACATATAATTATGGACAGTGTTGGATTGGCTTGTTAGGATTCTGTTGCTCTCAACATTCCTAATTTATAAAGCTATAAGATAGATGCCCAGAACTAGGCTGAAATTGAATTCACTGTTAATTATTGTTACCATTGGATGACAGTTTGATTTTGTGTTATTGTGAAATTTAACTGAAAAAGCATTCAAATACATGAGTCTAAAGTAATAATTGACTTAAAATGTGAAATTTGGATAAACAGAGTTTTCATTTTTTGTTCATATTCCAACAGAAAATGCTGCTAAATGAGCATATTGCAAAACAAATTTTAAATCATATAATCTAATAAAAAAAACTACAATAATTTTTCTTGCAATTATTTACACAATGTTTCTAGTAATCCTTGACCCATCGAGTATCATTTCATTCCAATAGGGACTTTCTTTAAATTGTAGGTAGTAGGGTTGGAAAATTGCCAATCATGCAAAGAACTGACCATACACTCAATTTTTGTGGGAGATATTCTATACTATTGGATTATCCTGGCATGGGCAAGTCATCATTCTTACCATTTTTTAGATGCATGTGCACACTAGTGATCCCTCATCAACCACATATTGAGTTTATAGTATCGGGGACTTCTTGAGATTTAATTTAGCAAAGTTAGGAAACTTGCAGTCATGTAACCGACTTGTTGTTCACTATATTACATGGAATCTGGACATCTGGAGGTAATCTGGACGATGGAACTATCATCTGTGTTCGTCCTAGCATAGGCGAGTCTAATTCCTACCTGGTTGAAAATCCAAGTATTCTTGCGTTGTCGGAAGCAGACCTCTGTGACTGTTCTGCCCGTCACTGGTCCGGTCACTGGACGGGCTACCGGCGGGCTCTAACTGCGAGAATTCATGACCTCCAAATGATACCTTCTGACTGAACGTCATATCCAGGTTAACCTATAGTGGGTAGAAAAGTACTGCAGTGACTTGGGACTCAGCCAACCCATGGATACATACATAGTTTCCCATGAAAAGTGTCAGCTAGATATAGGATACTTGTAGAATGAACTTGAAAAATCAGCAGGAATTAACAATTAATATTTCAATGATGGTCAGTTTAAGATAAACATTTTTTCCTGAGAAATATATTATCAAAACACTAAGGCCTTATTGGAGAGCTACAGACATGCATAGGTCAAGTGCAACATCTTTGAAAGTACAAAAACACTTTCTTCTTGATAATATGAATGCCTGTGTGTGTTGAATATATGATTTTCAAGAAGTTAATTTATATTCTAATCAAATTTCAAGTCAAAGGTCTGTGTTTCCTAATTACGACAAGTGCTCTTTTATTTTTGGATTATCATTTCTTTTTCAATAATTGTGTGTTTGTGCATGTTTTAGGTCTAAAAACGACAACTTCAGACTCACATCATTCCCAGCACTTCTTGCCTGGCCAAAAGGCGTGGCTGCCTCCTCGAGCTGCGAGACTCCGCTCATCACGGAGCTACCTGGATCCCTGCTGTCCTGCCAGCGGCCGCCGCCGCGGGGCCCGGGGTAAACGTCGCCGATGTGGAAGGAGCTGTCCTCCATGTCCATCTGCATGGTGCTGGCCTCCCCGCTCTGCTGGCCAAAGTTGGACGGAGTGAAGTAGCGTGAAGCCAGCCTTGACTGCTCCACCGTGGGAGTCAGCTGATCGTAGCTATCCTGTAGGAGACAAATATGAGGCACGTCACATTTAACACATTTGAACACCATGCTACTGATAAACGATGAAATATTTGAACGGTGGATACTTAAATCCATTAATATTCACAATGGCCAAAAGCAGCCTAATGATGTTGATGACATATTGTAGGAGAAAACATAGTTATGAACATGTTTGATGGAGCAATGTTAATCAGAACATTATCAACAACTCTCCTGTTTTGTAAAATCATTCTCTATTTCAAAGTTACTGTCCAAAGTATTAAAGATCCAGAGGCCTAATTTTGTAAATTGAGCATCAATGGGTTAAAGAAATTTTTTAAAGTATGTTGTTGCCCTATTTTCACTATGCCTATTTTTTTTCATTTTGTTTTCCCAAAGACAATATTTTGATAAGCATTCATATGAAAGATGTGTTTCATGTTTTTTTTCAACCCCTCTTGAAATACCAATCAACTTTTGTTGTATTTGATGGGTTACGTTGGAGGTTGTCAAAGCATGCATATGATGCTCTCTCCGTGCACAAGTTGGCATGGGAGAGTGGCATAATTAACCTTCATGCTGCTCTTGGCTAATTTGGCAAATACGAAATGATGAAAAAAACAACAACTGAAAAATGACTGAAACCCTGGCATATGGGTACTCATTTAAGAGTACTCAGTGGGAGCTTTCCAATGAATACCGACATGCCATGGTTTAGAAGTCTTTTAAAATTATCTGTGTTTTTGTGCCTTTGACGAAAGTAGCCTCAGCATTGGAAGGGTTAAGAGATATCTACCTGGCTGTTCTGAGGCGATGGGGAGTCATCACGATCGTAGGAGGCCCCGGAGAGAGTCCTGCTCCGTATGTCGTTGTTCAGGCTGGCGAAATGGACGTGCCTCGCGTCCACATTCCCAAACTCCGACAGCAGGTCATCTCCCATCGGGCAGGTGCGCCCCTGAACCTGGAAAATATGGCGAAAACACTCGTAAAGGAGAAAAATTAAATCCTTATTCATAAAAGATTAGCAGTAGAGAAATCAAGAAGAACATTCACATGGTTGGGTATCTTACCACCTACCATTTAGAGATGTGTAGGGATTGGCACCTTTAACATATTCACAATACAATACTGGTGTTTCCTTAATGATACGATACCTTGGTGCAGTGTCTTAGCCAGGATTTAGAAACTGGGTGCCTAAATTTGGTAGTTGTAAAATTTTTGGGCGTCCAAATTTTTAAGGGGGATCACAATATACTCATATTTCAACCATAAACATGTATAAATTTATCAAAATTAGGCATGATATCATTAATCAATGACATGGGAATTATAAGGAGATGAAAAGATTCAATTATAAGCTTGAGATTGAGATTTTTAGAAATTCCAAACTAAAAAAACTGGGTGTCCTGAGGGGTTCTTTTTAAGCGTTTGGGTGTCCAAAAAGGCACCCAGACGCCCTGCTGGCTAAGACCATGCCTTGGTGATATTTTAACAATACTGCCTGCCTCCCAGAGACAGAAATTTGTAAAGGTGAGGCGATTGACCTTTCAATGTTAAAAGCAGCTGGACAATTTTGATGAAATCTCTCAGACTAAAGCATAGCCTGTAACATATTTGAAGGAGAAATGTTAATCAGAACACTATCAATAACTCTTTTTTCAAATATTTTGTGTAGTTATCCTCAATTATTTAGATATTGTTAAAAGTAGAATGGATAAAGAAAATGATTTATATGAGAACTCTTTAAGTATAAATGGTTAAATGATCCTGTAAAGCACATTAAGGTGGTCCTATACTGGAAAGTTCATCCTTTAAACTTGAAATATTGTTTAAGCCATGCTTAAGCCCCTAAACATACCTTGTCAAGAACAAGCAAACACAACCAAAATCTTTAATTCTCCTAAATTCTCCTAAGTTTTTCCTATATTATCTTTTTTTGCTATTTTAAGATGTGTGATAATATATGTGTCTCTTCTCTTGTTGAATTCTTTCAGAAATCATTAATGCTCGCAGCAGCCCAAATCAGTCTGACAATTATGGTGATATCTTTATGGAGAAAGCATAGTTAGGAAAATATTTGGAGGAGAAATGTTTACTTGAGCACTACCAACAACTCTACCTCAAATCACCCTTAATTACCAGGTTATGGTCAATAGTAGCAAAGATCCAGACAACAATTTCAAGAGGAACTCCTAGGTATTAATAGGTTAACCCCTTCTATGCTGAGGCTACTTTTGTCTAGAGCACAAGGATGCACAACCCTGTCATTTTGGTATTCATTGGATAGGTCTCACTGAGTACTCTCAGATGAGTACCCATACGCCAGGGTTTCAGTCGTATTTCAGGATTTTTGCATAATTTTGTAATGGCCAAATTACATTCAGACACTCTGCTGGCTAAGACAATGTTGGACACTTACCTCTGGATCATCTTCCTCGAAGGGGTGATGTTGCTGGGCCATGAAGTCAGAGAGCCCTATGCCGCGTAGGACATCGAAGGTTGTGGGGCCGGCCCCGCCGCCAGCTGTGGAGGACTGCAGGGAGCCTGTGGAGAGGGGCGTGTTCTCACCACTGAAACACACAATTATTAGGGTAAACAGTTCAGGCATGGAGTGTTACTGTACACCATGTTAATTTCGTACATATCAAATAATTCTCTTGACAGGCAGCTGCCTTTGATGTGCAGTTTAATGATTGAGTACTGGTTTTGAATGACAAGTTATCATGTCAGCGTGTTGTACGATACTAACATAGGGATAGGAGGTCTAAATAAAGGTGCGCAGTTTAATATAGTGTAGTCCACTGGCTCTGACAGCCCCGTAACTCTGGCCCGTGGAATGTAGCCGGGTGCAAAGTTTGATAGTGCGGCGCTGGCCTGGGCTTGTACGGGCCCGGATAATATTTCGGGCTCATATGAGACCATGAAGTTTTTCCTGTATGGTGGAGTAGTAGTAAGTGTTTACCTGCCACTGCTGCCGTCCCCGCCCCCTCCTCCGTCACCAGGCACAGGAGAAGTGACAACATCCCCCTCCGCAGACTGACGCACGGACAGGTTCTCTTCACCACTTCCCTCACCACCTGCAACACACAAATCAGTCAAACCTATGAGGAAGATTTTCTACATTTTTGTTCAAATAACATGCAGCAAAACAATAGATTCTCAACTCTACAGGTATTCAATTATTAGCGGCATTCAATTTCACAAGTTCCATAGAGCACCTTTTGCCTTGATTGATATTCAATCATTGTCAAGTTTCAAATTAGAATGGAAACAGGTACTTTTGTGTATCTGCTATTCAAATTTTAATCTAATCATTTCAAAAGTTTTATTACAATGTAAATGCAGAGACCTTTCACATTCTCGTTATTTGTACCTCCCATACAACATATGCTGTCTAGAACTTATGATTCCACCCATTTTGTATCTACAATTTTATAATACCGACTTTTTATCTACAGTGAAACCCAGAGATGTAAACACCTATGGACCAGGGCAAAAGCATTCAGATTTTTCACATCTCAAAGGTCTTTTCATGATGTAAAAGATAGAAATGGAACCAGTGAGTAACTAATTACAATATTTGGGGGTAACCTACCTGGTCTAGCACGGTCATCGTCACCACCAGCAAAACCATATCCAGATGTCTGGTGCATCAACAATGCATTCTCCTAGAAAAGAAAATAAGATGTGGATAAGGAGTTTGGTTTATCATCACTATTTATGCATGTTTTTATCAATATCTCTCTGACACAGAGCATTTTAGTAAACTTCTTAGAGGAAAAGTGAAAAACAAATCAACCAACAACTTCATATACTCGATGAATTCATACTTTATTTTCAAAAGTGTTAGGTGATATGTTTTTTTGAACCCTTAAAAAATGGCAAAGCAATAGCCGGGGAGCTAGTTGTTGTAAAGCTCCGGGCTGGCGAATGAGTAGACCAAGGGTTCTAGGTGAAATTCAGAAAATCAATGATAAATTCAGAAAATCAATGATAAACAACCCAGTGCCATCCCCACTATAATTGTGCAAACAAGAAGACAGTGGAACGGGTAAGACAATAAAATAACATCAGAGTTTTAACTTTTTTTTTATTTCAATAAAAATTTGGTGAATTTATATTGTTAAGAACTGGTACAATATTCTATAGATACGGTGTTCCTGGTGGCTCGATACCAGTATTTAGTACCATACCAAGTACTGGTTCCAATCCCTAGTGGGGATCCTGGAAGCAAACATTTTCCCCTTTTTTCTCCCCGCACTCACCCTGCGTACAGCTTCCAGTTCGTCCTCGGTGTCAATCTCGCTGCTCTCGTAGTCCGCCCCTGGGCCCTGGTAACGAGGAGGATAACTCCCCTGGTTTCTCACTTCCTCCTCCAGCTCCTCCTCTTCTTCACCTTAGCAAATAGAAATTTCAAAACTAAACCTGTGCAAACAGTTTGCCTCATTGGGATCTTATCATATGGCACAGGAAGGATGGGAGGAAGGTGGAAACAATTATCTGGAAATCAGCTATGGGTGCAAGATAAGTTGTACACATGCTAAGCTTCAAAGCAAGTGTCAGGGCATCATTTGGACATCAAAACCCTCAACAATCATACAGGCTTTTACCTGAATATATTATTGTGGGCTTTGTGGCCCTTGAGAATTTTTTTACAATTGTTATTTTCCAGCAACCAGTTGTAAACCTGGCTAAGACCCTGGAAGATTTAGCTAGAAAATATTTGTTAAAAGCTTCCTTGACAGCTATTGTTGAGATTGCTAGCGTATGGTTTTTTAAATTTTTATTTGTTGGGGACAAACATTGAGCTAAGTATTTTTCAGCAATCAGACTCAGGTCTGCCATATTTATTTCTCTTGCTCACCTCCATAATCCACAGACCCCTGGCTGTAGTTTCTGCGAGGCGCGTGGTCCTCCTCCCCGTCCCCGCCCTGATGGACCATGGAGGACGGCGTGAAGTAGATCGGGTCCAGCGTGTGCGACCTCCCCTCTCCACCCGCAAAGAAATGCTGCCGATCCTCATCGTCCGACTCCTGACCTTCGCCAAAAGAGTGACCTTCTGCCCTTTGACCCCAACCCGCTTGGAGGTCATCCGAGAAGGACCTCGCTGGTGCGTACTGTTGTTGTTCACTCAACATGTCCTGGTTCTGAAACTCCTCCCGATCTTCCACTGCGCCGTACGGTCGACCGACCTCACGCTGACCTTGGCTGACCTGGACCTCCTGCCAGGCGCTGAAGGAGGCCTGCAAGAATTGTCTGTTGCGCTCACCACTCCCTCTGGTGGCAGCCTCTGGACTCGGCTCGCTCTTGTTATCCAGTAAGGTATCATCCAGGTCACTGAAGTCTTCGTCAAATTGCATAAGTTCTTCGTCGTCGATTTTGACCTCATGAAGACTGGAGTCAAGGTCAAGGTCACCACCTTTTTGCGCCGCTCCGAGAAGCATCCCGACCTTGAGGAGACCGGCGCCCCCCAGACCCACGGACTCCCTTTGATTTAATGAAGACAGCCGACCATCAACCGTACTACCTGTTGTCCTTGATGGTTTGCTGAATCCAGTGGGCAGTGATATTGAGTCTTCATGATCAGTAGTTGGCGCTACTGCAGTAGGTGTCTTGACGTCGAGAAGCCCTTCTTTTCTCTGTTTTGGTTGGCTGTCGTCTAAGTGAATCAGACTGGAAGACATGTCTGCAAATAGAGCAACATGATAAGACAAATTGTACCCACACATATTTCAAGCCCACCATTGCAATGCACAACTGTTTCCTATATTGGTCCATTTAGCATTCTAACCTGCAAATCAATTTGTATTTAAATTAATGTTATAAGAAATAAAATTCATATACATTTTTACTGACACAGGGTTTGAAATTTGAAAACAAAAATGTACTCAATAAAATTCTTCTGAAACCTTAGAGTAAGTTAAATCTTTTGCAGCAATGCTAATTTTTTGCAAGGCAATTAGAATGCTGACATAGACTTATAAACAGTCTTAGCCAGCAGGGCCTCTGGGTATCAATTTGACATCAAAATCCTCAAAAATTTCCCCTAAGAACAGCAAGTGAAGAATTTCATAAAATATCAGTTTCAAGCATATAATTGAATTTTTCTCATCTCAATTTAATGCCCATGACATTGTTTTAAGATATTATCTCATTCTAGGTAAATATGTACATGGCTATAATCAGAATATATTCTGGCCTCCCTTGAAATATAGGATGCCCAAAATATTTGCAATTGCCTATTTCTAGCACCCAGTTTCTAAATCCTGGCTAAGACCTAGCATGCAAAATATGGCTGTTTGCATCTAAGGATGTCAGTCCTTGTAAAGTACAACTTTTTGTCATAAAAAACCTACCCATCATGCTGTCTATAGGCAATATCCCCATGGAGGACCGCGAGGAAACTTCAAAAGGACTTCTCTTGTTCTGTGTTCCATCCTCATTTAGGCTGCACAGGAAATTGCCACTGTAAGGGAAAATAGTCAAAAGTGCATGAAAGCATTTATATATTGAATACAGCAAAATACAGCACTGGTACGTAAAGGCACAGTTATGTTAGTGTGAAATACCTGTTGGATTTGATTTTAAAGCTGGAATAGTGTAGAATTGTGAATCCATATGTTATTGCTTGTGACTTGCTAGTTTGTTCCAACAGTTTTACATAGCGTTTGAAAAGGTTGTATGTGTGAGTGTGTTTACGTGTGTGTGTGTATGTGTGTGTACGTGTGCGCGCGCCTGAGAGTTAACTTATTCAATCCATGTTACTAGAGAAAATTTCATCTTAGAAATTTCAGCCCACAACTTGAACATAACCGAGGGCCAAGATTTTCCCAACCGGCTATGGTTTTTGGGGCTATTTCTCGGCTCCATCCATGGTCTTAGCCAGAAGGGCGTCTGGGTGCCTTTTTAGACACCCAAACCCTTAAAAATGACCCCTCAGGACACCCAATTATTTTTGTGTGGAATTTCTAAAAATCTCAATCTCAAGCTTATAATTGAATTTTCTCATCTCCTTATAATTCCCATGACATTGTTTAATGGTATCGTGACTTATTTTGATGAATTTATACATGTTTATGGTTGAAATATGAGTATATTGTGATCCCCCTTAAAAATTTGGACGCCCCAAAATTTTACAACTGCCAATTTTAGGCACCCAGTTTCTAAATCCTGGCTAAGACACTGGCTCCATCAATCAATTACTTCTCCACCAGTCACCACACTCAACAGTGTAGCCCATTAACCTACTAATGCTTAGAGATCCTCCAGAAACAGTTGTCTCCAGGGATCTATGATACTGATTACTATATTTGACATCGAGAATGATTTTACAAAATATTTAGAGGACACTTGCTGGTAGTGTCCTGATTAACATTTCTCACTTTTACCTGCACAATCTCGTCAAAATTGAGTCAGCTTTCAGCCACTCTGAGCATAATAAATTTGATCATCCTAAAACCTATCTCACCTGTCCCGGGCTGCTTTAGTTTGACTTTTCCTCTGTCCCTGTGAGCTTGCCCTGCTCATGTCCAGTTCACTGAGGGAGAAGCGCATCAGACTCAAGTCTTCCACACCAGGTGGCGCCTCCGACATTGCCGATGTGTTCTCATCCAGAAATGAACCAAGTGTGAACTTAGCTGGTTTTCTGAAAGATATGACAGATTAGGTAGAGTACAAGGACCATCTCTGCGTAATGTATTCCCAGGAATGATCAGGGCTCGACGTTAAGGCTAGCCCTGTAGCCCCGGGCTATTATTGAAAGTCAGGGCTAGTAAATTCTTCCTGTGAGTAGCCCTGAGGGGCTAGATAGAATTAGAATATCAGCGCTTACAAAAATATGAAGCTCACCTTTGACTCTGCATACCTGGATGATAATTTACCTCAATTTACCACAATACACGGTAAACTTTTCTTGTTATAACAGAGGCTATGATATCAACAGAAGTCACTATTTGAAAAGAGATGTCATTAATATCAGAACCAGCAAAAATATTTCAGGGCTAGTAAAAATTCCGGTAACTAGCCCTGCTGGGCTTATGAAGTTTTTTCTTAATGTTGAGCCCTGATGATTTATTTGAATTGATTTTTTATATACATCTTCTAGCCTAGATTCAAGTATCTAGACCAGGGGCTTAGCCGCAATGCGTCCAGCGTGTCATTTGGACACACAGAACACTGTTTTTTGACAGTTTGGACACCCAAAAATGTATGACAGAATTTGCTGATGATGACTTTTCTTAGTAGATAGAAGATGTAGAAGCTGTAGTGTCACTTTAATAAGACACACAAATCAGTTACTGGCCTAAAAAAGCAAAATCTGTAAATATATAGGGTTTATTTTATTAATAGTATGTCCTTTGTACCACACTTTGGACACACAAAAGTCTATGAAACCTCTATTTGGACACCCTGTTTCCAAAAATTGGCTAAGACCATGATCTAGACCCTTTGAATCTTAGCAATTGTTCAACGGGCCGCAACATTGATATTTAAATGTGATGAGGCCTAAAAAAAAGGTTTGTTTCCTACTACCCTACTGACCCTATTTTTTGCCCCTACCATTATCTTTTTATTGCCCAAAGTATTCTTCTTTTTTTAAAAATAAAAAGCAAGGTTAAAATTTGTAATTGCTTCATATTCCATGCATGGCGTACAAAATAAATTGAAAAAAGAAAGAAAACATCAAATATCAGCATATAAGACGTGTTCAGTGGATTGAAATAGATCTAGATACCCTAGGAACCCCACTACTGCTGCTATTTTGCTTTAATACATTTACATCTAATGCAGCATGGAAGGATTGGAGGAGAGAAAAAAATGATTAAATCAAATAAATTCCCTGCCTACCTACCCTATTTTCTAGCATGTAATAGGAAACAACATATTTTTTGTTTAGGCCTGATAGATGCTGGGAAACAGCTATATGTATAGAGGATTTAATCATTTCTTAACACAGGTTATGGTATCACCTACCTTTCGGTTCCCTGTTCATTTCTGGCCACGGTTGATGCGGCCATGGGAGCAGGGGTACCATACAGCGTGCGTTCATCCACCCTGCTATGACGCCCCTCCTCGGCAAGCGGCGAGTCATCACCCTCATGGTCAAGGGACAAGTTGCTGTTATCAGCCATGGTTTCTGAAATTTCAAATTTTTGTTTCCAATTTAATAAATCGTATATCGAAGTGCCGGTATCAAGCTACCTAGGGTTTTCTGGGTGCCTAGAAATGGGAGAGCATTACGATTTGAATGGCATATATCTTTCAAGATAATACTCATGTTCATCATATATCATGATAGAGCAGTTTTAAACAGACTTTCACTTTTCCACCAGACTCCATTAACCATATAAAGCCATGCAGTAATTTCAATTGAATACAATTGAAAGAATTTCACATCCCAAGCTTGCAGTATGGTTAATGTTCAAAATCAGGCCATCATTCTTAATAGATTTATAGCAAGTCTGCAGCCACATCTTCCTAGAAAAGTCAAGTTAGAATAACATGTGCTCAGCCTATGTATATACAATAGCTAGCACAGCAAGTCATTTGAACAGGTGTCAACCTTAACACAGGCAATGTGCCATATACGCCTAGATTTTTGAATTTGCAACATTAGTAATCCTAGCCCCATAGTCTGGGGCCCAAAATGGGGTGTGAGGGCTAGTGAATCCTAACTGTGCTACCCAATGAGGCTTGTGGAAATATTGGTCCAAAACCCCATTTTGTTAGTTTGTTGACCGCTTCTGCCAAAGCTAACTACGTTGTCATATAACTTAGTGCAAACTCGCTTCCCCTTGCTGTAGACATTGCTTGTCTGACTATTCAATTGGTCAACAGTTATTGTCAGTTACTTTAGTATAGTTAGTAGTTACTCCTCCAAATGGAAGGTGATACACTTCACATTTCATCCCTGCAGCCTTCTGCCTACTTAGTACTTTTAAAATAGTTTGTGACGCAAGTTTGTTGACCGTTGTAGCTTGTAGGACAGCATATGTACAGGCATGCAGGCGCGGGCCGAGGACAATACTAGCCATCATGGTATAGCACGTTCAGAGACCAAACATTTCAATGCAATCCATCACTGAACTGCGTTATCGGTAACTGTACATGTCTGGTGTTTTCCGAGTAATATAAGAAATATATTTGCTGAGGATGTTAGTTTTTAACTTGGAAGGTGGAACAATTAAACCTAAGATGAATAAAACAAGTGGATATGAAAACCAGGCTGGCTGCGACGAATTGCCCAAAAGTTGCATTCTGCACATGTCGGCGCGCAAGTTTCACAGTAATGTAAACGATACGAGAGCCCTCATTGGTCTTTGTCACCTAATGACGTCACATCTAGGCCAGAGGCAGATTCGAGCACTCTGGCATTGCCAGGCCCTCACTATAGCGCATATAGTAATTTCTCTCTCGCTACATATCCATTCCTTTATTCATCTAAGATTATTTAAAACTAAGTCTGACCTCAGTACAGGGCAGCCTCTATGTTCAAAGTCATGTTGACTTCTCTGCCATTAGGCAGATTCGCTAGTCACTTTCTCGTAGAGACTAAATGTCAACTACTTGTGTTAGTCCCGACTGGTTACCCAATATATACTAACTTAAAACATTTTATTTAGCAAGTAGATCTAAGACTTCAGTTTAGAAGTAAAGTAAAAAAAAGTTTCAACTCTCCTGAGATTTATGTCTACATTCAAATGTGTTGTTTGAACCTACTCAAAACATCGCTAGCGAGAGCCCATTATTCGAGAGTAATCTACATTGATGTCATCGTTGAATGTTCATCGCAATCAAACTTACCAAAACCCGTTAATCAGTGGAGGCAAATAAACATTCATTTCGTTTCTGAAAAGTCCGCCATTTTGAATGTTTGCGGATGAGTCATCGCAGCGAATGAAATCAAGTCCCCTTATTGGTCAGAATAACTTCTCAGAGTCAGAACGAGGCAGTTAAATCACATCCCGGGAAATGCCCACGCTGAAACATGAAACGTGGCGCGGTGATGAACTATTTAGAATTAGGAAGTACATTTTTATCAGTTTTCCTCGGTGACAATGGTGCGCATTCACTTCTAACCATTGCTTTTTTCTAACTTTTCGATATATCGAATTTCACCAAAACATTGTCGCTTTAAACATGCATTTTCGGTATCACTTCGCGTCAGATTTGCGTGAAATTTGGCATAATCATAACTAAGAGGATTCGGAGGGAAGCGTATCTCATTTTCCCCCAAATCTTTTACTTTGTTAAAAAGAAATGAAATTTCAGAGAATTCTGAAAGAAATGGCAATAAAATTTCGACGAAGTAAAGATTACGAAGGTACAGAGGGGGGCGCATCCACTCGTTATCAAAATTTTAAAATACCCCTAAAGCACTCATTTCTGGCCAAAAAAGCACCCTTATTTTAATATAAAAAAACGCTGACATTTTCCAGTTAGTAAACACCTCTTCTTTTATCAAAACACTGACATTGGATGAACGGGAACACGTATTTTAACTTTAGATTTTATAATCCTCTGCCTGTTTAGCGGGAGCAAGTGGCGGCAGCAAACTCGGAAGTCCAATCACTTCGGGAGTTACTCGGCGTCAGAGCCGCGTATGTAAGGGGATTTTCAACCCCCCCCCCCCCCCCATACTTCGTACCTGGGTTCAAATAAGTACCCTTCTTTTACAAAATCGCTGACATGCGGAGGTCTTAAAAAAGACCCCCTTCTTCCGCGAAATACGTAACGCGGGTACGGCCCCCTCTGTACCTGAGTGCCCCCCCCCCCCCCCCGGGATATGTATATAATGGAATCCTGTAATTTCTGAAGGTTTCCCGTGTATGTCTGGTGCGGCTTCGAGGTCACTTATTTGTTTAAAAATTGCGCAGCTCCGCTGCTATTAATTGATTGTCATAAACTTAGGCCCCATTCGTAAAAATCAATAACAAGTTATTCAGTAAACCTTCAGTAAACAGTAAAAAATTCGCCCTTTATCAATAAGAGCAGTTTAATTAATCATCCCATTTTGGGCTTTTGGCCGCTAGACTATAGAGATTATAAATCTTATCACACGAGTAAAATGAGGCTTTGTTATTGTGACGGAATGACCCCAGGGCTAAGAAACAGGTCATGTTCCGTCACTTCTATTATTGTAAGCTGGGTCTCCGCCTTCGCAGAGCCTAGCATTTAGACGTGCTACAAAGTATCTAGTTATTTCGAGTGCTCTGTGACGTAGCGCTCGTGCGGCCTCAACGATTGATGTACCGCGCGTGCGATTGGAAGGAAGGGCGGGAAACTAGGTTAGATTCGAAATCACGTCAGTCTAGAATAGGTCGTTGAAGTGAGAAGTCTTAGATTAGAGTTAGAGTAGAGTAGAAGTAGAGTTAACGACAGAGGTGTTTACGGACGGATTAAGGTGCTTGAGAGCTGGATTTAGACTACCCAGAGAGTAACGATTACAAGGTCAAGTAGCCAGAAAGAGACTGAAGCTGTTCACGGATTATTATGTGTATCTAGAGGGGATTATGATGACAACATAGAGAAGAACTGTAGCTGAGCAGAGTGTGTATTTACATCCGGATTTACCAGACATTGAAGCTAGATTGGAGAGATCAAAAACTTTTTGTGGACTTGTGATGTTGAGATGGTCATTTACATAGAGTGGACTTATTGTGTTGATGCTGCTGTATAGAGAACGAGTGCGGTGGTATGTATATTGTACTGTGATGATTAAACTGTATTGTTGATTTATACTTGCTCGTCCCGTCTTCTCTTCAACACCACATCCATCCCCAACCTTCGCTAAGCGTTATTGTAAGAGTCAGAAAACCCAACTGAGCTTTATTTCATTTCAAGAGAGAACTAAGAAACCTTTTATTTAAGTAAGGTGATTCTATTTGTCAGTCGGATCATTCCTTCGGCCAGGGATCCATTCCGCCACATATAGCACACTCTTCTTTGGTGACAGCGGTGGGATAGTGTTTAACACTATCGGCGAAATTCTCGAAACTTTTTGTCGGAACGAACTCACAGTTGGTAGTAATAATCAGTGGGGATGGAGGGTGAAGCGGAACGAAAGCAAATTGTCGAGGTGGTGGAGGAACAGGCGGACGGTGCGTTGCGGCTCGAGGGGTTAGACATCACGCAGCCGTGGCTGGCGGCGCAGTCACTGGCGATGGCGGCGGCCAACAGATCGGGATCGGAGTTTGGGCGAGAACATTCACCAAAAGTGGCATTGAGTCCACCTCAAGACACAGAATTATCGTCCAAACCACGCATAAAGCGAACCTTTCTTACGCCTGAGCGAACCGATTCCTTACGCATTGAGCGAACCTTTCTTACGCCTGAGCGAACCGTTAACACTTTCAGAGAACAGATCTCGGGTGCCCGTTTGGACGATTTTATGTCAGCAGATCGTTCAATTGGTGCAACCCGAGCGACAGAGTGGCCGTCCGAGCGACCGGTAGCTGAGAGACAAGCGGTTCTTCAGAGAGATAGCAAGGTAGAGGCGGGAGATTCGTCGTCGGATGCAGAGTCGGTGGCGCCAGATCGACCGTGCCGTGACGTCACAGGGGAGCGGGTGACCTCCAGAGCCGAGCAGAGGACAGAAGCTGATTGCGGTACACGAGCACCACCAGGCCATCCCTCGGCGAGTAGAAGAGGAGCGGTCAACGCCTCGTTGGACACTACGGTGCCCCTGATGGAAGTGCCGTTGGCCAGTAGCAGCTCCGGGGTGATTGACTTTCCCAGGAAGGGAATTGTGGGGGCGGGGCGGACGACAGCCCCGGGCCGAGGTACAGAATCACCGCGAGAGAGAGGGCCGATTGGTATGGAACAGGTGATAGCAGACATGGCAGCCCTGATGGGAGGAACGTTGAAGACGATAGCGGAGACGCAGCGGGCCATGGCAGCACGGACAGAGGGAACGGGCGAGCCCCAACGGCCGAAGACATCCGAGCACTGGCGAAACGCCCGAGTGGACCGCTTTGACGGGGTGAGCGAGTCATGGGTGGATTATCGCATGCACTTCGAGGCGACAGCGAAGCTCAACAAGTGGAGCGACAGCGAGAAAAGCCTGTGCCTTATCGCGGCTATGAAGGGAGGAGCCCAACGGGTGGTGCAGCACCTGTCCGACGCCGAGAGATCCTCGTACCGAAACATCGTCAGGGTCCTTGACCAGCGCTACGCATCGGATGACCAGGCCGAGAAACACGCCATGGAGTTAGCGCAGCGTCGCCAGAAGCCAGAAGAGAGTCTGCAGGAGTTGGGTGACGTGTGTAGACGGCTGTTCACCCTGGCCTACCCCGACGCAGAAGGGAAGTTGAAGGATCGTCTCATGAAGAAGGCATTCATCGAGATGATCGCAGACGAGAAGATACAGCGTTTGACCGCCAGAGGGGATGCCCAGACCTTGGAGGAAGCAGTGCACCTAGCCATCAAGTACGAGGGCACCGAAAGTGGGCGTGGCGCGAAAGAGCTGAAGGGAAAACCCCTGCTGACCACGGTAGCACGACAGGTGGGGACCGTGACACCCACTGCGGATAACACCATCCAAGCGAAGTTAGAGGCCCTGGAAGAACTCGTCCTGAAGTTGCAGCCCAGAAGATGGGAGGGTGCTGGAGGACCACAGAGGCCGTTCCTGTGCTATAGCTGCCGACAGCCAGGTCACATGGCGAGAGACTGTCCCAACAAGACCGGTTCGGGAAACGGACCGAGTGCCGCCCCCGGGGCAGGAGGGCCGGCACAGGAGGAGTAGAACAGACGCCCAAAAAAATACACTTCGACGGGGAAGATGAGGGGAGCCCCTACATGATTGGAAAGATAGGAGGAAAAGAGTACGAATGCTTGTTGGATACCGGCGCCACGAAGTCGATTATCTCGCCCGAGGTCTACCTGAACCACCCGAATAGAAACGACCTAGCCCTGAGAGAGTGCAGAGAGAGGCTAGTCTCCATCGACAAATCACCAGTGACAGTTCGGGGAGAAGTGGAACTAGAAGTGGATTTGTGTGGAACGATATTGGTGGGACACTTCATGATCGCCGAGATAGCCGATGACGTCGTGTTAGGTATAGGACTACAGAGAGCGGGCGGAATCATGGTGAACCATCATACTCAACAAGTCGAGTTCGAGGGAGGAAAAACAGTCCCCTACATCAGCCAGAGAATATCAGGGCTGTCGAAGTGTTGCAAGGTGCTGGCGGACAGAACAGTGGTGATACCCCCCCGAAAGGAAATCCTGACCACGGGGTATATCTGCGGCCGCACGAAAGAATTGGAGAGAGTGAGAGGATCAGGATTGGTGGAACCTAGTTCGAAGGGGAAGATGGGACAGAGGGGCGTTATGGTGGGGAAAGCACTGGTGGACGTGGGCAAAGATTATATACCCATCCGACTCCTCAATACCACCAGCGAACCTATCACGATCTACAAGGGCACGCCAGCAGGAGTAGTGACCCCGGTGGCCGGAGAGCCACCCGTCCCCGTGGAAACCAAGAAAGAAACAGAGCAGAAAAGATGTACAGAAAAGATGCCCGACTTCCTGCGGCCATTGTGTAAAGAGGGAAGTGAAAACCTGTCGTCGGAAGGGAAGAAGAAACTGGCGGAGCTGCTGACCAAACACCAGAGTGCTTTTGCTAGTGGGCCAGACAACCTGGGGCGGACGCATTTGGTCCAGCACGAGATCAGGACACCCCCAGACCTGCGACCATTGCGACAGCCGGCCAGAAGGTTCCCGTTTTGGAAACAAACAGAAGCCAAGGAAATAGTGGACGACCTGCTGAAGAGGGACCTGATAGAGCCGTCGGCGAGCCCGTGGGCGGCACCAGTGGTGATGGTGAAAAAGAAAGACAACACGACCCGTCTGTGCGTAGACTACCGACGTCTGAACAGTCACACCATCCAGGACGCCTACCCCTTACCCAGAATCGACGATTCACTAGACGCCTTGGGAGGAAGCAAGTGGTTTTGTACCCTTGACCTGGCCAGCGGCTACTGGCAGGTGGGAATGTCCAAGAGTGCACAAGAGAAGTCCGCGTTTATCACCAGCGGGGGGTTGTATTCCTGGAAAGTCATGCCCTTTGGCTTGAGTACAGCACCCGGTACTTTCGAGCGGCTGATGGAAACAGTGCTGTCGGGATTACAGTGGGAAACCTGCCTCATCTACCTGGATGACGTCATCATCTTCGGGAAAACAGAGCAGCAAACCCTGGACCGCCTGGATGCGATCCTGAGCAGAATAGGACAGGCAGGAATGAAGCTCAAGCCCAGCAAGTGTCGCTTATTCCAGAAGAGAGTACATTACCTGGGGCACGTGGTGACGGAGGAGGGAGTCATGACGGACCCTGAGAAGATCGAGACAGTGAGAGAGTGGCCAGTGCCCACCACGCAGACAGAGGTACGCAGCTTCCTGGGGACTGCATCGTACTACAGGAGGTTTGTACAGAATTTCGGGACAATTGCCCGTCCCCTGCATAGGCTGACGGAGAAGAACAGACCCTTCTTGTGGACCACCGAATGCCAGGTTGCCTTCGAGACACTGCGGAAGAAATTGGTGGAGGCCCCCATCCTAGCCTACCCTAGCAGTGAGGAAGACTTCATCTTAGATACCGACGCCAGTGCCACAGGAATCGGGGCGGTATTGTCGCAGGTGCAAGACGGCGTAGAGAGACCCATAGCATATGCAAGTCGGGGGCTGAGCAAGTCGGAGAGGAACTACAGCGTGACAAAGAGAGAGCTGTTGGCGGTGGTCTTCTACTGCAAGTATTTCCGGCACTACCTGATAGGAAGAAAGTTCAAGCTACGCACCGATCACGCCGCCTTGAGGTGGTTGCAAACCTTCAAAGACGCCACGGGAATGTGGGCCAGGTGGCAGAATACCCTGGCAGAGTTCAACAAGGAAATTGTGCACAGAGCTGGCAGGAGTCACGGTAACGCCGACGGCTTGAGCAGACGGCCAAACGAACAACCAGAGAGGGGGAGAAGCTCCGACAGTGGTGACCCCGAAATCAAGAGTACAGAGAGTGAATCGCCTGAAGAGGTGGAAGAGAACATCACCTGCCTTCGTCCAGAGGAAAACCACAGGGTGGCAGCGGTCACTATACAGCCGCTGTGGACGAATGCTGAGTGGAGAGAATTACAGAAAGAAGACCCCGACATCGCGCCAATCTGGACTAGGCTGGCCAGGGGAGAAGAAAGACCCAGGTGGAATGAGATATCCGAACACAGCTTGGCCACCAAGTCCTACTGGGGAGAATGGCAACGCCTGAAGATGAGAGAGGGTGTCATCTACAGAAAGTGGGAGAGTTCCGACGGAGCGAAAGTTCACACTCAAGTGCTGGTTCCAAGGAGTAAGCGGAAAGAGTTCCTACAGCAAGCCCACGGTGAGAGGTGGACAGCTCATCTGGGAGTGAAGCGAACAGTGGCACGTCTACATGAGAAGTACTTCTGGTATGACATGCGAGCTGACGTCAGGAGTTGGCTGGCCCAGTGCGGGGTCTGCGTCAGAGCCAAGGGACCGGGAGGCAGGACCAGGAAGAATCCTATGACCATTGTGAGATCGGGGACGCCCTTTGAGAGAATCGCCATAGACATGTATGGACCGCTGCCTGAGACAGCCAGAGGGAACTCGAAGATCCTAGTCATCACTTGTTATTTTACCAAGTGGGTAGAAGCCTATGCCTTGCCGGACGAGACAGCCGAGACGGTAGCCGAGGCCCTGGTGAATGACTTCGTCAGCAGATATGGTACCCCTGTCTCCATCCACAGCGATCAGGGAAGAAACTTCGAGAGTACGCTGTTCCAGGAGGTGTGCAGATTGCTGGGAATACGCAAGACAAGAACTACTGCCTATCACCCTGAGGGAAATGGAATGGTGGAGAGGTTCAACCGTACGATGGGAGCCATGATCAGAAGCCTGATAGGAGAAGAACACGACAACTGGGATAAAATCTTACCCCTCACCCTGATGGCTTACCGATCCAGTGTGCATGAGACCACTCAACAGACACCACACATGATGCTGTTTGGAAGAGAGATGACCGTCCCGTTGGCACTCACCATGTCCGAGTTGCCCACCAGCCTGGTGGAGCAGGACGAGCTGGAGCACACTTGGGACCTCCGAGAGAAATTGGCTAAAGTTCACCGACGGGCCAGAGAAGTCACCGGTCAAGCAATGCGACGACAGAAACTGCAGCATGATCGGGGGGCAATGGGCCACCGGAGAGACGTGGGAGACTTAGTCTGGCTGATCACCAAGGTTAGAAGACAGGGTAGAGCTGCCAAGTTTGAACACAAGTGCAAGGGACCCTATACCGTGATCGACGTGATGGCCGACGTGACGTACCGAATAGAAGACAAGAAAGGAAAGAGAACAGTGGTCAATGGAGAGAGGCTGATAACCTTTGTCAAGCCCGGGGATTGGTCTAGCACCGATGGAGCTGAGGATGAGCCGAGAGAACACGAGATTCCGACATCGGTAGACTCCGAAAGTGGTGATGACCAACCCGACGTGAGACCAGAGAAAGAAAATTCCCAGAGAACCTCGGGGCGGAGAGAAAGAAGAGCTCCGCAGCGCTATGGGTGTGAATAGAGAGTGAAGAAAACCAGGTGGTCTAAGGCAGAGAGAGATCGTATGGAAGTGTGAAAGATAGAGAAAGACAAGACACTGAAGTTCGAGCTACGAAATACGCGTGTATATGCTGTGCCGGCTGGTAGCAGGGGAAATGGCAAGACTAGCCAGCAACAAGGATAACTCCTACAACCCTGGATCATGCTGACATCAACTCAAAAGCTAATGCACCGTGAGGACTGAAGAATATTCGTCTAGCTGGAGGAGGAGTCATTCCGAAGAGTGAGAAGGACGCCAAGTAAATTACCAAATCCGAAATTGTGCACACACCCCCTAGATGTCTTTTAGTTCAAGAATGGTGATTTCGACCACTTGGGGAAGTGACCAACCGCCTGAGTACCAGCAGGAAAAGACGATGTAGAGAAAATGTCCGACGGAAAGTCCTTAAGATGACACCTGGGGAGAAATGGTTGCCATGGAAACGAGAAAGGAAGGCATCCGGAAGAAAAATCCCAGAACAATCAGGAGATTGTAGCGTAAAAAAAAAGAGGGGGAGTAGGGTGAAGGCATCATCCAGACCACCAAGAACAGTGAAGACAAAAGAAATTTCTGAAGTGTGAAAACTGAACAGAAGAAGATTCGCTCTGGCGTGGGAAATCGCTGGAGTAGAGAAGAAGATTCGCTCTGGCGTAGGAAGTTGCTGGAGAAGAGAAGAAGAATCGCTCTGGCGTTAGAAAGTTGCTGGAGAAGAGAAGAAGATTCGCCCTGGCGTCAAGAAGTTGCTGGAGAAGAGAAGAAGATTCGCTCTGGCGTTAGAAAGTTGCTGGAGAGAAGACATAGAGACGCTCTGGCGTGAGAGACTGCGGGAGAATAGAGACTGTGGAGAGCGGCGAACTGTGCCTGTTGCTGCGTCGAGTGTTGGCGAGTCGAGTGAGAAGTCCCATCTGGAGACCAAGGGGTTTCCCCGCACGTGAGAGGGAGTCCCCGCATGACGTCACGGCAGTGGCTGAGTTTGACCTAGTTGGCGAAGCTAGGAATTTGCCGTGGGCGAAAGTACAGAAATAATCTCCGCGCGGCGAAATAGAAACCAACCGAGCTGATGGCAAGCAGTCAAGCAGTAACTGAATAGAATGCGGGAACGTGGAGGCTGGAGAACGGGAAGACTTGAGATATTTCGGCGATGATGGTGGAGGATGGCGGCGGCGAAAGAGTCCGAGAAACAACAAGTGTCGCAGAGGTCACCTGAGAACCAATCAGATGTCTCCAAGGGGTGCCACACCCCCGGAACCGCATCACCAGATTGACCCAGTTAGCGGAAAGACGCCATTCTTCATCTCACGCCTGAGCGAACCAAACAGATCACGAATTAATCGCCGCTAATCCCATTGTCAACAAGTCATCCGATACAAAAGAAAGCAACATGAGCATGCAGCCGACACACTCGCTTCGAGAAGAGGGATACTGCGGCATCTGCAAGAGGAATTTTCGAGATATGGGCCGACACAACCTAGACTTGCACGATGGAAGGGGAATACACGCGTGGAGGTGCCTGAGCTACAAGGGAACGGGACATGGCGGACGGTGCACCTACGTAGACTGCAACTTTACCGAGATGAAGATGCACTACATGAAACATCATGCCGAAGAACTCGAGTGCATACAAGTCAAGTGGAAGAAGGGGTATTATGCAGTCGAAGACGGACACATCGTGCCTGGGGCTCCATTCTACCCATCGGAGCACCCGTTTAGCGCCGTCGACGACCCGGATTTCCCTGCCCGACGTCTTGAGATCGACGAGGAGAGATACCAGCAAACAGAGAGGGGAGCGACGCCGTTCGATCCGATGGTGCGGCCTACTTCGGCGAGTGCGATGTATCGCATGGAGGCAAGAAGATGGGAAGGCGAGACTCCACCACCAAGGAAGCGAACGAGGACACCTTCACCACCTCGCACCCGCAGAAACTCCCGAGAAGAAAGCCGGCGAGATACCGACAGGCGCAGCTATGGGGGAGGCGATAACTGGCACCAAGGTAGCGAGCCCGGAGCAGCGGGAGGCTACCCTCGAGACGACCATCCCCGTGGAGTGCAACCGGCTCACGTGCGGTATGAAGCTAATACAGACAGGGCGAAGAGGGCCGAGGCAGAGCGGGACGAGCTGGCACAGCGAATCCAGAGCGTCGAAACAGAACTTTTACAGTCCATGCAAGATGTGGAGGACCTCTGGAGGGAAAAATACAGTGCCCTCGAAGAAAGCCACAAGGTATCGCTGAAGACGAAAGCCGAGATGGAGCAGAAAATCGACCTGATGACGCTACACGAGACCGAGTTAGAGCGGCAGTACAGAGAGCTGAGCGACAGGTGTCGAGCCCAGAAAGACTCGCTCCTGCTAGCCCACCAGTCCGAGCAGAGGGCCGTGGCGGGTCGACGAGACGATGGGCGAACCATCCAGCAGCTACGCCGGAAAGTGACCAGCATCCGACATGAAATGGCAGAGTGGGCTGGCGCAGAGACAGCGAAGGCAACAGAGAACTACAAGAGAAAGAAAGAGACCACCGAAAAGATGCTGGCCGAAACCCTGCTCAGCATGGAAGAAGCTGAAGAAGTCAAGAGGCAGCTTGACGTTCGCTTGAAGGCAGCGGAACAGGATGCTGCGAACTACAGAGAGTGTTGCGAGACGGCGCTGGAAGATCTCCGGTTAGAGAAACACACCAACAAAGAGGCCACGAAGGTAGCCATGCAGGCTGCCCATTGCCAAGACCAAGAGAGGCTGACTCTACAGAAGCAGGTGACGGAGATCCGACTAGAGGCCAAAGAAGCGCAAGAACTGGTGCAGAGCTGCCGATTAGAGATTGACCATATGCAGCACCAGATAGAACGTCGAGATCGGCAGCTGACGGCGGCGGAGAATGAAATCCGACTTGTCCAGGAGCAGTCAGCCGGAAAGCAGGAAGAAATAGACGCCCTGACGACAAGCCTGGAAGACCTGAAACTACAGTGGAACGAACTGAGCGGAGGCCGAACTTCGAGACCGCGAACGATGGTGGGGAGTGAAGCGACCATGGCCAGATTCCCACCAGTAGAAGACCGAGAAACAGACCAAGTTGAAGTGAGGCGAACCCTGGCGGTAGCCTACGACATCAGAGCAGTCCAGCGAGGCCAAGTTGTCGAGCAGTCTCGTCGTCTCACCTTCGATGCCAACGTGTTGAGCCCCATCGTGAGAACCAGCCCTGATGAACTGATGACATACATGGAGAAGTTCACCAGGGCGCGCATCGATGAAATCCGAATGGACCTCGAGAGGAAGGCCTTTGATCGGGGGGTGTTGGAGGGGATGCGACGACAGCAGATGGCAGACCGGGATGCGGCTGACGGGATCATCCTTATCTCCGATTCGGACCCCTTCTCCGACTCGGAACCCATGCCCGACTCGGATGCTTAAGTGAAGAAACTTGGGGCAAGAAAGAACAGACAACCTCGATCTCACGCATTAAGCGAACCAATTTATCTTACGCCTGAGCGAACCATTATTTATTTATTTATTATTTTTATTGTGATCATCATGAGACGTCTACTTTTATTTCCTGGCGCTGGAGTACCCAGCAGCAGCGGTCGAACCTTCGACCTGCCTGCCCTTCCTGATACAACCTATTTCCGTCCATCCTCTGTGGCGCTGGATTACCCAGTCACGAGGATTTGTGTCTTTTCCATGGATAATTACCCGAAGTGCCAACTTACTACGTCCATCGTCTGTGGCGACGGATTAACAAGTCACGACGATTTTTGTGCCTAATTATTGGATTATTATTGACTACTCTACGAACTACCGGACCTGTGTACCATCCATGACGTCCCAGGAAGAAATCGGCGACCAAGGAGAAGTTTTAACGAAGTGACACTTGAGAGATTTTGGACTATGCTGGTGTGTCGGAGTCGTTCACATTTTTAGTGAACTTAAAATAAGCGAACAATTTTGAGACCTTAGCGACACAACAGCTGGTAGCCGTAACGTGAGTAAACCACTGTATTGCATGATTTTGATTGTTTTTATCTTGCCATGTTTTTATCAATGTTTCTATTGTTCTCAGAGTTAACTCAGAGTGCTATTTTTCCTAGTCAAAAGATTTTATATAAGTCGAGTATTTTAAGAATTAACGTTTAACGTTTAGGTAATAGAGATGCGTTTATTTTTAATTAGTAGTTATGGTAGTTCTTTTTAAGTATTCCGCTCCAGTGCAGGGTTTGTTGTCATGTAGATTTCGAGAGTTAAGAGTATTTCGCTGAGCGATATTGAAAGTAAACAAAGTGAGCGATAATTGGGAGAGTGGGACCGGAAGTCCAGGACTTGTCCACTCTCGGGAATTGTGTACATTAGAAGTTAGTATTTCTATACTGTGTTTAGTGACCTGTGTGTCACTGGGTTAGTCTGTTCATAACAGACGAGTTTAGAACTTGTTCGAAAGAATTGTTTGTTTAACGTTCGAGTTACGTTTAGAGTTCCCCTTTTGGAAATTTTTGAAATTTAAGAATCGAGGACGATTCAGAGCAAGTCGGGGGCTGTGTGACGGAATGACCCCAGGGCTAAGAAACAGGTCATGTTCCGTCACTTCTATTATTGTAAGCTGGGTCTCCGCCTTCGCAGAGCCTAGCATTTAGACGTGCTACAAAGTATCTAGTTATTTCGAGTGCTCTGTGACGTAGCGCTCGTGCGGCCTCAACGATTGATGTACCGCGCGTGCGATTGGAAGGAAGGGCGGGAAACTAGGTTAGATTCGAAATCACGTCAGTCTAGAATAGGTCGTTGAAGTGAGAAGTCTTAGATTAGAGTTAGAGTAGAGTAGAAGTAGAGTTAACGACAGAGGTGTTTACGGACGGATTAAGGTGCTTGAGAGCTGGATTTAGACTACCCAGAGAGTAACGATTACAAGGTCAAGTAGCCAGAAAGAGACTGAAGCTGTTCACGGATTATTATGTGTATCTAGAGGGGATTATGATGACAACATAGAGAAGAACTGTAGCTGAGCAGAGTGTGTATTTACATCCGGATTTACCAGACATTGAAGCTAGATTGGAGAGATCAAAAACTTTTTGTGGACTTGTGATGTTGAGATGGTCATTTACATAGAGTGGACTTATTGTGTTGATGCTGCTGTATAGAGAACGAGTGCGGTGGTATGTATATTGTACTGTGATGATTAAACTGTATTGTTGATTTATACTTGCTCGTCCCGTCTTCTCTTCAACACCACATCCATCCCCAACCTTCGCTAAGCGTTATTGTAAGAGTCAGAAAACCCAACTGAGCTTTATTTCATTTCAAGAGAGAACTAAGAAACCTTTTATTTAAGTAAGGTGATTCTATTTGTCAGTCGGATCATTCCTTCGGCCAGGGATCCATTCCGCCACATTATTAATGTTCCACCTGTGATGTATACCTACGTAATTAGCGTAGCCACACGCAGCATCACACTTTGGCACAACAGTCAGTTTTACATCCCTGTATACACGTTCCGGGTATTGGTGGACCTTTTATGGCTCCCCATTCCATAAATTGCACTAGCATCTGGTGCAAGAAATTGCTAAATGTAGGTATTACTCAGCAGATTAGGTATACACTTTAACAGTATATACCATACGGTTGATCTATGTAGCCACTGGGCAGTGAGCAGGAATTTTAAAGACAGCAACGTACATGCTGCACTACGTGTAGAGATGCTGGAGGTACAAAACGACACATCTCTGGGGAATGTATCATGTATCGACCATA
>OZ012688.1:25206407-25232480 GCA_963942565.1 Maea johnstoni
ATTTAATATTACCACAGAAAGCTATTTTTGTGAAAATATCAATTGTTATATCGTGACCATCATTTTCGCTGAAGACAGCGTTAGAAGCCATTTTGTAATAATATGGTATTCAGCATTGAATAACAATATGGCTTAACTTGTTATGCAGTGCAAAACGATATCTCATATCATATACCAAAGGGGCATATGAGAGTCTTTTCCATCTCGAGTCAACACACAATCTAACACATAGACAGATAACAAAGCACTTATTTTAGAAACAATTAAATTAAAGCTAAATATGGACTTAGGAAAATAATTTCGATTATCGTCACTCTTTGCCTTATTAGGCTTTAAAAGAGACTGTGCAGTAGTAAGTGGTGGAAGAAACCGGAGTACCCGGAGAAAACCTCTGCCTGCCCCCAAACCACTTACAACTTTCTCACTAGCCCTGCCGGGATTCCAACCGGCCGGCGTTGAGATTTGGAGCAAGCAGCCTTAGACCACTCGCCATCAGACTGACGGGTGACCGAGCGGTCTACATTATACATGCCCCTGCTGGAGCTTTAGACTTTGATTTGCTAACCTTATTCAAATAATGATCTTGCTATAAAATCTCATAGCATGTTGGTATTACAGATGCAAGTGTGTTAGCATTGCCGTTTAGTACATGCTCGCTGGTTCCTGCGACTTAGAGACACTCTGTATTACTCTCTGAACCAATCTTCCGGAGTAGTGGGAGAAGGTGTCGATATTGAGAACGTGCCCGTGATGGATTTCTGTATATGCCTGTTTATTCTAACTGGGGAAGATCGATGTCATATCAAGTTTTCTTTTGTTCCTTAAAAGCCACATATGTAAGGCGTTGCGCGAGGTGAAATGCTTAAACCACTGTTCGTATCCCATTGAGAGGGCCTGATGATAGATCTGTACACGTGGGAAAAACTGATTAATGATTAGCGGTGGATTTCCTCCTAAAGCTGAACTATAAGGAATCACTACAGTTACATGACCAAGTCAGTGGCCCTTCTCATAGTTGGCTGTAGTTGTGTAACAGAGTAATGTTTAGAATAGTACATCTCGGCTTCTGACTATGGGTTTGAAATGGAATTAAGCATGCATTTGCTCTATCAGATCACCTGCAATGATGTAGCCTAACACGCATAGAATTGCATTGAAAACGAAGAAATTTATGAGAACTATTTGACAATATGTCAATATATAACAGAACATACGATGACAAGCTTCCCATAAAACTAGTCGTTCTCCACTCGCTAAATAGCAGTGCATTATATGAAAATATCTGGCATTATGTTCCACATTATAATGACTTACCTATAGTATTAATGTTATTGCATTACATTATGCAGTATATATATATATATATATATATATATATATATATATATATATATATATATATATATATATATATATATATTCTTTATTGACTGCAGACATGCTACAAAAGGTATGCAATGCAATACGATTTTTGATTGTTTGTTTATCGTGTGTTTTTTCGTATTTCTAACATATCAGTCCTTGCTGGGGGAACCCTGGGAACCCGTCGAAAATCATCTATATTCCCTAAGTCACAAGCAACTTTCCAACAAATAAAATTCTTTCAAGCGTGGAATTAAAGACGTTCGCAACATGACTCAATCGGAGGTTGAACTCTTGTGGGACACTGCGAGAAAGTAGGTAATACGCAATGCATTAGACCGCTCGGTCATGGAGGCAACCATCCCTTATTAAACTACACCGACATCAATTCTCTGTAAACATTTAAAAACGTTTTTGTAGTTCTGGGTAATCACTTACCTCAAATCACGCTTACATATTAGAATGATTCTGATTATGCGAGATTCAGTACATCAAAATGAGAAATAAATGGCATGCATTTTTTAACACAAAAAGAAAGAAATAGGTCATCTATCTAACAGACTTGACATGACGCTGTAAATGTCTGTATGTTTTGATTAAAACCAGCCCAGTATTCCTCAATATTTATTTGAGAAAGTAGCATCATCTTAATTCGTACTAGGTTAAGAGGGGTGGGGTAAAAAGAGCAGCCGCTAAGTAACATGTGCCATCTCCATCTAGTAATCAATATAAACAAGAATGTATGCGCCTACATGCCTGTAGGCGCTGTCCTCTGGTTGCAATATATTGACCACCGTAGAGTAGGAAAAACAGGTGAGCCTCGCCTTAATCAATTTCCCCAGTATCTCTCTCAACCAGTGCTACAGTAACATATACCGATTTTGCACCGAGACCATTTGCTCCTATATGCATACACTGATTGACCTGATATCATCTGTGTTAGCGAAGGACAATCTACATGTGGTGGTGATCACATGAACTGCAAGTAAGCGGTTTTACGTTCAATGCTGAAACCTTGATACACTGTGTGCGTGTGTGAGAGAGAGAGAGAGAGAGAGAGAGAGAGAGAGAGAGAGAGAGAGAGAGAGAGAGGGTATGTGTGTGTGTGTCTCTGGCACCTTCTCTTGTCCGTCTTTCAAAGTTTCATTTTAGCGCCTTTTGGTGCTAAAGGGATTCGGATTTAGCGTTTGACTTTCTTTTGTAGGCTAAATCATCAAGGCCGTGTGGTGACTGTCCAGTAAAGAATTGCGTATTCAAACCCGCACCTATAAAATGGAAAGAAACGACAGCGAATCCCAACACGTCACTATTTGTAGGGGACGATGAATATTTGCCTATTTTAAAATGTATTTGTAGAGGGACGAAAATATTATTTTCTTCATAGAGCAACAGGTGGGAACCAGCTAAACTATATTATGTAAATTGCTTAATTACACAAGAATATACAACTTACATACAACTTTTAAATTGTTGATGATGATGATAATCACGTCCATTTGTCTCAACCGGTAATGGAATGCATGTAGGATAATCTGAAGCCACCTCGACTATCAGTCCGCCCTGTACATAGATATCTTACATGTGAGCACGCTTTCATGAATTACGTCGAAGCATTTCATCTAATATTGAAGGGAGTAAGGTAATGTGTGTTAGGCGTGTGCTACTGCTAAATTGCCCTTATACGCCACAAGCTCATTGAGTTAGGAGAATAAGTCGGCTTTTCGTCCTTCAGTTTTACTGAAGTTATAGTAAGTTAGTAGACAGCCCTTTACATATATCACGCACGATTTGATTAGCGTCAGCTAAACCAGTATTCCCGCTCGGCACAACCAGGTTACTGTGGCAAATTGCATTAAAACAGACCATCAGAACGAATAGTGTTACCATGTTCACCAATTCTGCTGAAAACAAAGACGGAGATACGTTACCATGGTAACTAAAGGTGTATGGGATTCTACATAGGTAGGTATCCTATTGCTTTGGCTATGAGGAAATTGAGTTAGGACGTGTTACCTGTCCTATGACGTAAAGTCACGTATTACAGCGCGGCATTCATATGTAATGCGTTTAAACGTTACTTTGATCGAAACAGCGTTTTTGCTACGTTCATTTTGCACAGTTAGAGCAAGGTACGTGAGAAAATGACACGACGAAAGATATTAAAAACTTATGTTCGAAAAATATAATGCAATTTTGTATCTGAAAGTTATACGTTTTAGCATCCGTGAAATATCAGTGTGCTAATACAGCGCAGACGTTTGATCGCTACAATAAATGTGCGGGCTGATCGGGCATTTTACACGACTGCACTCCCGATTGCCACCTTATTTCCTGGGCTTCGAAACGACCAGCTCTAGGTAGGTTTAATACACAGCCAAACACAGCGAAATGATGCCTCCTCATCTCGCCAGCCAACCACTCTACCAGTCGCCTGCAGAGGACTGGTCGACTAGTACAGCAATTAAACATCTTTACTATAGATAACATTTACTTATCTTTTTGTCATTTCTTTAATCTCCCGAACTACGCAAATTAAAGAACCAATAAGACTACGCTCTGTGTATTCTTTTATAACGAGAATACCCTAGGTTGGACTCTTATTTATTATACGGTAATTAGGGTTCTACGGTAAGGTCAGCACAAAACAAACATTTATCGAAACAATTTACATTATGCCAGCAGCGACTTGTGTCACTTACTCATAATCGGAATGACGCGGGATTTGGAATACCCGTGTGGTATGATCCCGCACGAAAAGTTCCATGCATGAAAATTTAATTACCACTCATGAAAATATAAAATTTCCATGCATGATAATACAACAATTTCCATGCATGAAAATACAAAAATTTCCATGCATTAAATAAATTCCATGCATGAAAATGAAATTTTCATGCATGCATGAAAATGAAAAAGTTGCCTCTGGGATCATTTTTCACCACATAAATTTTCCATGGAAATTGGCCTGTACACTATTTCAAGCATTGAATACTTATCCGTGAAAGTCGTTTTGGTAAACTTTTCATTTTCCTGCATGGAAATATCATTTTCATGCAAGAAATATTCCTGTATGGAAGTTTTCGTGCGGGGATTCACCGATCAGAAAGACCTTGTGTTACAATGGTGTCAGCTCAGCTCTCGAGTTGTATGGAAACACCATAGGACTAGACGGAATGCCAACATGTGCATTTATATGTATGTGTATGCATGCCTGGCAATCGGCGGGTAAAGTTCAAATCTAGTATGGGTTTTCTTTTACTACGTTATTACATGAAATACGTACATGAAAACTTCCATTTTTAGTGGGAACACATAACACCAGCACCAGCGAAACTTTCCATTTATCATGAGCAGAAGGTACACATGGGTAGGCAAGACGCTGGAGGACACAATCAAGTGAAATTTTCCTTTTGCCTTTTGATACCTTTTTACATCTTGGTGGTTACATTGACTACAATCAGAACATAAACTCATAACGTTAAGACTTAGGGTGGATTCACTCTCCTTGAAAATCATATATATGTGCGAGGCCGCAATGTAGGCGTGTTTAAATGATATATAGCTTCTAAAGTTGCCAATATGGATTTTCTTATTATGCTATCATGAAAAGCATATATTACATAAAATTTAATTACTGATGTCATTGGCAAATTACATGATAAAAAATGGAAATATGGTTTTCATCGTGTCGCCAAGGGCCATATGAAATCTGATCATATACGACATTAACCCATTGATGCATACAAGGGCCAAAAAGCAGCATGATAAATTTGATTACAATTTTTAAAATCATTCTCAATTCCAAAGTTATTGTCAAAAGTATCTTAGATCCAGACAACAATTTCCGTAGGAACTCCTGAGCATTACTAGGTTATTGTAAGTGATACCTATCACATAGATACTTAGTCACATGTGAACGGAGTGCCCTAAGCAATATCCTACCTGCAAGTATGGCCATTCTTTATCAAAGCACTTAATACAGGCGCTTAGTCGCCATGTTCTAGTTGAGAGGTAAATTGAATTAAACTGAGCTATGTAGCAGCACATTGGAACAACCTAATTTCGTGATTGCCATTTTCAACACACCATCCTGAAATAGCTTATATTGTCCTTTCTAATTGGTACGTCATTATCAAACGGCGTGTTTTTTCGCGATTCATTGAAATACAACCTGAAGAGTCAAACTAATCAATTCGAGTTGATTGAAAGCGCTATCGAGGGAAAGTGTGATATAGAAATAGCGCTAGATCAAAAGGCAATACTAAGATATTCTGATGTAGTCATGAGTTGAGAGAGTATCATATTACCATTAGGAATGATGGAAATGAGATAAGTCTTTGTTCACTCTTGCGTGTGTACAACACAGAGCGGCGTGATGATGCCTTGCCTCTAGCCACACCCAATGACCATTGCTAGTGATAATACACACGCTTTGACAGTGAAGTACTAAGGCAACATGGAATGATAAACATAAATGCAATTGCCCTTAATATATCACAAACTTTAACATAAAAAATACAGCACGCCCTTAAAGCAACATAGTGTGATGTACCATTGCCATTCCCCAGATAACCCACAAAATACACGATAAATCCTGCATTTTAATGCACCATGCTAATATGTGCCAACTGCTATCTGTACATGGCTTTAAAGCAACATATCATGATATGCCAGTTGCTATTTACACATCTTTAGGGTAAAATGTCGTGATAGGCAATATTGCTATTTGAACATCTCTTAAAGCAATTAGTCATGATATGCCCATTGCCATTTGCACATCTTTAAGTTAGATGAGAATCCAAAATTTTTCTTGAACCTGGAAAATCATAATTTTGTCTCAAATAATATTAGATCATTGAAGTTAAATGATGGTTCAATTATTTAGGAGCCTGATAAGATTTTTAAAAGAAATTCACACGTTTTATGATAAATTATATTCCAAAAGAGATGTTATTGATATTTAGGAATCAAACTTAAACAATCTTATTGGAAAAAATGGCTAAACCTTTAGAAACAGAGAAGGACAGATTGGAGGAAGCAATCACCCTTGATGAGCTTAAATCTTTAGCAACGAATTCCAAAAATGGTAAAAGCCCAGGACCGGATGGTTTTATTAGTGAATTTTATAAAATATCTGGCCAGAAATTGTTAGTTAAAAGAACTGAGTCAATGTATAATATTCAATGTATATCTTGGAACATGAAAATCTAGCTTTTTCTATAAGAAACAAACTCAGCGAGTTTAATCAGAATAGGAAGCAAGCAGTAGCTCCAGACTTGCCACTTTTATTGTTAATGGTTCAATGATCAAATAAAGGCTGTTCTAATATTTGCAAACGATTGAAAGGATGATTTGACAATCTCCTACAAAATAATTCAGGATCATTGGTCCATAAAACTGAATGAAGATATAGTTTCATTATGTAAAAAACCCTTTCCGGATTGAGTTTTATTGTTACATTAGATACATTTTCAAGACTCATACACTTTAAGATAATACGTGATAGAGTGATGACCAATAAGATTCTCTTTAAAATGAATCTGGCTGATTCATTCAAATGCTTATTTTGTAAAAGAGAACAAACTGTTGTCCATGCTTTTCCTGAATGCGAACATTTTACTAAATTCTGGAGGAGCATTGAATGTTGGATAAGATCGAAGGGTGATTGATAGACAATGCAAACTTTCAGATGTGGATAAGATCTTTGGTACCCTCCCAATGAAGATTACTGGAAACACTGTTATTTCAGTCGCTCAAGAAACAATCTATAGAAACAGGCAAATAGGTGGCACCCCTGTGATAACGCAACTAAGACGAAAGCTTTATAATCAGATGATTAAAGAACATTTATCATCGAAAGTTTCGATAGACATACAAAACATCCATTAAAGGTGGGACTCCATTGGAGATGATCTTTGTAGCTATAGGTTGCCAAATGATTAAACTATATCGGTATAATTGTGTGTACTGTAATCAGGTAATATCGACGTTTAAATTGTTATCGCAATTTATCTATTCATCTGAGTTGTTTATACAATGCATTATTAATTTCATTACTCTCAATATTATAACATATTGACATGAGTGAATGGAGATAATAAAAAACAGCTGTTTACAGCAAATAAAACAAAACAAAAAAAAACAAGTCATGATATACCCATTACTAGTACTATATGTATTTGCTCACCTTTAAAGCAACACGTCATAATATGCCCATTGCTATTTGCTCATTTTAAAGCAACAAATTATGCTATGCCCATTGCTATTTGCACATCTTTAAAGCAGCATGTCACGATATTCCGATTGCCATTTGCACGTTTTGAAAGCAACACGTCATGATATGCTCATTACTATTTGCACATCTTTAAAGCAACACGTCATGATATGCCTATTGCAATTTGCACATTTTGAAAGCAACACGTCATTTATACCCATTGCCATTTGCACATTTTGAAAGCAACACGTCATGATATGCCCATTGCCATTTGCACATCTCTAAAGCAACACGTCATGATATGCCTATTGCCATTTGCACATTTTTAAAGCAACGCGTCATCATATATAATCATTGCCATTTGCACATCTCCAAAGCAACACCTCATGATATGCCTATTGCCATTTGCACATTTTGAAAGCAACACGTCATTTTATACCCATTGCCATTTGCACATTTTGAAAGCAACACGTCATGATATGCCCATTGCCATTTGCACATCTTTAAAGCAACACGTCATGATATGCCTATTGCCATTTGCACATTTTTAAAGCAACGCGTCATCATATATAATCATTGCCATTTGCAAATCTCTAAAGCAACACGTAATGATAAGCCTATTGCTATTTGCACATTTTGAAAGCAACACGTCATGATATACCCATTGCCATTTGCACATTTTGAAAGCAACACGTCATGATATGCCTATTGTCATTTGCACATCTCTAAAGCAACACGTCATGATATGCCTATTGCCATTTGCACATCTTTAAAGCAACACGTCATGATATGCCTATTGCCATTTGCACATTTCTAAAGCAACACGTCGTTTTATACCCATTGCCATTTGCACATCTCTAAAGCAACACGTCATGATATGCCTATTGCCATTTGCACATCTCTAAAGCAACACGTCATGATATGCCTATTGCCATTTGCACATCTTTAAAGCAACACGTCATTTTATACCCATTGCCATTTGCACATCTTTAAAGCAACACGTCATTTTTTACCCATTGCCATTTGCACATCTCTAAAGCAACACGTCATGATATGCCCATTGCCATTTGCACATCTCTAAAGCAACACGTCATGATATGCCCATTACTATTTGCACATCTCTAAAGCAACACGTCATGATATACCCATTGCCATTTGCACATTTTGAAAGCAACACGTCATGATATGCCTATTGCCATTTGCACATCTTTAAAGCAACACGTCATGATATGCCCATTACTATTTGCACATCTCTAAAGCAACACGTCATGATATGCCCATTGCTATTTACACATCTTTAAAGCAAATGTGATGATATGCCTATTGCCATTTGCACATCTCTAAAGTAACACGTCATGATATGCCTATTGCCATTTGCACATCTCTAAAGCAACACGTCATGATATACCCATTGCCATTTGCACATTTTGAAAGCAACACGTCATGATATGCCTATTGCCATTTGCACATCTCTAAAGCAACACGTTATGATATGCCTATTGCCATTTGCACATCTCTAAAGCAACACGTCATGATATACCCATTGCCATTTGCACATTTTGAAAGCAACACGTCATGATATGCCCATTGCCATTTGCACATCTTTAAAGCAACAAGTCATGATATGCCCATTGCCATTTGCACATCTCTAAAGCAACACGTCATGATATACCCATTGCCATTTGCACATCTCTAAAGCAACACGTCATGATATGCCTTTTGTTATTTGCACATCTTTAAAACAACAAGTCATGATATACCCATGCCATTTGCACATCTCTAAAGCAACACGTCATGATATGCCTATTGCCATTTGCACATCTCTAAAGCAACATGTCATGATATGCCTATTGCCATTTGCACATCTTTAAAGCAACACGTCATGATATGTCTATAGCCATTTGCACATTTTTAAAGCAAAACGTCGTTTTATACCCATTGCCATTTGCACATTTCTAAAGCAACACGTCATGATATGCCTATTGTCATTTGCACATCTTTAAAGCAACACGTCATGATATGCCTATTGCCATTTGCACATTTTTAAAGCAACACGTCATCATATATAATCATTGGCATTTGCACATCCCTAAAGCAACACGTCATGATATGCCTATTGCCATTTGCACATTTTTAAAGCAACAAGTCATGATATGCCCATTGCCGTTTGCACATTTTGAAAGCAACACGTCATGATATGCCTATTGTCATTTGCACATCTTTTAAGCGACAATAGATATCGTTAAAAATAGGTACATTAAAAAGATACTTTGTGGCATTTTTCAAGATAAACCACAGTCTTTGATGTACGAAATGCTATACGTTTCAAAATAAAATGGGATGACAGGCAACAATTGCCTAATAAAACAAGTTTTAAAACGCGGGTAATCTGATAGGCTTTAAGTGCTATACTTGCAAATATCGCATTTCTGCCTTTGTAGGATGCATGAATAACATACTCGTAAAGAATATAGTACTTTTTCTCTACTACTAAAATCTGTTGATTGATATTTTGAAAAGACAAGGTAATTCTTAGCTAGGATAATGAATGGTTTCAGACTGTAAACAATGTGCACTGATGTTGATTTTCCTTGTGTTTCTGAACTGAGCCATTATGTTCCACGCAGACACACAGTTGACCAATGAGACCACTCTGGCGGTGATTAGAGCATAGTGTTGTGGCGTATTTACAACAGCCATTCATTAGCAAGGCAGCGCAAGGGAACCAATTTGCATAGGTGCGAGAACGGTTTAATTGAATATGTGTTTTCATTGTTGACTGTGATATTACTCACAATAATAGCATAAAAAATATGATAAGTACATAAAAGTCACAAAGGATACAACACATAGTAATGCCAGTCACGATTAACGCAAATAAAAAGTTATAGAAACTAAAAAATGTTGACATAAGAGTGGCTAGTAACATTTGTATAATCAAATGAACGTCCAAGTAGCTATTATGCTTCACTGTGTTATCTAATATCTACATCCTGAATTGTTTGGTATTATCTAATGATAGTCATTTTTGGTATGTAGCACTAGTTAAAGAGTAAAACTTCAGACCTATCGGGAACATCACATTCTATTAGAGTATCAACTTCGGAATGAAATACTGGAACACGAATGCTATGAATTTATCCTACACCTCTTTCAGATCTGTTGATGTTATTGCTGTATTGATAGATATCCTGTTTCGAAGAAAACGAAATCCATATTGTAGGAATATAACTAAGCTTCTAGAAAAGTTTCATAAAGATAGTAACAATATTATATTGCCCATACTGAGAGGTATGAATTTTGTATTTAAAAAAAACAGGTACACGAAGGAACGAAAAGACTGAGTGAGAAACAAACATAATCTAACACAATTGCAATTAAAAACACAAAAAAGCTTTAAGGGCACACAAAAACAAACCCGAGCCAAGCCGTCAGTATGCCATGTACTTGGAATAACAACGGGCATTCACCACCAAAGTTTAATTCCAGTTGATTCTCATAGAGTCAAGTCTAAGCTATGATAAGTAAAATTTCCCTTAACCCAATATCTCCATTACTAGTTGGTTATAGGTTATGCCGATAGTAGGTCCTGCGGTCCACCACACTATTAAGATATCATCATTTAAATCTGTCTGACACACCAATAACAAATCATACAACTTACACGTTATTTTCTCAAAAATTTCATTTACTTCAGTGTTACCTCTACCTGAAATATCTATACATCAAATTTCGCTTGGTCTGAATCCTTAGATAATAGGCCAAGATAATTACAAACAAATTACTAGGCATTGGTCTTATCAAAAGCGATATGGAGAAAAGGGCTAACAACATTTCCTGCTTGTGTGCAGGCCTATGGGAGCTTTTGTGATGAGTGGTCTCTCACTCTGCTCGGTGATAGCCTAGTCATTCACAAGTGATCGTACTATGATGAAAAGGCTATAGGCTTTAACATATGACAGAATCTCAAAATGATCCCATATTTACAAGTTTACCCAATAAGAGTATTTTCCAACTGATAATGAGGATGAAACTGCATTCTACTTTTCATGAAGGGGACTGCTGATAACTTGTTTTCTTCGTCACGTTTTTGCTATTAATGCTAGACAGTCATAATAATACAGATAATGATGACAAGCATAATGATGACGAAAAATGATTGCTTACTGGCGGCATTCCAAACAACCCGATGCAAAGAAAATGTCTGTAGCACGATAGTTACTGTGCATATTAACATCACCAGAACCGACTATAACATAGACCTTTTAGTTGCAAGTCAGGAGAAAGCGACAACGTAGCCTAATGTTTTTTGACATTGATGTGACGTTCATGAGCACGAAACATGACAATAGGACGCTGATCCTGTGAAATGCTTAGGCAACCTCTGCAGACAAAACCGCCGTGTTCATCTTCTGTCAAATTTCTCTGCCATTACTTTATTGGACATAAAACGCAATTACACTTGGAGTCAATTCTATTATCTGAGCGGCTATGAACCAATCTATACGGCCGGCGCTCGCCTAATTCAATCATGGGCGCGTAGAATGTCCTTAAGTGGCTAAAAACGTTGATGCCTGTCGCCAATTTTCGAGCGAGGTCATTTTTAGAAGAGCTGAGAGAAGCGAATGCATCATCTTTATCTGATGAGAAGGCCTTCGTGAAAACTAAGTGTAATCCGTATTCAGAATCGGATGCAAAAACAACCCGGTTGTCTTTCAAATTTGGAATCCGAAATTTCGTCTTTCGTTGTATATTTTGCCATATTGCGGTTTAGTGGTACTTGTAGTACATGCAGCAGCCATAGTATTGGTAGACGCAGGAATTTCGAATTTGGGATGATTTCGAGTTATCTTCACGTTTTATGCCATATTATGGCTTAGTCGAGACTAGACAGTTGAACGTGATGGGGGAAACCGGAGTACTCGGCGAAAATACCCAGGAATGGCTAGTCTATGAGATAGCGATCAGTGAATGACAACGCAAAACAGACATTTCCATGCATGAAAATTTGATTTTCATAGATGAAAATGAACTTTTAATGCATGAAATGAATTTTTTATGCATGAAACTATGACAACGCCTATGACCACTCGGCTATCAGGCAGGACAGTTACCTTTCAAGGATAAAATATCGCCAACATAGCAGTAGCGAGAATTACTGCCGCGTCGCTACTGTTGTCTCTAAGCCATTACGTATTAAAGGACCTACTTGTTTCGTTTTCATCTAATTTGCTGCGCATTTTATGTGTTGCCGCTCTTCACGTAAGCTTTTCTACGTCGCGTTTTTTTAATGGTGAGATTGCTTACTAAAAAAATGTCGTCGCATTTTTGTTGGTTCGTTCACCCCACTCGCTTTAACGTATGTTGAGGATTTTCTCTTTGGGTATGGACCGTCTTGTGGCTATATATAAAAATAAATATATATATATATATATATATATATATATATATATATATATATATATATATATATATATATATATATATATATATATATAATATATATATATATATATATATATATATATATATATATATATATATATATATATATATATATATATATATATATATATATATATATATATATATATATCGTAGCAATATGCCCTAAGCCGTTGCAAGCAATGTACGACCTAACGAACCCCAATCTGCAAACCTACCGACGACTAACTCATCCGCCTAGTACAATCTGAGAAAGGTTAATGACATTATTAAGCAACTAAACACCGAATACACAATTTTCAACCAATTTTATCTCTTCCTCGAAAATGTGCGGATCATCAATGTGTTTTCCCTCATCCCTTACTTTCCGGAGAAATCATGGGTGAAATCAAATAGCGGACGCCTGGCTGTAACCCTGATCAAATTGAATGTCCTGGTGGCAGTAAACGAAGTTAATCTAGCGGCGAGCTGCTGGGAGAGGCTCATCATGCGCGTTGAATAGTCCTGAGCCCTTCCACTCGGCTGAGTATAAAGGTTTATTCCAGTCCCTAGCAGGCCACGGCTTGCTCCTTTCTGCACAGAAAGTCGAGTTCAGCCAATGACAACGATAAAGCTGCATTAGAAGTTTATAATCTTTAATTAACACACACGTTATATATACACACATATATATATATATATATATATATATATATATATATATATATATATATATATATATATGTATATATATATATATATATATATGAGAGAGAGAGAGAGAGAGAGAGAGAGAGAGAGAGAGAGAGAGAGAGAGAGAGAGAGAGAGAGAGAGAGAGAGAATTCCTTTTTAAGTAACCTTCGTACATCAGTCCTACCTACTCCACCTTTGTAGAATAATCACGACAATTTTGAACAGGAAACTGCATTATAAGTTAGCAAGCATATGGTTTAGCTACACCAGCAAGCGATATCTGTATAATCAGTATTCTTTTCAGCAGCTTTAACTTTCGCTCTCTGAGGATGCGAGAAACGAAACCAAGGTGAAATGCACAAATGATCAACTGCGGAAACAGCAATATAAAGGGCAGAGCGTCAAGGTTTAGATGTCTAAATTGATAAAAAAAGAAGTACCCTACAATCAATGAAACTTAATCAGTGACCTATGTTACTGTCTTTTCTTATCAACTGAAATATTATTAGAGAACATGAATTTCAGTTTACATTGTTATTTTTGCATGAACCTTTTCTTGTAATTTCGAAGATCACAGAGTGCATTCGTTTGATTACATTAGTTCTAAAACATACCGTTTTTAATTACAGGAAATGGTTACATTGAAGGATCTGAACTTGATGCGTTTCTGAGGGAGTTCATCACAAGTGTTAATCCAACGAACGTCGGCCCCGAAGTAAGTACTATTTTGCAACTTCATAAAATCGTGATTTTGGTTGTTTAAACCATTTGCACAATGAGGCATACACATGGTCTGACATGCATTGAAATATCTTGTCAGCAAAACAACAACTTGAGAGAGATCTGAATAGAAGTGTACTATGAGTTGGGTTATGCTTAACGTTTTCAGACCATGTGTATCCTTCAGCTGCAGATGGGTTAAGGTTATACGGTATAGACCGATATACATGGAGTTATGTTTCAGTCATACATCTTTATTTGTGATTGGTATTTTATGGCTTAACCCACAATGAATACAGCAGCACTCGTCGCCTGGCCTTAGTTGGCAGAAAGGTAAGGCCTAACCAGAGCGGTCAGAGACGAGCCAGCACTCAGAGGAGGGTCACAGGTAAGAGGAGATGTTGACAAATTTTCTTATTAAGTGAAAATCCCTCCTTAATCATAGTAAAGGCGCACTCACCTGGACTATTACCTGTTCTCAGGTCATCTGCGCACGCAGCTCTCACATCCATTATGCCTCTCCCAGGGGCCACAGCAACCACCACTTGTCTACAGCCACCACACACTCTATGGAACGGGTGTTCAACGCGTGGACTTGCTGGCTAGGAGAATAGATCTGCATTATTTTATACTAGTACGTATATATATATATATATATATATATATATATATATATATATATATATATATATATATATATATATATATATATATATATATATATATATGTATATATATATATATATATATATATATATATATATATTTATATATATGTATATATATATATATATATATATATATATATATATATATATATATATATATATATATATATATATATATATATATATATATATATATATATATATCGCAATAAAACACGTATATATGTGTCACCCTTTAGCATCAACTTATTTTACAAGTTTAGGGTAAGATTAAGTGTTAGGTTAAGAATAAGATAATACTTCTTTGAAGTAGGTATTTTTTCCTCAAAATTATTCCTCAAATATGCCGCCACAGTGATGATACATTGTCATCATATGCGAGTTCAAATATGTAGTGCCGTAGTCTGACTAATTCGTTCAACCTTTATGGACATTCCGCTTATACTTGTTCAGGTTTTCTTTTACGGAAAAGAAGAAATTTGCTTATGATGTAGCACTGAAAAAGCTCCATTCGACGATCAATTTACAGCGCGTTCACAGACAGATGCCACCTACGACGTTGCACACGCAATTCTCAATACCTGTATGCAAAGGAATTAATTACCAGTTAAGTGCTTGCCATCATAAACCGGCTCATTGAATCAAATATTTATAGCGCGCAGAAGTTTTGACTGAAAGACACTAATCGCGAAAGACCTAGCTAATGACACTAAGAAACGATTGATAACGTATGTTGCAATCCTGATACAGGTAACAAGAACAAGTAATAGGTTATGGCCTGTAAAAAACGTTATCATTAAGGAATGTGAAATTTACTTCTTATTGGGCCTAGTAAATGTTACCCCTTTGGTAACTCGGAACCTTTAGTGACAATCACTCGTTTAAGTAATGATATTATGTCATTTGAGTGAAAAGCTATAATATTGAAATGATATACATGTAGAATATGGGTTGACAAAGGACGGTTGGCTATGATATTCTCTACCTGATAAAACTTAAGGATCTGGAGATACAACTTGTTATGTGATTATGCAGCTGTGGAATATGTTTTGGGATGGGGCTTTTAACTAGCTTGCAATGGTACTTATCACCCTAATTCATGTTTTATGATATTCCTATGCGAGATACTGAACCCCATCACAACACAATCAGTACCAGTAATATTTTGGTCTATCACATTACTTAACAGTTCATATGCAATAAATTCAGGGTGGCTATTTTACCCTTGCAACCAGACCATTTTGCTTTGGCTGCTTGCTGTTTCTCAACATAGGCGAAATGTGCCAGGTTCGAATTGTTCGAACTCTGGGCAGACTGAAGTTGCCAGTGACTTGGTCTTATTCACCTCGGTGGTTTTCCTCGCTTATTTTAGTAACTTCCACGACCAACTACTACTTCGCCTGAAAATGACAAAAAATTACGCTAAAAGAAATTCCAATCAGTAAATGCAGTTCCCGGCGTAATTTGGCATGGCTAAGGTTAAAACAATAGTGATCCGTTAGGTGTATAGACATTTTAGCTTATAAACGTATTATTAACACTAATCGCGCTTCGGTGAAGAACTGCTACAAAGGGCGCTCGCCGAGCTTAATGAATCATCGACATTATTCAATTTGGCAAAGTCATTAGAGGAATGGATTACAAAGTGGAATTGACTTACTTTAAAATGCCAGATGAGACCAGACCTCTTGCGCAATATCTAGAAAAGCAATTTACACACGGCCGACGAGTCCTGATAGAATAAATAGGAATGGATCTCAAATACATGTTCCTCACAATACTGGCGAAAGGCGAGAAATCCTCCACATGCACTACAATACAACACAATACAATACAATACGATACAATACACCACAACACAATACTCCACAATACAACACAACACATTACACCACAACACAATACAATAAGATAAATACAACACAATACACCACAATACAACATAGCACAATACAATACGATATTTTATAATACAAAAACGATACGATGCAATACAATACACTCCCCACAATGTTGATAAAGAGAATATCCCGATAGCGAAAAGCGGGGCGTTGATAAATGGCATTCATTTTTTGATGTAATGGAGAGGTATGTTTAATTACGTTTAGATAATTTCTTGATCTGCCTTTGCATATTTGTTATAGCGATGAATCGTTCCCTTCTCATTTGTAAGTTCAAGACATTTTACTCTGTTAAACGTATGTTATTTCGTCTATGTCTGGTTTCATGATGCCATATTAAGTGGTTGTTTCGAACCGTTTGTTTTCCAGGATTTTGCTAATGTGTCTAGATCACTTTGATAGTTGTTCATGCAACATATGATCCTACACACATTAAGATATTTGATTTTCAAAGCAATAGTTGAGGAATATTTGACCCTCCTGGGTTTCAATACCATAAATGCCTCTTCAAATATTTTCAAATACTATCCCAGAATTGACAGAACTGAAACAGATGTCAGTTAGACATGAAACTGACATGCCTAATGGTACATACACACCAACTTTGCGTATGCCAATAAAGACATGCAACTGTGCTTGGTCCCAGCGGTAGCCGCCATAATATACTGCATACAAGACTGCATATAAATGACTAGATTTTTACCCAGGAGTCGCATACAGTGACGGCTTTGTTTAGCCAGTAACTGAACTTCGCACATATTGTGTGCATTAATTTCTGTCGAGGGAGAACCTCCCGGTCGCCTCGTCTACATTGTGGAACTCGCTCACGCCATTTTGCTGCTGGTTTATGAACAGGGGGAACGCGGGAGATAACAGACACTGTTTGTAATGCGACGGCGTAGTGATATATAGGTGTCGTGACAAGGCCCGGCTCTCTTAAAACTGCCACGTATGTTTACTGCTGGAAAGAAACTATGTTTAGAGCTCTAGTATATCATTCGGATAAACCTGGAATCTATTTTCAGTTCAGTTTCTTTTTGTAAACTCGTTTAGTTCTGCCAAATGCCACTATATAGGATCATTTGTAATCGAGTGAGCACCATGAAGCATTTTGTACAGTTTGATGGATTGATATACAGTAGTTGCGTGGAACAATCAAAAACTAATACCAAGCCTGCAAACATTATAATGAGACCTTTGGTGATATACATTATTAATATTTTGCAATAAAACAATCAATATTATCTTGAGCATAATCTCACAGGTGTAAAATGTAATGTAATGAGTGATATCTGAATGTTTTGGTTATCAAATAAAATAAAATATGCCCAAACTGTCATTTGCAAATGAGATCGACCAATCCTTACACGACTTAATCGTCCTAGAACAGTATGCATACGTTAAAGTTTTTGATTCATTACTTCAAACATACAATCAAATCAACAAATCGTGAACATAAGAAGTATAAATCTAGGGTAGATGATTTCTTTTTGAACTACTAACATGCATATAAAGGGATATTTTGTCGATAAATTCTACAATTTTAATGGCATTTATTTCTCTTTTTCCTTTTTATTTGAAACGATTCAAGAGTATTGCAAAGAATATTCAACCGATATACAAAAAAGATGATATTTTAGTTAATTGACATAATGATTCAAGATTCAGAATTACTGAAGTAAAAAGAAAAGGAGTATTTGGACACTACGTTTTGCAAATCATCTGAAATGAAGTTTCCATAATTCCAAATGCATCCACTTATTCTCAATGTGCTGAAACGCCTTCACTGAATTATGTGCTATAGTGGGAAGTGTTTTACTTCAGACACAGTCTTCATGGCATCCGGGATATTGAGAAGGCTGAACATGCAGCTACATGTAAATCGTTAGAGTGACAGAAACTTTTAATTATTTCAAGAGACACATCAATGATATTTTTAAAGGCAAATGGTAGTCAAAGTTGGATGAAGCAATCGAAAATACATTGTATATAATTCAGCCTCTGTTGGGTTGTGGACTTTAGGCAAGTTCGGGTTATTAACTGTGTGAGGAGAATGATCTAGCTAGGATTCAAAACGGTCGCATCCACTTAATTCTAATCAGGAAAGAGGATCCTCCCAAGTGCCCCCCTCACCGTGATTGCATTTTGACTGTGGAGCATACTTTGATCGAGTGTATGGTTTTTATGAATGTAATAAACATTATTATGTGGCAGTTATCTACTTTGAAAAAATACTGATAAACAATTTTAGTTTCCTTTGCAAAAAACAATCGCTGTCCCAATATTAGCGATTTTTCTGATACCGCATTAATGTGCACAGATTTCTGACTATGGGTCTGATCCAGATGCAAACTGGGCGAGCATTATAGTGCTTGGGAAATTGAGTGTGTCAATATCTTAAATCGCTGTGTAATGGCATTTTTCTCTCAATGTACATTACAGCCATCTTCGAGACCGCTGAATACATCTATAGTTCTATATTATAATCTTTTTATTCAGATGCATGTACAAAAGTGCAGTGTTGCATCCAGATGTGCCACAGTGAAGATGATATTGTATGTATATGAATATATATATATATATATATATATATATATATATATATATATATATATATATATATATATATATATATATATACAAACTTTTGTGCAGTGTTACATACAGATGTGGCAGTTAAAGTATTGTATGTAGATGAATATATATATATATATATATATATATATATATATATATATATATATATATATATATATATATATATATATATATATATATATATATATATATATATATATATACATATATATATATATATATATATATATATATATATATATATATATATATATATATATATATATATATATATATATGTATATATATACATATAAACATATATATGAATATATATATACATATATATATATATATATATATATATATATATATATATATATATATATATATATATATATATATATATATATATATATATATATATATATGTGTGTGTGTGTGTATATATGTACATACATTGCTGTACAAGTATAATTGTTAAAGTCGCACGTATAGACATGTACGAATTTCAATGTTGTTATAATAGATGTTTGTACCTTTGGTACAAAAGACATGGCGGTCTTCCAAACTGCTTGAAGCATGTTCAATTAGCACGTAGACTGAAACAATGGGTATTGTTTGTGGGGCGGCGGAGCTTATCTAGCTTAGCTAAAGGTGTGCACGTTAGGCGCGAGGCCTGCTGCTCATGCATGTTGCATTAGTTGGTCTGCGGCTGCTGTGTTCCTATTGTAGCCTGTAGCAGACCTCACGTCTCCTCATTAATTCCACATCTTCCGGCTAGCCGCCCCTGCCATGCCTTGCCATCTATCATGTGTCCGGCTAGGTGAGAGGGATTCAGGTTGCTTCCCGCTGATAGCAGATACTCCACTGTGCTGCTGGGAAATAGCCATAAAAAACATCACACACACACACACCTGTAACCCATTTGCATCTGGACTCTGCAGTTAATATTTTAACTGATCATATCAAATATTGTATAATTGTAGAAATATATAGAGATTATAAAAACCAAACTGGTACAACATACTGGAATACATTATTTCACAAAACATTGCTTTGTTATCATTATATTTACATGTGTGTCAGACCACGTGTATTCTGTTGACGTGAAAGGGTTAAGCTCCAGTCCACAACTCCACTCATCTTCTTCGCAACCAGGCCATTTTAACCCATTAATGCGGCCAAAACAACTTGAAAATTTGGGTAAACTCTTAATGCTGAAAAGCAAAGTTGGAATACGAGTGGCCTGTTACAATTTAACCTGAATATAGCAAAGATGGGACGATAATAATTATTCAAAAGGCCGAATATCATATCAAAGCATAGTGACATCAAGACTTCTCCGACCTCAAAGCCAACAGGTGTTGACAGCAAAATGACAGGGGTACCTCTTTACTAGGAACACTTTCGCCACCGCTAAGGCAGCCTCTGTCATGCTCTAGTAAGGCGTACAGACAATATGATTCATCAGAGACCACAGCCCAAGGGTGCTAATGATATTGATTCTTAAGGCCCTTCATATACTAGTAACAAGGTCAGTTGGCCGCAGTGAGGTGTTTAAACAGAATACTATATCAAGGAACCAAGACGTACACGGGGCTTTAACATGAGGCCGCTTTCCTGACATCATGGTCAGAGGTGCTTAGTATATTGATACTTGAAGGTCCCTTTTATTGGAATCTTTGAAGCCCCGCTCTTATCGTCACTGCTAGTGTGTTCAAACAAAATGCTCAGGTATTTACACATCAACTTTAATTAAAGGATGCCACTCTACCGACATCGAAGGCCACGGATGGTTATCACATTGATTTTGAAAGCCTTATATATCGAATGGATGAAGAAAAGTAAGGCCGTTTAACGGAGCATCTACACAGGAAGATTATTTGACCCATGCTATCTTAATACAATGATGGTTCTTTGTCATTGTAGAAAACTAGAACACAGCAACTCTTTAACATCGAAATCCCAAATGCCACGCATCAGTGGCATGCACAGCACCCAGTCCATTGCCTGCGTTTTGGAGTACCCACAACGTGAAGTATCATAACTTGTCTTGTAATTTGGGGTATAGGGTCTATTTTGCATTTAACCAGGGTCTAGGACGCCTTGTGCCATACTTGGAAAAATACATATAACCTATCGCAATATTGTGTGACACACATTTGAAATAAAACCCATTGAGCCTTATCAGCACCTCTCTCAGACTACCTCTGCCCACCCACACATATATACATACCCACTTACTTACGTACATAAATATATATATATATATATATATATATATATATATATATATATATATATATATATATATATATTATATACATATATATATAATTATATATATATATATATATATATATATATATATATATATATATATGTATATATACATATATATATATACATGTATAATATATATATTTATATATATATATATATATATATATATATATATATATATATATGTATATGTATATCTATATGTATATACATATATTTATATATATATATATATATATATATATATATATATATATATATATATATATATATATATATATATATATACATATATATATATATATATATATATATATATATATGTATATATATATATATATATACACACACACACACACATATATATATATATACATATATATATATATATATATATATATATATATATATATATATATATATATATATATATATATATATATATATATGTATATATATATATATATATATATATATATATATATATATATATATATATATATATATATATATATATATATATATATATATATGATTATACATTCATATATGTGTGTGTGCCCACAACCATTGCAAAATATTTCTGTATTATAGTCAGATCAAAGGCTCACCTCTGGATGGAGCAGTGCCTTAATAACTCCTAGAGCGGCTCTCTCACCTACCTCCTACCACTCAGTGGGATTAGGGCACTTTCCGCCCGGCTTGCCATAAAGAGTAACATGCCTAATTAAGCCGTGTAGCGGCGCACAGTTTAGAGCGGCGGCTAGCAATCAGCTAATGGTGGTCTGAGAGCAGCCCAGCAGCCAGCAGCCACTCTGAGGAATGCGGAATCTGGAGCAGTGGGTGAGCTACATGCTCCCCCTAAATACCATCAAGGACGTGTGCAGAAATTATAAAAAAAGTATATAGATAACCTTTTCCCAGGTATCAACTTCACATAAGGGCTTATCTCTTCAAGCTTTTATCAAGCTGCCTACTTCACAAAAAATGCTATCAAGGACGCTTGGGGAAATTATAAAAAGAGTACATAGTTTACCTTTTCACATATACCAACTGCATATATGGGCTAATCACCTCAAGCTATATTATCAAGGACGACTAAAGAACTTTTGAAAAATACGTAGACAACTTTTCACAACTACCAAGTGCACATATGGGCGCATCATCTCAAGCTATTATAAAGGACGACTGATGAATATCTTAGAAATACAGAGGCTACCTGTTTATAGAGACCAACTGCACATAAAGGCGTATCACATAAAGCTATTTTCAAGGACGACTGATGTATTTTACAAAAAATTCGAAGACAACTTGTTCATAGATATCAACTGCATATAAACTATTGCAACCTCAAAATAGTATCAAGTACGCGAGGATATCTATATTGGTGCAAGCCAGATGAAGTATCGTATGTTTATTGACTTACTAATAAGATACAAAACCATATCAAATACGAAACAAAAATAAAAATCATAACATATATAATACAAATACTAGTAAAAGGTAAACTTAGGAAACGAACGAAGAGGAAATAAACTTCCAAATTGCAGAAACTAAACACTTGCGAACAACAGGAAAAACACAGCAGTGAATAAAAACTAGCTAATAGCAGAAAGTACACTTCATGGGTGCAGAATAGCTGATGTAGATGCGCAGGGGGAGGTGCTGATGTCTTACCATGGGGCACCATACGCACATGAGAAGGTTAAGACAAACACTGATTCCAGCCCCCCCCCCCTTCCCCCCACAACCAGCATCGAATTGATCCGCCTAAATATTCCTAAATATCTCCGCATGCACACACCTAATTCACTCTCGAAGGATATTGCAAAACTGTTCTTTTCTATATCATTATTTTTTATGAATCTAAGTCCAGATTTTGCTTTTACGTTAAAAATGGGTTTTGTCTTCGCTATAAGTGACATTTCTGGCATGACTTTTGTAGTACTTGTTATGAGATACTGTGAACCTACCATCTCGTTAGATGTTATCACCTGTTATTCATTTATCTTATTCATCTCTTTGTTTATGTATCTTTTTTCTGCTGTACGAAAATCTCTTTTAATGTGTCCCCTTTTCCTTTGCTCTTCTTCGTAAACACCACTGCATGTAATAACGTGAAACTCACTTAAGACATACTTATCATATTTGTGGACATTATTCTATTCACAGAACATTAACGGACGTGTCGTGTTTCGTTGCCTTAATTTGCTTTAATCTTGTTCTTACTCACTCAATAAATTACTGTGATAGGATGATTCTATCAAGGACGCTGTAATAAAACTGTAGTTAATAATTTAATCGTTGGTTCAAACCTGTTAGAAATGAGCGCGAACAGAATGCCTCTTTCATATTAATCTTCGTTGGGTAGTTTGTATTTTATTGGCCTTATCAAAATCCATAAACGCATACAAATGCAGAATGAAAATAAGGTTACATCATTATGTAGAACAAAGTAAAGAGCATTTCAACATAATTAAAGGACAATTCCACCATGAATAAAACATAAGCCCAAATGGTTTCTTAGGGTATCTTCTACTTAGATCCAAGTTCTCTCCACTGCCAACATTCATACAAGAAGTATATTGTTGTTCAAAAACATACTAACATACAAGAAATGGAGGCACAGGGAGCAGCCATTTTAGTGTATTAATAGCTTACCTCTGGTTGTTGGTACATGTATGTTATTAGCTGTAAGGTAAGTGCTCCACATCGTGTATGTGAGGATGTGTTTGAACAGCAATATACTTCTTCTATGAAGGTTGGCAGTGGTGGGAACTTGGATTTAAGTAGAGAATACCCTAGAAACAATTTGGGCCTATGTTCTATTTATAGTGAAATTGTCCTTTAAGCCACATACTAGGGCACAAACTTTAAGCGAAACAAAAATATCAGAGCGGATATTTACAAAATGTCTATATGTTGGTCTACAAAAGTCTACCATAACCTCACCCTTAAACGTATTATCCCGTGTACAAAACAATCTAATCTGAAACTAACCCCCGGTCTCTGGCAACTCTCCCACATGCTTCTGACGGGATCAGAACACTGGACCTTCGCCAGTGGTGAGAGACAGCGAGCATCCAGCACACAATATCCTGAATCACTGCAAAGAATGTGAAGTAGGCCAATTTTGTAGAAGTCTAGATTTATAGTGAACCTTCAACGTGACTACCTGTCTGTCTGTTACATTGAGAGTCATATTGTGATTCATAAACATCTTTTAATCTAATTTCGGTTTGGAATCTAATATCGTGTACTAATCATGGAATGTTTACAGCCTACTTCAAAGCATCGTTTGATCACTACGTTCATTCTCTCCTTTTCATGTGATACGTCAATCCGTGAGAGGATTCCAATAAGTGATGGGGCTGTTCCAACAGATGTTGGTGCCAACACATAAAACAGCTTCAGATCCATATTGCTTAACTCTTGTATTGAGTTTCTTGTCAAACATTTTGGCAATGGAAAGCCATTAGTACAGAATTTACCGCGTCAACTTTTTGAAGTATAATCGACTTTTATCGTAAATTGTCAATACAATTTGTAACACAACATGAATATGATGTTTTATTTTAGCAAATCGCTAAATGATTAATGAAAATAAGTCAATACCGTGATTACCTAAAAATTTAGCCCACTTCTTAATTATACGTTTTTATGGGTTGAGGGTGGCCAATCTTTTTCTGAAAATACCAATAAATCTGATTCACGTTGGCCCAAATTAAGCTGCTGCTAATACAATATCATTCGAACAATCTAACTATAAGGCAGTGTATAGCCTCAAATCACCAAAGGCATACGTAATCTCCTTACAGTAGTTAATCCTTGATCCAATTTTCACAAGAGTATTTGCTAAATACAAAGCAATTCTATGCTGGGCCTTTGTTTGGTTGTTGCGATGAGTTTTAGGCATGCACTCCAAATCGACGGGAATCCAGTTTTACCGATATCTGTGATGCAAATAAAGATAAGTTGGCTTGTCTGGATCTAGAAGTCGAGTGACTCTGCATGTAAAGCAGATACTTAGTGTTAAACCAATACGCGAAACTCCAATACAACAGTGAAAAGCTTTTTGTCTTCACACTTAAACGATTCCTAGCTTAAGGGGACATTCTGGGTGTGAGTGCATTACACAGAAAGTGCGTGCAGTGGAAACGGCTTTATTCTTTGGGTTCGTCGACTAACATTGTTATCCGTAACGCGTGTCAGCTTCGGTATCGAAAC
>OZ012688.1:25232680-25263305 GCA_963942565.1 Maea johnstoni
TATAAAGTATATTTGAAACATGTCAGGAAATTCATTGAACGAGTGGAACAACATATCGTCGAGGTGGTCAATTTCAATGCAAAGACTTAACGAAAAGATCTCTCCTTCAAACAATATAAATAAGTAAGTTCTACTTTTAACGAAAAGTGTATTCTCAAACACCTTTTGAGGTAGAGTTGTCTAGACATCGCAAATATCTGTCATTTTATAGTTAAATCCCCAGCGAATCCAGGAGTTCACCAACAGTACTATCTAGGAATGTTTTTATTGTTGAAATGTTTATGAAACTACATTAATCATCCACCAGCATTACTCTCTAGGACATAACCATATAAATAATGGTCCTTTCATAAACTTAACTTCCGACCTTTTGCAAAGGAAGTGATGAGCATTATATGTCACAAGACCGAGAGAACATTGACAATACTTAAAACGACTCAATTCACATTTTGTTGCAGCGCAAATCACTTTTAGTGTTTATCTGCTTTATCGTCTTCCTATTAGGTAAGTAAAAGGGAAGGCAGAGTCAGAAATATATAGCATGGCCTTTGGAAGTATATATGTCTATCCAAATAATGTACAATGTATCATAACTCGATTACACTGTAAGAAATACACAGATTAATCTGCGGAGATCGCTAATACTTATGGTATAAATGATAACCAAACAATAAGAATTATTTCATTAAAATAACAGTCAACACTTACTTGGCCATCTCACTAAGCTGCAGTTTTCCATCACCATTTGCATCAAAGAGGCGAAGCTATAATATAAGACACGGTCATTTGATAGTGAGAGCAACGACATGACAACCATATACGTACCCTAACTAAATGGGCTAATAATGTAGCAGTTCAAGATATCTGAATGAAGTATTCTTTTCCTCTAAGGGCCGTTCCATTTAAAAGTGTGGTGGGGGGGGGGGGGGGGGGAGGCACGGAAGGTAATTAAAAATTCGGCACCCCCTCCTCCTGCCAGAAATTATATGGAACCTAATGGGAAAAATTAATTCAGAATTCGGCCCCCCCCCCCTTCAAAAAACCTTCCGTTCCCCCCCCCCCCCCCCCCACACTTTTAAATGGAACAGCCTTAAGTCAATTAAATCCATTTGTACCTAACGAGTAAAGATGGGCTGACTACGTTAAAACACGTTATCAGTCTGGACATGCCTACTAACTTAATTAAATCTGGGAACTGGGTATTTATGATGGTAGTTTATGTCTTTTTTATTTGAATATTGCACAAGTGATATAAAGTTTTTTTTTATTTCATAATACACACATAAATAAAATAAATTAAGCGTCGGAACACATAATCATTTACATAGTTTCAATGTTCATATTATACGTTGAAGCATGATTTTTATTACATTTAGCCTTACTGTCTTCCCGTCATGTCGTGTCTTTAGGATAAGTGTACACCTTTCCCCATTTTTTTTATGAATAAGCCAAAGTTTATATATGTTTCCGCAATGTACTCTTCTCACAAATCTATTGCTTCAATTCCGAGCGGACTTCCTGCAATCTTTATCTAGAAAGTTTCATTCTTTTCTTATAAACAACTTTTAAGTATTAAGAATGACCTCATTGGTTACATTTTCCAATATTAGGATTCCCTAAAATGATGTCTAATTGTGTCAATTCAGTTGGTTATTTTCTTTCTGTTTAATCCACTTCCCAACTAATGCCCATATGTTGACAACATTTGGGCAATATAAAAAAGCATGTTTCAGGTCCTCCACACATTTTTTTACATAATACGCAATTTTTCATCAGGACGAACATCCATTGCTTGCAAAATGTTATTTTGGGCCATGCAAAAGCTTAAACTGTATTTCCCTTTAGGCTTATATATACACATTAGATTAACTTGTGGGCGAATTTGAATGATTTTATAACTTCTCAAAATGCAATTTTATCATTTAGTCCGTTTTCCCATTTAACTTTGATATCATTTATCTCATTTTAATCATGCTTGAGCAAATCTTAATAAATGGAAGAATATCCCGATGTTGAAACATGCATTCTATGAAGTAGTTGTGGTAAAAAGGGATTTAAAATTCCGTTATTATATCTTTGTGATAGTAATGATTTATTTCTGAGATGTTCCTTGTTTAGACATTTTCATTTCACCTACTGACTAAGTGTTTCAAATAAAATTTACCTTGTATTTTAATCTAAAAAATCACCTACCATGATGAATCCCTTTTCAAACCAATCTTTTTTCATGTCTTTTTTCCAAACTGGAGTACCTTTCAATTCCGACCATGTACGAGTTTTAAATGATATTGTGATGACTTCTGTAACCCATCTCCAAAATTATTTGTAATGTTTTTCATCAAAACTAATCATAAATAATCATAATAATAATAATAATAATAATAATAATAATAATAATAATAATAAAAATGATTATAATAATAATAACAATGATAATAACAATAATAATAATAATAATAATAATAATAATAATAATAATTTGTAATAATAATTTCAATTTTATACATCCTAATAACACATAAAATAATTTGTTTACAAAAATAGAGAATGATAATTAGGAGGAAAGAATATCTTATCTCTTACACCCTGCATTTCGTAAACATTAGATAAGATCTTCAATATAATCCTAAAAGTAAACTATATCTAACAATTTCTCCAAACATTGGCGGTTTACCTACATTTCTGCATTATACTCTTCTTATAGGTCAAATTAAATCTCTGCAATATTTGTTCCCTACCCTTCTGCCTAGTTTGTAATTTTTTTTAGTCAAATAAATCATTAGTATAACCATAGAGTTCTTATTAGCAGTACCAAATACGTTCAGCTGTATAGGTGAAGGCCCCATCTTCCTCACTGATCACAGCGTACGTTTTGCACATCTGTGGCATCTTACTGGATTTGGAGGTATATGTAATTTTGATAGGGCATCTTATGGTGCAGAAGGAATATTTTCCCATTGGGAACATTGTGGATTTATTATGCTTTTATTCCCGCCAACTAATATCATATATTCACTTGAATCACTTCTACTGGATAGTATTGATGCACCTTTTTGAACGTTAGTGTATGTGAAATGATATTTCTAGAACATTTTCCCTAAAGTTCACGTCTAAACAAGTTAGCATTAGTATATATTTCGAGGATTGAAATATTGTTTCAAACAAACATATATATATATATAATATATATATATATATATATATATATATATATATATATATATATATATATATATATATATATATATATATATTATATATATATATATATATATATATATATATATATATATACATATATATATACATATATATATATATATATATATATGTATATATATATATATATATATATATATATATATATATATATATATATATATATATATATATATATATATATATATATATATATATATATATATATTCCTGCCCTATACTCACCATTGTGTCTGTGTATTCGATCAGTGTCTCCTCGTTTACCTCACAGTCTCGCTTTGCTTCCTTTAACAGGTGCTTTAGAAAGTTCTGAAAAATATCAATATTCGGTAAATAATATGAGTCGTAGCCCTATTTTTGTTACACACACACACACACACACACACACACACACACTTTTCATTTTAAAAAAAAGAAAAAAATACTTCATGTTTTCCAAACCAGATCATTAATGGTATTCAAGACATCTATGAATTGAAAATATGCACATTTGAAATGAAAAACATTTATTTTTATTTTTTTGGGTTGAAAATTTGATTTGAAAACATAAAAAGTGACACACAATTACAGAGTTATTTGATTGTTATGTTTAGCTACGATGGTTTCCGTGGTATACAGAATTGCCAATTTATTCCCGCTACTAAGGGTATTACATTATCAATAAAGTCATCAATATATGCTGATAGGATATTTATCACATTTAACACACCGATGGACATGTTAACTGTCAATAATCTACTTCCAGTGCAACTTAAGTTCTTTCAAGTAATGCTGTCAGAGATAGAAACTTTGTCAGCCTGTTCTAATAAAGAAGGTACTGCAGGGAAATGTTCGCGGACTCTGGCATTCACACATTGGATGTGCATCTCCTCTTTAATGAGTCAAAGCAACAGGAACAGCCACTATTATTTCCTGCCCTCAAGACACTGAATGGCTGGGCCATAAATATCTGATTGCGTAATCAAATTGCGACACGTCTGAAAGAGAATTATCGCATAAATCACATTTGTTACATTAGCTCATCTCTAGTATGTGTTATCAAAATCATGTCGCACTCCTAGTATCATTAACCTTTTCCTTTATGCATTTTGGGCTTTGATTAAAAAGATCACCTATCGTCTCTTTTTCCCGCTGTACGTATTAGGTCTACTTTATTGGGAAAACAACGTCGCCTATGTTTTACCCCCGAGTCACTGGCAACTTCATTACATGCTTCATGTTCAATTCGAGCCAGGGCGATGGTGAGAGACATTGAGCAGTCGGTGTCCAATGCTCGATCACTCTGCCAGTGGGGCAGCCATTATATTCACACAGTCACACTTCCGAGGGGCGATTTGTTGAAGGGACCTCGTTTAAAGTTTAAATAATAGTTGGTACAGAAACAATCACATGTAAAAATATATTTCAATTGTGAGTTAGGACAACCTGCTTTAAAAGACTACCTCCGAGATACTTCCTCAAGGGAAATTTGAGGGGATCACGATATATACAACAGTCATATATGTTCCTAGAGATCGTCTGCCTACGAAATCTGGTCCCAAGATTCCAAAGGTAGAAAAAAGAAAAATATGTGTACTAGTAATTTGTAATTGGTGAAAGAGCATGTTTCTTCAGGTTACTTTTTTGGTCTTTCGGTAGCTTTTATCCTTGACCGAGTTGGCTATAGTCAGCAGAACTTTAATTATTTCAATCGCCGTCAGTTTGAATCACAACATTCAGTTAGGAGGAATGTAACTATGTCATATTTCATACATACCTTCAATTCATCTGCCTCTATGTATCCACTGCAATCAGAATCGAACTCGTGCCATACCTGAAATTAGATAATGAAATTGATAAAATTTTCAATATTGTGCACGGGACCTTGTTTTAAAAAGGCCCTTTGTATTCGCTATGGCTGGAAAATCAACCCGTGTTAACTAGCAGGACAATGGATAAATTGTTTTCCTGTACAGTGAAATTTTCGCGCACCTCCTTTAAAGGTATTCGGTTATTAGTCTTGTATCCACCGACATGTTCACACGACCTTCCTCCCCTTAAGCAGGCCTGTACACTCGGAAACCATTTCAATCCCACGGGGGATATTCCAGAGCAACTGGTAGCATATAGCGCACACGCTCTAAGCACTGCTTTATTAATGTTAGGTACCCATTTTGCAGCTGGGTAGACTGAGGCAATATGGAATAAACTGTCTTGCCCAAGAACAGACCAAAGTGCCCCGGCCGGGATTTGAACCAGCGACACCTAGACACCTAACAGTAACCATCCACAGGACGGCTTGAAGCCATTTTAGTATACGCTAATGAAAGAAAACCGACGCATGCGCTCTGACGTCTGGTCCCCGGATGACATATCAGAAGCAAGGAGTGTTTTATTAGCACGAGCCTGGTACGTGCTTTTCTCAACACAGTGCACTATATCTCCACGAGACAAGTCATTATGGAACAATTTAGCATGCATACAATGCTAACACTATACGTTCCCTGCTCGATTCAACAATACACTGTTGCATGACAAACCTCCTCTGTTATATGTCACATGCCCAGCGTGTTTTGGGATCGTTTATATGCGTCGGGTTATGGCAGTGTCACCAGCTACCTCACACGGGAGATACAAACTATTATAAAGTCCAATAAAACAGACTAATTTATCTCCGCGACTGGCTTTGTCGGCTTTGGGAAGGTTGCTTGCGGACCCAAGGGAAATACATTTTATATTCAACGAGACTAAGCAGGTCTGTCATACAGTTTTTATGTGAGCAGGTCTATTATCAGTCTTTTTTGTCATAAATCAAAGGGAAGACGCTGTTTTATTTTTGGTTTTACGATCTGGATGCAAATACTGGCAGACTGGGGCGCTCGAAATGTGTCCTTATACTAATCTACTGTGTTTTTTCTCGAGCATGTTTCTGTTTTCCTGCGCACTCTTTCTGTCCGATTGTTCTAACCTAAATATCTTTGAAGATAAGAACATTGGAGAATGCTGTTATTTTGTATAGTCGAAAATACACTACAATACAATACCATACGCTAATACAAAACATTACAACACAATACAATGCTATATAATATAGTTAATGTATTGGAAGAATGTATCCAGTTATGTCGTACTACATCTAGTACATTGATGATGATGATATAAACCCGAAAGTACACAAACAACCAGGACGTTTTACGTGTGTTCAGACTATCAATTTCATAATGTTTAGGTGCACACATTTATAACGATACCCTCAAACCGAACTGAAATGTGTACTAGGGGTTCACGTTAGGCCTGGCAAACGTTGACAAATGTTGGGATTGACGCCCTCGACTAACTGGGTGAGTGAAAACAGAACAAAACACGACCAAAAGCCATGTATTTCTGCTAAACACAAACAATTCAATACAACGTACACGTTTCCACATTAGGGGCATGCTAGAAGTTGCCAGTGACTTGGGTTGGGCGGTGGTTTACTTGGGTACATCAATTTCATCTTGTATTGTATCCATTTAGATGTGTTTGTATAAGTTATTTTGTATCATCACGATATAGTCAATAAATACTACTACTACTACTACTACTACTACTACTACTACTACTGCTACTGCTACTACTACTACTACTACTTCTTCTTCTTCTACTACTACTACAACTACTACTACTACTACTACTACTACTACTACTGCTACTGCTACTGCTACTGCTACTGCTACTGCTACTACTACTACTACTACTACTTCTTCTTCTACTACTACTACTACTACTACTACTACTACTACTACTACTACTACTACTACTACTACTACTACTACTACTACTACTGCTACATTTATATCAGGCTAGTCACGCTTATTTCACTATGTAGCAGGAAATATAGCAATTATCGTAATTCCGATATTCCGATTGGCAACTAGTTCACTAAGAGGTATAAGTATTGCTATTGCATACAGTATTTATCACATGCACCTTTTCCGTGAAAATGAAACTGCTGCGAATAAATAAAGGGGTACAGTTTATAATCTAGATTACATGACTTATGAAATTTCTTTATCACGTCATTGGAAAGGTAAATATGTTTTGTTTTTTACTTTACCATATTAATGGCAAAATAATCAACACTTTCATATAGCAATCAGTCGAAGAATACTTTATGATTATGGAAATTGGAAGGTTTGATTTATTTGATACATACTGATAGAAACAAGAGATACACGTCTTATTCAACACCTGATGTACTAGTATTAACAAGTAGTCAACTCTGCGAACAATACTTGAGACAATATGCTTTATTCAACCATGCGCTTAATGACTTCATTAGCGAAACCGTTGTTTGGACAGTAAAACTGCACATAAAGGGAGTTTATTAATCACCATGCAGTATAGAGGGATATTAGTTTAAACACCAAGACTGACTAACTGCCATTGGGGTATTAGGCGCACAGCCTTTATAGCCATTGTGAGCAGGGAAATGACCCTATGTGGCATGTTCTGTGTTACAGGCAGTCTTTCATTCTATGTGTATTTTACACCCACAGGGTACAGCTGTGAACGAGAGAGGTGCTTCGCTGCTTCGTCTGGCAACGTCTATACTGACACCCACCCACAGGCTGGCTCACGATGCTGCAGTTGACCAACCGTCACGGACTACTGGGAAATGTAATGCTCTCATCATCTTTATTGTTATTATTATTATTATAACTATTATTATTATTATTATTATTATTATTATTATTATTATTATTATTATTATTATTATTATTATTATTATTATTGTTATTATTGTTATTATTATCATTATTACTATTATTATTATTATTATTATTATTATTATTATTATTATTATTATTATTATTATTATTATTATTATCATTATTATAATTATTATCATTATTGTTATTATTATTATTATTATTATTATTATTATCTTTATTATACTCATCATCATTATCATCACATCATCAACAACAACATCATTATTGCTAGTTGTACTTAGTAGTAGTAGCAGCAGCAGCAGCAGCAGCAGCAGCAGCAGTAGTAGTAGTAGTAGTAGTAGTAGTAGTAGTAGTAGTAGTAGTAGTAGTAATTGTTGTTGTTGTAGTAGTAGTAATAGTAGTAGTAGTAGGAACAATTACAAATAACTTTCATCGGAAATCTATAAAAGTTTTTGTCATAAGAATAGCTCAATCATGGTGCACTTTATACTTAGCGAGACGAGAATGTTTTGTAACAATTGCTATTATGTGATAAGTAATAATTGAATTAATACTTATTACTAATGTTAATGATTAAAATCATCTACAAAACGTATCGTCAGATTGGAGCAAGGTTTTTGTTTTCTAAATTCCATGCTTTAACCCATGCACATCAGGAGTGAACATACAGTTTGATAACTTAAACCATATTTTATCAAATAGAGTATAATATTTGAAATGCATGCAAAGATATTGTCAAGTCCGACAGGAACAACTTGCAGCAAAATGTATCTGAAAATATTGCATTATTATTGAGATATTTCCTTATTTGATTCAGACGCGAATTGGTTAATGTATGTGCCTGTAAAGTGAGCATTTCTGATCAAAATTTTAAAAACATATCTTTCTTTGCATTTTATCTGTGATGAATGATTTCGAAGCCACGGTGAGGCAAAATGACATATGTTAAGTGACAAAATCTCGGGGGAACGAAAGAGAAGCAATATATTTTCGTTGTTATGATAAATGGCCTGGTATGGCATTTGCCCCTTATCACCTTGCAGCATGTAGCGAAATATGTGACCCACTCACTTAGCTTTATAAACACATACGTCAATTCAGTCTCTGCGTGAGGCTAAAGGAATAGCGCAGTTTCTGTTCCGAAGAAAGATCATGAACACTTTTTTTCGAATGTGAAGAAACAAACGCTCTACATGGAACAGATTTTATCCTACAGAGTACTTTAGATGTATTTTGTTCGATCTTTTGTTTGTCAGATTGTATTTACTGTAATTCACTTAAATATGGCGTGAACATTATACAGCGCAATTACGGTACTGCCCTAGATAGTGTGATCTAAGTATAGCGGTGAACAGGAACAGCAGCAGCAAGTTCAATTAAGAATTTAATAAAGGCGGGGATTTTATAATAGCGCATATGGGCAAGGCGCTATTATCGCTATCTTATTGTTCCCGCTATACTTAAATGATTTACAGTATTTGTGTGATAGTATTCTGTCTGTTTTTGTTCATTTGTGAATATAAACGTCGCTTTCAACAGTCTAGGTCATCTGGCGATGAGATGGGCAGCAACGGAACGGTAAAGAACATCCATGTCTCTATGGAAGGTCCCAAAGGATGATTTAGTTTCTAGTGGAGCAAATATGACCCTTTACAATGCTGCACGTTTCTGACCAGAAGTATGATGGTTCTCTAAACCAAACCACATAATCGGCATTTGATTTGTATTGCTATGAAAGTCTACACCTTTTTAAACTTGGAACGGCTGTACCTTAATTTGAAACACACTTTATTTTCAACACCTTTACACAGAACACCTATAACCTTTACTTTCAAACGTATACTATACTTAAACGCCTATCTTTGCTTAACACGCCCTTGCTGTTAACTTAAATAGCATTACCTTTATTTAGAATACCTAAATCCTTTCTGAGAACACCAATTACTTTACTTAGAACACCTATACCCTTACTCCGAACGCCCATACTCTTATTCATAACGCCTACACTCGTATTCAGAAGGCCTATACCATTGCATTTTGGTTCCATTTGGCTGCGGTTTTGGATGGATTTGAGCATTGCTCACTCATACGTTCATGCTGTGGGTTTGTTACTGTATTGTTTGTGTGTAATAGTATATTTTGTATCTTTTATGATATAGTCAATAAATACTAATACTACTACTACCACTACTTTTACTACTACTACTACTACTACTACTACTACTACTACTACTACTACTACTACTACTACTACTACTACTACTACTAAAGGTAAAGGTATTCGGTTTATAGTCTTGTATCCACCGAAGTGCTCACACGACCTTCCAACCCAGCAAACCTGTACACACGGAAACCATTTCAATCCCCCGAGGGATATTCCACAGCAGTTGGCAGCATATAGTGCACAAGCTCTAAGCACTGCCTTATTAATGCTAGGTACCCATTTTGCAGCTGGGTAGACTGAGGCAATATGGAATAAACTGTCTTGCTCAAGGACAGACCAAAGTGCCCCGCCCGGGAATTGAACCAGCGACCTACTGGTTACTAGTCCGACACCTAACCAAACGAGTAACCTTGTCCTTTTGCTACTACTACTACCACTACTACCACTACTACTACTACTATTACTACTACTACTACTACTACTACTACTACTACTACTACTACTACTACTACCTGCTGCTGCTACTACTACTCAGAGCTCCAAGCAGCAGGTGCTTCTGGGTACACTCATTCATCATTTAGTTACATATGATCCATCGTAGCTAGCGCCTTAGAGGCAAAGTTCGTGTGCTGGCCCTTGCGTACAATTACGACTAAAGAGAACATTATGTATATTGATAGCGACAGGACCGCGACACTGTGTGTTATTTTCGCGCGACAGCATATTAAATGACACTCTCTTGCGTCAAAACGCAGCACCCCACTCGCTGTTTGCATTAGCCGCAAGCATGACATAACTCATAATTCACCTCCCCACCCTGCTGAGGCAGGCAAACAACACCTGACCGGTTTGGTGATATATTCTCCCCAGCGAAATGATCAATTGGGGGAAGGAGGGGGGGGGGGGGATTATAGCGACGAGATAGAAACCTGGAATCGACAGGAATTTCCATTCCCTTTACGAATGATCCCAAGGGATCCTTCTGGAGCAGATGTAACATGGAATAGCACATATTAAAACCCCTAAATATGTATCTTTATTTGTGGTCAATATGCATCGAAACCCGAATTTTGTTGATATCGTTTTGCTCGAAATTTAGTAATGCTTTGATCAAACAGTTGACATTAAGCAAACTGTCATAATCACGTATTATCGGATTGTAATCTGTGAGTTTATGTTCGTCGCAAAATAAAGGGCAATTGTTGGTAGCTTTCATGATAAGATATTGTTTGTTTATCAGGATTTTTAGTTGCTAACAGCTAAGGCCATATTAAAACGAGACAGAATTTTATAGACATAGACAATAGCACAATTGCCGAAGCACGTTCGTATAGTGAACGAGCCAGCCCGCCAACGAGGATCCAGCTATAACACCAACGGGATCTCACGCATGCTAGCCTAGCGTCGTATCACAAGGCTGTGACGCAATAAAGTGCCTGACTCACCTTCATGAATTCCACGCTGGATTCTAGGGGGTTGTCTCGCCGGAAGAGCAGGAGGAAGTTTTCTTCTGTGGGCAGAATTTGAGCCATCTGGAAAACCGAAAAAGAGAATTAAACATAAGGATCACCCATTACCATATGGACTGCGCACATGGTCGGACAACTTTGGCCATATCTCAGCCAGTAAGTAGAGTGATATTTGTACAGTGCAATGTATGTGAAGAAGGATAGTTAAACCAACAGGAACTCAAAGTAGTATAGTGAGTTATTGTCAACATAACTTTATTTCTACAATACAATTTGGACACTTCAGATATAAATGGATTATTAACTTCAGATATGAATAGGTTATTCAAACACACAAGCTTAACCATTGTCATCTCACATGTATCTTTCGCGATATCTCATGACTGATTTATGCATCAAAAATTCACTTTCATTCAACGTTTTTAAGCGGTGGTCATGGCCGAGTGCTTACGGCGATAGGCTAGGAATCTAATGGGCTCTGCCCGCGCAGGCTCGAATATTGCCGACCACAATATATATTTTTCCTCGGTATTCCAGCAACACCAATTAACTGATATATCTTTTAATCATTGTTGTTTTGCTGATCGTCACTTTCCTCAAGATTGTGTTTTAATTGCGACCATAGTGATTGATCTAGGAAACCGGAGTTAACGCAGTAAAACCATCGCATAGATCTGGCAACAATCTCACAGTCATCAGTCGATGTTTGAACCCGATCAGTGGTGAGGGACAGCAAGCAGTCTGTGGCAATACCTTAGACCACCCAGTCTTTAGGAAGGCCCCGAATAAGATATTGTTACGAAGAATATAAACGTCAAAATCTACTAGATAAGAAATATGATAGTTTGTTATATGTCACTAGAAAGGTTCCAAAATGAATGATTTAGACTTGTATACTAAACTCATTCAAAGAGTAACATGTCATTATGATGCATGTATGTATGTATGTATGTATGTATGTATGTAGTTATGTATGTATGTAGTTATGTATGTGTGTGTATGCATGTATGTACTTAAGCACCATACGAAGCCCAGTATTGGGAAATACAGTATTGCAATGCTTCACTTAGTTATTAGTTTCTCTATTCATGCAGACACCATTTCAAATAGAATAAGGCTAACTTCTAGCAAACTGTCATAAAATTGTTTCAAAGAAAACTAATTAGGAAGATTTCATTTACTGCTACCGTATTGTAAACATGTTCAGTCAGCTTGCGAAAGCCCTGTTGAGAGCTCTCACTTTCAACTAGGAATAGGGTATTCATTACGAAGGCTTAATTAATTCTTGCTCGTATTTACATAAGGTGAAATGTATACTGATCGCTTTCAACAGGGTGTATACAGTCAATCTAAATAATCAATATCCTATTCAAAACTAGACATCCCTTCCTGACTATAGAACTCAGTCGGCAGTATTAATCTGCTACTATGCTGGTAGAGGAAACCCCCATTCTAGTGTCTATTCACATTGAAATTTAGCCATCACTATCATAAAAGCCTGGTAGATTTGAATGGAATCTTTCAGACAATAGCATATTTGGGAAATTATCGGGGGAAAATGTTGATCGAAACATCACTAGCAACTAACTACTCTCTAAATATCTTGTGAAATCATTCTGAATTCCTAAAATCTTGTCAAAGGTAGCATAGATCAAAACGCCAAATATAGAGAGAAATTGTAAGCCTCAATGGGTTAATCAGATTACTAAATGGAAACTGCCGAACAGCTCAGATTTCCCATTCAAGGGGGAGTCTGTGAAAATCTAAACTAGCACTCTCTCAATGAGAAAAAGGTAATCCTTACCATTCGAACGTGAATAAAGAACCGGCGCTGATGTCATTCAAAAGAAGTAGGGAAATCCTGTCGTGTGAATGGTGACAATGGTGACGTGATGACTATAAGTGGGTTTATAAAGCAGCCTCGCGGATTATCATCACGGATTTCTATGGGTCCATCATTCTGGTCCCATGTGGGTAGCATATGCCGGTACATGTAGATTGAACAGGGTGCCTGTTTCAAACTCTAAGTTTGTATGCCACGTGATTTAGAGACCAATTCGACTAGATTCTAGATTGTCATATGTGTTTTGGTTGCCGTCAAGTGTTTCTATTACTTTGGCAGCAATCGACCAAGTTGACTTGTATGGCCACACTACTTTATATTGATTTCATCAAATGGTCCTCTACCCGGTCTCCTGATAGCCAAATTGGACCACTTTACCTGCGTGTTGATTCTTACCATTGCCTGGGTTCGAATCCTGGCTTGGGCATGCGAGAAAGTTACTACCGACTCAATGGGTTAGGTGGTGGTATTCGCCTAGCACCCCGGTCTCCTCCGCCACTCACAACATATCAGTCACGATCTAGCCATAGAATGGCAGGAAAAGTGATCGAAATTCCTACACCGGATACTGCAATTTCCTCTTACATTAACAGCTGGGTAGTCACGACAACATATATTGCAGAAACACTCAGTAAACAGTGTGTAGTTTTGGATTGAACATTTTTTCAAATAATTCAATATTTAACAGCTTATAATCTAACCGTTGGTAGTGTATATGTAAAAAAAGATAAGTTCATTTTTCTCATGTTGAAATAAATCAATGTTATTCTTTTAGAGGTGTAATCATGATGACAATGTTGATAACGACAATTCTACGATCATTATGACTACTACTAGTTCTACTAAACTACAGCTGCTGCTGCTGCTGCTGCTGCTGCTACTACTACTACTACTACTACTACTACTGCTGCTGCTGCTGCTGCTGCTTCTTCTTCTTCTTCTTCTTCTTCTTCTACTACTACTACTACTACTACCACCACCACCACCACCACCACCACCATCACTACTACTACTACTACTACTACTACTACTACTACTACTACTACTACTACTACTACTTCTACTACTACTACTACTACTACTAAGTGAGTTGCTGGTCTATAATTGGTTGTAAGATCTTTACTAAATAGTTGAACAGAAAACACTATTAAATGCCCTAGAAAGCCAGTATCTCCATACTCCAGAATGCCAGATTTCAGTATTCAAGATGAAAAGTCCACAGGCACTTTAACATCTTAGAGATCCTAATACGGTCAACTACCTGCTGAATCGTCATAGAGAAATCATATGGATATAAGCAAAAATGAATATTTTATGGTGTGAGACATTTATGTTATTACAGAGAAGGTTCGAGGAAAACGATTTTCATTTGAGGTTTGGTTCAGTGCATACCTTCTACAAATAAAAAAATAAAAACCTATGGTATCAGAGATTCCGTCATACATGACCTCTGTAATGAAGAAGAAACATTCTTCGTCTTTTTTGAAAATGCGATGAAACAATACACTCGTGACAGGGCATAGTGAATTGGTTCAATACACTTAAATATGTAAATACACCCACCCAGGGATGAACAGGCTGATTATCGTCACGGAACTTTATACTTTAAACAACCATAAAAGCAAAAAGAAAGTATCAAAAATGAGTCTCCACTTTTCTCCGTTTTCTATGACTACAAGCTGAACATGAATACTTAAACCTTTTAATTTACAAAAAAACACAGACACCATCACTGGGGTTCTGGTGACCGATTTGAAACATTTGGAGACCATTGCAATGAATACAATGCATTATGTAATTATCTACTAATTGCAAATTACCACACAATACGCATTCCTGTCCTGTGGGTTACTGTTCAAAAGAGAAAGAAATCAGAAACTGGACCTGAGTTTGGCGTAAGGGTCAAAAAGTCTTCGTGCAGAATCTGTTATGAATGCATAATCTCACCTCACTAATGTCTATCTTCTCATCGCAGTTCTCGTCAAAGGCATCCATGAAGACTGCTTTCAAGTGGTCCAAGTGACTCTCCGATACAACCTGGAATGGAAAATATGTATCGTCAACTAATGTGTACCATCAATGTCAGATAGAGCCACCTTAATCAGAGGTGATAGTTATCAATTCCGTTATCATGACATCAGGTAACCATCACACAAACAAATCCTACCAAGAACAAATATAATTCGCACTTAATATATATATATATATATATATATATATATATATATATATATATATATATATATATATATATATATATATATATATATGTGTATATATATATATATATATATATATATATATATATATATATATATATATATATATATATATATATGTATATATATATATATATATATATATATATATATATATATATATATATATATATATATATATATATATATATATATATATACCGAGTGGTACGTTTTTTAACGTTGATTAGTTCAATCCCAAATATTTGATTGGAATCCTGTTTGTAGACATTGCTTTCCAGTAACTATGAGTCCTTCCAGGCTACAATGAATATTTCCATACATTGGTTCATATTTTGGCCGTATTGTTTAGCCTTTGAGTACGTGGACGTAGCTTAGGAGGCAGAACACTTCGATAAAAATAAAAGACCACTTTCAACTTTCACAAATCCTTATTTTTTTAGCAGGTTGGCAAGTTTGACCAGCTATTCACGTTGTACATTTTTTCTATAACACCCTAATGAAGAGAAGTTATATAGTTACCTAAATCCACAACAAGGTCTAAAACAAGTATGTTTTGTCCAAGCGCTACTATGCACATGTTAGTTTAGATGTGTTACAGGTAAGCTCTGTTTACTCATGCGCAAGAGTTCTTCTGATAAATGAGGTCAAGATCTATGATACTTTCTACAATAGCTTGGGAATTAAGAGTGATTTTACAGAATAGCTCAAGGAAAGTTGTTAGTATCTTTCTGATTAACGTTTCACCTTGAAATATTTTCTCAACTATGCTTCTGCCTGAAAGCTCTCACCAAAGTTGCCAGGCTGATTTTGGCCGCTGCGAGTAGAAGAGCTTTGGTTGGTTCAGCTGAGCCTGCTGTTGTTATTTTAGATTTCTTGTTGCTGTTATGAAAAGAGACATTTGTACTTTGACGTCATGCATGCGAACGCAGGTTCCAATGAGAAAAATGATTCCTGTTTAATTCAAGTTACCAGGTAATAAGATCGGCGCAACAACTTGACATTTCCCATGGGGCGCCAATGCGGTCTGGATAGCGGTGTAGTATCTGTACTACGGATGAGAAGCTAATCATCCCGGACGTGAAACGTACAGAATGTTTCAAGTTACGTGTCGACGTGTTTGTCATAACAAGACAAAAATCACAAATATCATCAGCGAAATTATTTTGAGTTTGGAAATATATGTATATGTATATGTACGTGAAATATATATATATATATATATATATATATATATATATATATATATATATATATATATATATATATATATATATATATATACATATATATATATATATATATATTTGTATATATATATATATATATATATATATATATATATATATATGTATATATATATATATATATACATATATATATATATATATATATATATATATATATATATATATATATATATATATATATATATATATATATATATATATATATATATATATATATATATATATATATAAACAAGTCCGAGTCTCTTCTATCCCTAATTTAGAATGTAATATATGTGTCCAGTGTGTGCATTATGTTCTAGTCCCTAGTTTTGAGAACAGGCCAGATGTTTGGTTTGTCCATTTAAAAGGTAAATTTGCCGATCTGAATATTCCAAAAATTAGTTTGAATATCTTTCTAGCAAGCCCACAGGCAAATTCCACAACAATTACATAATTCATGGCAGAAAAGTTTTAATGTTATCTATGCTTGTTATGTAGAAAAAATGTATAATAACTGACAAAGTTTTCAAAAATAATCCAAAATGAATAAAAATTGGAATCAAATAATAAAATATCACGTGGTCGGCAGGATTCGAACCTGCGCGGGCAGAGCCCAATAGATTTCTAGTCTATCGCCTTAACCACTCGGCCACGACCACTTGTTGATCTACTCACATTTTCAGGAAATTTTCGATCTAAAATTATTCTTCTTCCTTGCCATAATCATTAGCATCAACAATAATGATAACATAATGATAATGATATAGTATAAATAATAATTCATAATAATAATAATAATAATAATAATAATGTTAACAATAGTAATGATTATAATAATAATAATAATTGTAATAATAATAATAATAATAATAATAATAATAATAATAATAATAATAATAATAATGATTTTAATAACAATAGTAATAACAATGACAACCACAACAACTAAAATAATAATACTAATAATAATTGATCTTTTTAGCAATGTGTCAATAACATCAAATGTAAGAATCTAAAATAATTATATTCGGTTCCAATATTCTCAATTAGTCATTCTATTTGCTAAATCAATGACATATTTTCGTTATGGATTTTAATAGATGTAAGTCCTATAAAAGGGTAGTTGATTTCAATTACATATTAAGCTTCGTGTTCCATTCAACTGGTTCCTATGAGATACGACTGGAATGCCATCAAACGTTCGTTGTGGATGGACGACTTCATGTGGGAATGATATGGTCAGTAAAGACGCACGCATAAATTGCTTTTTTCAATTCCATTGTACCCGTGACCTTGACTAGTACCTGTCCCCTTGGGCAAGTTGTTTCTTGGCTAGGATCCTTTTATTTTCGTAGTTTACCTGCCGTTGTCATCTCTAAGTGCCTGGCTCCGTAGGCAATATACTATATTTTCCATAGTAAGACCTAATGGTACACTAAACGAGAAACATTAAGTCTGGAATGGTGGACGGCTACTTAGTGTGCATTTTATCTGCCATATTGTTACTCACCTTTGGACCTTTCAGACCTTTAATCTTGATAAGCATTTCCGTGCCATTATTAAGGATGCCCGCACCAGTTTTATTTTCGATTGTTGGAGACGTCCCATTGTTGCGCACATAACGGAGGTCAGGCCTGAGTGAAATGATGGGATGGATGGGACATTCATATTGCCGTAACGTACCATTGAGGGTTATATGAAGTACTTTTCTCTCCTGCATGCATGGGCAACGAAAATTTCCATAATACAACATGGACCTACCACCATATGTGTGCGTAAAAGGGGTGGATAAATTACGCTTTTATGCAATATTATCCGCCATTCAAACTAAGGTCTTCCGACACTTAAAAATTTTAGTTTAAATTTGATGAAATTTAGCATTAGTAAAGAACAAAGCACAGTGATCTTCATAAACAACTTTTATTCATGGGGTTATCGACTTCGTGTTTTTTCACAGATTTTTTTTTAAATAATGTAATGTATGTCATGACCGTCTCATTCTTCCTAACTAATATCGTTCCTTACTACATTATTCCTTTCAGAGATACTGTTACTGCCTAAAATACTGTTCCGCAATGTTGATTTTTTTTTGTTTTGTATAGGAAGTATGGGCTTAAGTCAAGGAATTCAATAAAGAATTTTTAACCCAAAATTTGTATAAGTCAGAATTTTCACCAATATTTGTCTTAACTATCTACACAGTGCTCTGAAGAAGAAGATATAACGAAACTGACAGGTCTTTGCGTTAGTTTTCGCATCACAGAGTTTGTGAAATAAGTTTTTTTGGCAGATTTTCATGAAAATGATACGGAAGAGTTACCCTATTGGTAACGTATTTGCTTATTCTCATATAAGATATTGTTTAGCAAAGGAATCCCATTGTATACATAGATGATTGATCATACATATTTTCTGAAAATGCTTCAAATCATCAAATTTAGTGAATAGGAAAATCATTGTATCCAAAACATTCAGTGTTCCTAAGGCTACCCTTAAGAATAGGCAGGTATAGTCATAATGTCATATATTTGATAAAGATTTCTTTTCAAAATTGGCTATAGTGTCAGGTAAAATATAATGAATTATTTTAGTTAGTGATAATGTCCAATACTCAATAGCTGTCACCGTGATTGAGTATCATATGACCTTAACTGCTTAAATGGCTAACGGTTGAAAGTATCAGGAAAACCGAGGAGGTATAAGCATTTTTGAGAGGGGGCCGTATTAAACAACCATTATTCAACAATAAACAATAGTCTAAAATTGGAGCCCCCCCCCCCCCCCCCATTTTCCTTTTTTTCTTTTTTTTTGAACAGCCCTAAGCAGAATCAGGGGCGTCTAAATATTTTAGTCACTGAACACAGTCAACACATCGTGGAGCACAGCAATTTCTGGTGGTTGTGGTTCGATAATATCTATGAATGGTGTAACCTGGTTTGCATAATTATTATATTAGCCCGTATTGCAATAGTTAAGACCCAGAACATTCAATTGATATTTTTACTAAATAGAGTTCATAATCACTGGACTTTTAAATATAATTTGTATCAAAAATAATACAAGTGAAATATACAAAAGGTTCTATTGATTATGTTTTGCGAAATTTTGCCGGGTGAAACAGTGATTTTATTTTTAGCCTGTCGCATGTTTTAAAGCCCTTGTCGCACGCTAGTGCGACAGTGAGACAGTAGGACACCCCCAAAGAATATTTTTTTTAAATGAATTGACGTCTTCAATACTAGTATATATGCTTATTAACTGTAGCATTTTTGCTACAAAAGCAAAATGATTGCACGCAATTAGCTGACATGGGCAGAGACTGTTCGTAAATAACCACACAGGCGACTCCAACAAAGGGAATTTCCCTATTGTTGCCATGGGACAAGGCCACTTTTATTTGCGAAAAAGCAAAAAACGTACCCTATCACTCGTAGCTCTGTAGCAAGAAAAGTAACTCGGAACACCCCCATTATTTTTTGATATATCGAAAGCAAATTAACAGAGCAAGAAGATATCAAAAAATAAAGAAATTCTCTGGACTAATTTTTTTTTTACAATTTATTATGTGTGACATAATGCCCTATATTGACGTCCTAGGAAGTGGGTACGACTACAACAAAGGGATTTTCCCGCTATTGTTGCCAAAACAATAGGGAAACAAAGGCAGCGTCATTGTCTTTTCAAGTCATAAAAAAGCAAAAAACGTACCCTTTCACACATAGCTCTGTAGCAAAAAAAGTAACTCGAAACACCCCCAATTTTTTTTCGCATATAGTATGCAAATTTACAGGGCAAGAACGTATAAAAAATTTAAAAATTCTCTGGACTAAACTTTTTTTTTACAATTCATTATGTGCGATGAATTGCCCTATATTTGTATCCATTTTTGAGAAAAAAGTGTTCATTTTTAATTCAACCCCTCCAGTTCATTTCCATGTTGTGCAAAAGATATTGTAGGATTTGAAATACGGTTTGCGAAAGCAGAAAGAGGACCTACTCCAATAACAACATGAAAATTTATGTTTATAAAGATTGACAATTTATTCTTTGGCACACGAACAACCCAAAATGAGCGGAAAATCAAAAAATAAACGATTTCGTTAAGGGGGGGGGGGGGGCTTATAATGTGGACTATAAGCCCATGTAGAAATGGTGGGGGCAGTATAATTATACCTAATACAGCCTGAGAACCAGGCTAGGAAGAACCATGCACTGATACATTGATAACGACTATAGAAACAATCCAGTGAAATAACCCAATGCAAGAGGTTGTGAGATAGGTGTTTATATTAACTGTTCAGGAGGGAAATCGCGCTGTTTTGCATGGGGCGCCCGCGGTTGCAAAAGTAGGGCTTGTTGTAGTGTGGTTGTGGGGATCCATGCACCGAAACTGATGGCCGGCGCACGGATCCAAGGCCCAAATACAGGGCATCACTGGTTGCACACTCCACAATTGTGGAAGTAAACTGTTTGAAATCACTTTGTATGTCTTACAGCAATTCTTGCAATATTCTTTTAACACACTCACTGGACACCCCTGAGCCACTTTGAACATGAGACATCCAAACACTGTTCATTCCACAGTTCTCTAGGGTACCTTTTACATACCCTATCCATGGAGAAGTATATTTCCCTATACAGTTGAGATGTTTCACCATGTTATATATAAGAAAGCAAATTTTATCCTTCTTGCCATTGATCACTTTGTTCCAGTAATTAAGTACTCTAATTGTGGCTGTGATTTGCAGAGGAAATCTCCCAAGTTCACCATAAATAAAAGAATTATGACAATATTTACTCTTTTTTGTTATTATTTTACAGAATCTGGTGTGTACATTTTCTAAAACATCCATATTATCAAATCCCCAAGTTTCAGCTCCATATAAGAGAATGGGTGCTACACATGAGTCAAATAGTTTTAACAACATGCTTACTGGTAGGTTGAGTCTACGCCCATTTTGTATCACCGAATACATGGCCCTAGTGGCTTTAACTGCTAATTTGGTTTTTGCTTTAGTGAATTTCCCATTCCAAGTAAATAACATTCCGAGGTAGTTATATTCTTCCACTCTCTCTAAATTTATATCACCCATTTTAAATGTGGGCACATTCTTTAATCTAACCATAGACCGAGTAAATACCATGACTTTTGTTTTGTCAGTATTAACTTCTAATTTGTTATGTTCACAGAAAGCATAGAGTGAATCAAGAAGTTTCTGCATGTCTATTTCATTATCAGCCAACAATATTGTATCATCCGCATACATAAGTACAAAGAGTTTTAAGAAGGTATCAAAATCTCCATTTCTGCTATCTATGTCAAGTTTTTCAATTAATTTCAAAGAAGTACCTCCTTTGTGTTGTCTGAAAAAATCTTCCATGTCATTTAAATAAATAGCAAACAACAGAGGAGAAAGGTTTTCACCTTGTCTTACTCCTACATTTGAGTAGAAGAAACTTGACGTTTTACCCTTGTGGGTTACACATGACTTTGTTGCTTTGTATAAGTTTGTTATTGCCTGGAATATCTTACCAGATATGTTATAAGACATTAGTTTTTTCCATAAAGCAGTTAGGGATCCGCCGTGGCCTAGTGGTTACGATGCCTGGCTCCCAAGCGTGAGTTTGCAGGTTCGAGTCTCCGCTGGATCCCCAAGCGGGTTGGCCTGGTCGCTCTATAAATGTTCGGCGTTGTGGAGGGCTGTCTATGGTCTTTCTGCAACTGAAAGACCCCTTGGGACTATTCGTGAAGAGTAGGGAATTTCTTCCCGGTTCCGGGTTTCTATCTCGTCGCGATATGACCTAAGCTGTTGAAAGCGACGTAAAGCCCAATTCCTTCCTTCCTTCCTTCCTTCCATAAAGCAGTTCTATTGACTGTGTCAAATGCTTTTCTATAATCAACAAATGCACAAAACAATCTCCTACCTGAACTCAAATACAGGTCAATGATACATTTCTTATCTTATCATTATTTTGATATTAGTGGCGCCCTCTTTTTTTTGCATTTTGACAGCATTTCAATATTTATTTATGAATTAATAAATTCTGCCCGCCAGGATATTTAGATTTAGAAAAGAGACCACCATTTAAATAAATGAGAATATGCGAAGATACCTGAGAACTGGAGAAATTCGCAATTGCTGTGTTTATTGCCCAAGACAGGCTAGAGCAGTAATCCTCGTCCCCGATAGTTCGAGCAACTCTAACTGTGGTATAGGCCGTTGCTTTCTATATGATGTTCTATTTGGCCTAATCACAGTTAGAGTTCTAAGCATTTAAAAAAGTGAACTCGCGCCGAGAAAACTGGGCGCTCATATTTATAACCTGAAACACCCCCCAAAACCAGTCACGTTCATATCCTACCTTATTTCTTTGCATAATTACATCTTTATTTGATAAAAATCCGTTGCCTGATGCCTGTATGGCACACTTATAAAGTTGAGGCGATAAGGCTTGTGGAGTTTACGTCTCCATTTGCGGATGCTTAATATGCACGCATGCGCACATGCCGTACATGAAAAGGGAATCCCCAATTTATAAACTAAACGAGCAGTGGACGTGTGCGGATGAGCTGCCCAACGTGAAAAAAAAGACATATTTCAGGTTTGGCACAACATATTTCTAAGATTTTCCACCTTTGTCATATTTCTCTACCTTTGTGTATTTCATTTTTCACGTTGGGCAGCTCATCCGCACACGTCCACTGCTCGTTTAGTTTATAAATTGGGGATTCCCTTTTCATGTACGGCATGTGCGCATGCGTGCATATTAAGCATCCGCAAATGGAGACGTAAACTCCACAAGCCTTATCGCCTCAACTTTATAAGTGTGCCATACAGGCATCAGGCAACGGATTTTTATCAAATAAAGATGTAATTATGCAAAGAAATAAGGTAGGATATGAACGTGACTGGTTTTGGGGGGTGTTTCAGGTTATAAATATGAGCGCCCAGTTTTCTCGGCGCGAGTTCACTTTTTTAAATGCTTAGAACTCTAACTGTGATTAGGCCAAATAGAACATCATATAGAAAGCAACGGCCTATACCACAGTTAGAGTTGCTCGAACTACGTCCCCGAGTGCGAGACGGTGCCGCTCAGGATCGTGATCGAACCGATCCTTTGGTGGAAACCTTGGAGGCTGCCAAACGACGCCCTGGCCTGAGATAACATCATGTTGTTGTTGTGCTCTTGTCAATACAACAAGACCAACAATCAACAAAGCTCTGAACGACATTTCCTCGACAGCAAGAGTGTTTTGTTTTTGTCCGCAGATCGTGGGATTCCCTCATGACGTCATGTGGGAATCCCTCCAGTCGATCTGTCGTTCAACCACGCCTGTTTAATGTTCTGTTTTCTAGCAGAACGTACTGAAATAAAAGATTCCTGTTAGGTACATGTTAAGCTCTTATAGAGGTTATTAAAATCCTCTATAAAATAATGTTGATAAATGGGAAGAAAGGTTGATACGAAATCATTTGGACCATGCAGGAATTTCCCGCATTTTTTCTGTCTGCATGAATGAAATCACGTGATTTCATACAGTGCGCTGATTGGCTCATTTAAATACGCACATTTCCGTGTTACAAATAGTTGCGTAATTCTGAAAGTAAACCTACTCAAAGGCAATTTCCTTTAAATAAAAGATATTAATCAAAAATGTGTTCGGTGAATATTTAAATCGAGATTGTTGGCTTCTACATGCTTCAAATTTCGGAGAAATTCGACAAAAGATGAAAAAAATTCTTAAGCGGTCAAAAAAGGGTACAAATTTCCCAAATTTGACCTTTTCCTTGGAATAAAAATGTCCACAAATTATTTTTCAAAAATGTCTCTTAACAGTTTTTTGAGCCCCTGTCTGATCTTCAATTATGCCAATTTTGGAAAGAAATGGATCAGCCGTTTTCAAAATTCACCGAAGGTGAAATTTATGGCTAGAGGTTGGACTACGGCAAAAGACGCTGGCCGTTACAATGTTGCAATATCGCGCGCGTGACGGGGATTCCCCAATAAACTCATTGGGAAGTTCCCAGGTCGCGTACTCAACGTTTTAATAGTAAAATACGTATTTAGATGTTGGCATCAATTACTCGTCACATATCTCTGGTATACTGGCTAGATTAACATTTAATACATCTGACACAACTTAAAAGAGAGCCAAATCTGATTAGATAAATTAGCCATCCACGCCAATAGAATAAATTTTTCTAATGATAAGTTCTGATTTAATACATTACTACAAGTTAATGTTCCTACTCCATACTTAAAAAACCTTATAAATCCGTGAAAGGCAGTCAGTAGCGTGTCATGACTGCACGATTCCGGGATAAAGTACATGCAATTACGAGACGAGTGTAAAGGCTTGGTACAGTATTTGACTTTGGCGCCAATACTACGCGGTCGATGACGTCACCAATCAGGTCAGCGTGAGTTGCCGACTTCGTGGCAATAGACATTCCTATGGGACACAGGCTCAGGTCAAAATGATTAGGTGTGATTCAATAGAAGCCAATGTTTTACTATACTCCCCCCCACATGTGCTTGAAGGTTGGACATATTTGTCCCGCTATATCTTGTCTCGCATGCACTAGCTTTGTACTAGTACGCTGTGAGGACGGGTTGCCGTTCGCAGCATATGGTGTGCAGGAATTTGAAAGAAATAGTGCACGGAAGAAAGGGCGCGCCTGACACGGAGATGGGAACCTTTCCATTGAAAAAAACTGCAAGCCCTGGTTATCTAATACTACATGTAAAAAATGTGTGTTTTCTGGTATCCGCTTTCTTTCAGGGCAGATAAAGTTAGCCACGTTACCTGGCTAGAAATGATGCGGTTTTTCCAACTAGTCTAACCCATATGCTGAGGGTGCCAGTTTCAGAGTTTGCTAATAAGGGAACGGCTTGCAGCCGTATTGAAAGGCACTAAGCGTCTAGCAGGGGAAAGATTCAATCAATTCCTGTTTTTTCGTGTGTGTTGTTAAGAAATAAAAAAAAAAATGTGTTTTGCAGAAATAAAAAAAGCATAGCCGAAACCTGTCGATGAACAGGATTCCAATCATCACACCCTACAGTATCACCAGGCTCGAGGTATGCAAAACAGGTCTGTAACCTAGTAGCAACCTGTTGTTCTCCGGGTACTCCTCTTTCCTACAAGTAACAACCGCGGCCTAGTTACTGTTTTACCCTGTTGGTTATATGTAATGATTGCATTAATCTGGATTGAATGATAAACTATTCATCAGCAACAACACAACTCAACAACTATTTAGCCTCAATATAGCCGCAACGTGTCGACATACTAAATTTCTAATCCTAATCAGGGGAATACCATGTCTCGCAGTACTCGAATACATGGAACCCTACTGTGTGTTTATTTCATGAATAACACAATTCTGACAAGCTTTGTGGTGCTTCCCCTATACTTCATCAAATATGTAATTTCCTCTCCGTGCAAATCTTTCCTTAATACGACATTTATAGCATCCGCGTAGACTGCCTTGACTCATATCCCTGGACGTCTCCTGACAAAGAGGTAATACGCGCCTCACCGGAGCTGCCAGGGGTTACACCAGGGTCTCGTCAGTTCCGTACGAAAGTTTCATGCATGAAAAAATGAATCGTATCATGAAAGTTTCATGCATGGAAATTTTATATTTTCCATGCATGAAAATGATATTTTCGCCCCTGGCATCAATTTTTCGCCCGAGAATTTTTATTGGTAGTTGGGCTGTACACAACTTCATGAATGGAATTTTCACCCGTGAATGGTTTGGGGCAAAATTTTCATATTCATGTATGAGAATTTCATTTTTCATGCATGTTAATTTCATTTTTATGCATATAAATTTCCTTTTCATGCATAGAGATTTCATTTTCATGCCACAATCTTTTCATGTATAAAACTTTTAGTGTGGGCGGTGGGGGTGGGAGCCTGGTGACAGACCTGGAAAACCAACAGAGGCCATTACAAATTTTGTAATGTACCCATGACAGTCAATAAATATACATACATACAATGCCAGCAATTAGCGCAGATTACTGGGCCGCTACATGTATTTTTCTCTCTGAAGGTGCTTCTTTAACCCAGTGGTCAAAGAGGGCCAGAGCGGCCAAATTAGTTTACATTTATTTCACCAGGTGGATGGAGAACGCTGTTTGAGTTTGAAACCACACGGGATAGTGTTATGCTGCCATCTATCTGTGATTTCTGGTACTACACAGCACAGGTTGGTCAACATAGAATAGGAGGTGAACTTTTCATGGACTAGGAATCTAGTTTAATGGCAACATCATAAAGGGAGGTAGGCACCAATCTTGACCTGTCAATGTTCTCTACGACCAAAAGCAGCCTGGCATCTTCGGCATAACATTTGGGAAAACAAACAGGAAGAAAATGGTACAGGTTAGATATCTCACTTAAAAAGAAAAATGAGGATTAAATGTTCATTAGAAATCAACCAACAATTTAGTGACGACCTATTTCATTCATAAGTTGTCCTGAAAAGTACTAATTAGCGCAATTGTCAATGAGGTCTTCAGACATGAATACATTCATGTTAATAAATAGGCGGTATTAGACGGGTTGTTATAGAAATACCCATCAGTGACAGATATAGAATATCGTGACTCAAACATAAGTTTCAAAATTATCTACCGTAGGTGCCACCTACATTCTTATCCGATAAGTTATAGGTTTCAACAACAAATCCTTACGTTATAAAATGATACGTTGAGCGTACTTCGTTCCCTTTGAGTAATCTCGGAATGCAGCAAATTGTATTGTATTGTATCTTTATTGACTGTTCGTCGAAGAACAAAAGGTCTCAATACATAAGAAATAGAACATGTAACATAAGATCATAACATAAACAATGAACTAAATAAAACGTCTAAATAATAATTTGGTTAACCAAAGGAAAATTAAATAATAATTGGTCCCTTGTATTCTATACATTGTCATGGACCTGTGTTAGTAGTCAAAACAGAAAGTTTAACTTAGCCTTCATATAGGCACTAGATGAGTTTATTAGTCTCCCTGTACTACTCGCAAGCAGGGAAGTACTTTATATTTTAACATTATTAGTAATATTATCTTATTATTTGTCTGTATAATAACGATGTGATTACTTTAAATGTTAACCATAAGAACCCTTACAGTTGTCCTGTTACTGTGAACCAATAGCACAAAGATAATGCTATTATGGTATCAAACAAGAATGATCCTGGTATCCCTCAAGCAAGGCAATACTTTGGTGTATGCTCTATTGTATTGTTACGTATTGTATGTGTATTGACTGTGTACCTACAATGTATTGAAACAAAATAATACGTTACAAAAATAAGGAAACATAACATAAGCTAAGAAAAACGAAAAGAATATCTAACACAACCCCCCCCCCCATATAAACTAATTACAAAATAGAACTGAAAATACATTACTGTATTGTATGCTATATTGTATTGTCACGTATTGTATGCCTGTATACTTATTGATACATAATAATACGTAAGGTAAAAATAAGGAAACCCATATTAGCATAAACTAAGACAAACAAAAAGAACATCTTTCACAAAAAAACAATATAACTTAATGACAAAATAAAACTGAAAATATTGTCAACATTCCTCACAGTATAGGTATAGTATAGGTTTAGTAAAGGTATAGTATAGGTATAGTACAGGTAGAATGAAAAGTTCTTAAACGAGTTATTAGCTGTGATCAGTTGATTCAAAATTAACTATTTATACTAGGAAGAAATAGAAAAATTGAAGCAATTTTTTTAATGTTCAATGCAGTGTCAACAATAGCCTTAAAACTCGGGTGGCGCTGGTCTTGTCAACGAACCCTCCATCACCAGGAGTCAATTATTCAATAGCCAAGGAGTTAATCTGATTAGAAACTTTCCCTCTATTATCTAAACCAAAGGAGACTACAATTTTAAGTGTGACGGTTTTGCCTCATGTAGGCAGAAAAGGTGTCTCAATACCAGTGCTAATAACGCAAACAATAGCCTTGGAAATCGTCTTGCCGAGACAGCGGCTGATATTTATAGTGGTAGACTAGTATCAAGGATAAAAACTACTTTATACTGGCAGTATGTCTTCCCTTAGTAGTGTCGGAGATGTGTTCAGTAGTTTTAGTTATTCCTGCGAGGAAAGTAATAATAGCATGTATAAGGGGAATAAGCGGAACTGCTGGCGAGTCTTCGCATGGTCAGGCAACCAATTACCACCGCTGCACACACGGGAAATAAAAACAACAATCACTTCCATAAATGCAACAAAGCAAGAAATTGAAAAAGTTATAACGCGCCAGTCAGTGGTAGCTGGCGGTTGGTATCATGGGTATTTTGAACACTCAATTGATAAATACGTATGCTAGTATATATATATATATATATATATATATATATATATATATATATATATATATATATATATATATATATATATATATATATATATATATATATATATATATAAAAAAAAATATATATATATATATATATATATATATATATATATATATATATACATATGTATGTATGTATGTATGTATGTATGTATATATATATATATATATATATATATATATATATATATATATATATATATATATATATATATATATATATATATATATATATGTGTGTGTGTGTGTGTGTGTGTGTGCCATCTCAACGCCATATTTCCTCGGAGTATCCTATTCTCTGTCTATTCGTGACTTGCCAGTTGTAGGTGATGTAGGTAATCGGAAAACCACTACATGCCCCGGCGAGGATTCGAACCCGGTCTCTGGTGAGAGACTGGGCAGTCAGTGGCAACGCCTTAGACCATTGGGTTATCAGGGAAGGCGCCTTGCTTTAAGTACACGGGGAGAGTAGAATAACTTGTTATGTCCCTCGATCTATTTATCCCCTCAATATTCTATGTGCTAATGCGACTGATGAGCTCTGGAATGGGACTTGATGAGGGTCCATTGTGTCTGATGAATTGAGCTATTAGGAGGTTTTAGCAGGCGTGTTGAGTTGGCCATTAGTGATGTAAGTTAGAGTTGTGAACAGTGGCCATTCATCAGACTGCTAAATACTGTCTGCTCCTATTCCTCACCAGACAGACAGCCCTGGCTTGCTCCCGTAAACTGAAAAGGGAATCTCATCCCTCAATGAACGTTTTAATGCAAGAGTCTGGTTTGGTTTTTGAAAGTGCTGAATAGAGACGGTGTGTTCTATTGTACAGCGAAGGCATTTAATTCCTGTACTTTATGTGCGGGCAGAACAGATATTTCACATGACCGCATGTTCGATTTGAATCCGGGTGCTTGGTTTAACTGTCATCACACGTCTATGACGTCACAGGTAATTGGGTCACGGAAATGCGAGCCTGTATGTATGTATGTATGTATGTATGTATATATATATATATATATATATATATATATATATATATATATATATATATATATATATATATATATATATATATATATATATATACATATATATATATATAAATATATATGTATATATATATATATATATATATATATATATATATATATATATATATATATATATATACATATATATATATATATATATATATGTATATATATATATATATATATATATATATACATATATATATATATATATATATATGTATATATATATATATATATATATATATATACATATATATATATATATATATATATATACATATATATATATATATATACTATATATATATATATATATATATATATATATATATATATATATATATATA